>CM076994.1:139332971-139725471 GCA_039090855.1 Macrothele yani
CACTTTTAAGTCGTCATAGCAACAACCGAGAAACAAATGCTTGTGACGTCAAGCTTAACTTTTCGTGTTTTCGTGGAGGTGACGTCATCCCCTACACGCGCACATCACTTTGTTTTCTTGTCATAGCAACAAAGAACACAGCTGCTGGTGTGACGTCATCTAATCCAAATCATAGTCCACTAGAAAGAACAGGCCATGAAACGAACGGTCATGTGACCAACTTAGTCCGAATTTTCAGCTTAATATTTGTAATTATTTATTATTTTTTACTACTGCAAGTAAATGATATTTATAAGTGCCTAAGATATAGGCACTTATAAAACCCCACACAAAATTTAATATTACATCCACATACATTTTTTCCACAAGACTGGTACAAGAATAAAGCAGTTTTGACTGGAAAACATAATGCAATTAGGGTTTTTAAGAGACTTTAATCACAAGAATAATAACTGTATTCACTTGCGGTAAAAGCTTGGAGAAATTTCACAAAATTGAGACCATTTTGGTCACATGACAACGGTTCGTTTCATGGCCTCCCCTTTCCAGTGGGCTATGATCCAAATCCTTCGCACATGACGTCAGAGATGTATTACGTCACACGGTCAACTCTTTAGAGATACGAAAACCTTACGTCAGGAATTTGGGTTCTACTTCACATACCCTTGATATGCTTTATTACGCTGTCTAACAGAAAAAGACGAACATTTATATACCGGTGTTCACACTGTGTTATCCGTAACCGTGCTTGTTTAATGTTTTGTTTACGTATGCTGTTTAACAAAAGAAGACGATTACTTATATTTGTGTTCACACTGTGTTATCTGTAACCCGTTCCTATTTAACGTTTTGTTTACATCTTTTTTCTTTCGTTTGAAGTTAGAGTTTTTTTTTTTTTCGGGTGTGTGCGATTCGAAGTTATTTAATTTATATTGTGGTTCATTTGTCTCAAAACATCGACTTTTTTTGCGTGAGTTTTAACAATAGCACTGCAAATATGCCTCCTAAACGGAAAAAATCTGCTGAAGAAGTAGCTTTCCAGAAGGACGCAGCAAAAAGACGAAAGGCGGAGTAAGAAAGGGCCCGTCGGGAAATTATGTCTGTAGTGCAAAGAGAATGCGATTGAAATTGTCATCGCGTAGCAAATATGACTCCTCAGAAAATTGAACAAAGTCGAGAACGACACCGAATTGTAAACATGACGTCAGAACAAATTGCACAAGGTCGCGAACGACATCAGATTGTAAACATGTCACAAGCGCAAATATTATGCCAGAGACGTGATGCAATCCGCCGACAAAATCCACGAACTAGAAATTAAGCTGTTGTTGACGCAGTTAACGCTGTAGAACCAGACGTAGACGCTCATAACTGTGGTTCCGTGGACAATATGAGCGAATTTTGTCATGCAAAACATTTTGCGGCAGAACAGTCATCTGACAAACTTTTTACGCAATGCTGTCATAAAGGCAAAGTAAAATTAGATGCTATAAGATCAGCCCTGGTATCAGCCCCTGGTATACGAAAAATGTTGTGTACAAGGAAGTGTTGACGAAATAGGGACTAAAGGTTTTACAAAACACATGACAAACAGACATCCCGTCGTATCAAATTCCATAACCGACAGCTTGGGAAATTTTCAGAAAGCTGTGAGCCAACGTGGCCATCTATTGACGTGGAACTCAAAAACTCAATAAAAAAATGTCAATAATTTCTGTATCATAAATTTTATTTTCTCCCGTCATTATTGACGGGCTTTCATCTAGTACTCTATAAGATGTGAACATCTCATATCCATGAAGGGAATTTTCTGAAATATTGAATGGAGACATAAAAAACAATATGCTGATATGCCTAATCTCGATGACCTTTCCGAATATGTCGTTGGGATGAAGAACTAATTAATCATTTGTGCTCTGTCGCAGAAAGTTCTCTAAACGTTTAACCTTGAACGAAATTTTCCCAAGCACTACCTCTAAAGCTCCTTTTTGTTATGCTGTTCACTATACGATATTCATTCGTTCTGCATTGGTTTGTTTTTCGTTCTGCATATCTGTGGAGTGTTGTGTTGTCGGAGTACGCATAACGTTTACGCTTCATTTGGTATTTACAACCTGTGGTTCTTGGGTATTTACATTTTTAATAAAATTATGTCAAAAACCTGAAGTGCGATTTTGAACGATCATAATACTTTCCTATAACGGCCGTGTGTGAGAAAGTAAAAAACACATATTATTTAAGCGGAACTCGAAGGGAGGTAATTTTGAACTCGAAGAGGAATAATTTTGAACTCGAAGAGGAATAATTTTGAACTCGAAGAGGCGTAATTTTGAACTCGACGGGGCAAAATTTCAAGTCTCGCTCTCCCAGATAAGAAAAGCCTGCTACGGTCCTGAATAGCTGCAATGGTTTCTCACGCTTGTAAAAATCACCACTAAAACATCTTTCAAACTCATCATTCAACAAATTAATATTTGTGACACATTGTTGAACATCAGAAACAAACTTATCAGGCATGTTGTCCCATAAATATTTCCAAAATGGAAAGCGCAAAAAAAATTTGCTCTGCTAATAGTCGCTTGTGCAGTTCTAATTTCGATTGGAAAGACTTCATATCAAAAAACAACTGATGAACGACTTTATCTTTTCCTTGCAAATTCAAATTGAATTGATTGAGATGGAGTAATGTCTGTGATAAATGCAACGCCCCATAACCAAGAGGCGTTACCGCTGGCTGAATCATTTCCCGCAGGCCTTAATTTGGAGACCCCTGCTTTAGGATAACAAGTTTCCGAAACAGAATAATTCCTTCAAGAACGAGTGTTATCGTTTTGAATCTATCTGCAGTTGTTTTTAAACATTATATGCTTATAAAGAAAGGAAATAAAAAACACTGATATCCAGTTCTTTAAGGTGCATAGAACTCGTTCATTACAGCGTCAGGAAATCATCTGACAAATCACCCCTTCGCATAGTCAGACGACTATTGTGATCTAACGCAGCTCTCTAAAAGTGAAGGCTACAACAATTACTTTAAAAAATAACAGGGACGAAACTTTAACTGGGCGCCAGTCAGTAATCCCTGAATGTAATAAGAAAAAAAAAAAGAAATTTCGTAGATCTCGAGCGAATCTTTAAAAACAAAATGATGCTGTTTATTCTGAGAATAACATTCAATCTAATTATGTGGCAAACAATGGCGTTGAACCCGTTAGGAAGACTGACCGACTAGATGCTCAAGGCCAAGGATTGACCTCATCAAGGTCATTCTTATTTCTTTCATCCGCTTTTGTTATTGTGTGTGTGATAAATCGATGTTGTTGGCTATTAACCGCAATGAAACCCGTCTGCGGTCAAACTCTCTTAGGCTTACTTTCAAACGCTCGTAAAATCAAAATGCATGAGAATAAATGGCACTTTTTCTATATTTGTTTTTTTCCCGAAGAATTATAATGCCTCTTTGTTGCCTGTCTTCCTTTTGTTCCGAACGAATTCAGAATTCTTTATTATTTTATTTGTTGTCTTTCCCCCTTCAAAATGCACTCTGAACTTTCATTTAGATAAAAGAGCTCTGAGCTGTAAAAAAGCTTTATAAGTCTGCGTTTCAGGTGAATTTTATTTGAGTTTTATGAGACACATAATTCAGTAATCAATATATACACCTGCAGCCATGAATAAAAAATTTAATTCGTTGACTGAATTTGCAAGAAGTCATGCAGCCGTAAAAGAAGGAGCTGTGGGATTTCATGTGTCACGGTCAATTTTTTCGGCGTCTTAGTTTTTTTATGAGCAAATTACTTTAATATATAAAGATGGCGGTGGGAAACGAATGCAATTTCTATGAATTCTCTTGACAGTTTTATTTCTATTGTCTTGAGCTTTTCATGAACATAGTTAACACAAAATTTATATTCAGTGTGATTCAATCTTTAACTATCTGATAAGAATATATTCGCTGTCTAAGAAATGGGCGAAACGCGTATTTAGAATCAGTGAAGCTGCACATTAGAAAGCCTTGATTTCTCCTACTTTTGTTATGCGAAGTGATGATTTTAAGGGGACGATTGACACTAATCCTTTTGGACTGATCACCTGTTAAAAGGGCTACGACAATGGCTACTAACGTGGGCGTACTGGTAATCCCAGCAGCTCCTCAGTGCGGTGGGAGGCTCACGGCTAAGAGGGCTTCGATAGGTGAATTTTACAATTTTTTTTTTTGCTGAAACTTCAAATGAAACTGGTTACAGAAATAGCCAGGGATTTTTGACGGCAGCTATAAATGAAGCATTAAAAAGAAAAGCAATTTTCGGTATTTTTTTCAGTAAATGAATAAAATCATCAAGAAATAATTTTCGCTTCAGTTTATAAAAACTGGGTGACGTGATGGGGCTATTCCAGAGGACCTGAGGTCTCTTTTCACAGCCATAGCAATAGTTCCTATACATGTATATTGACAAGAGAATGTGATTGAAATATCAGTTAAATAAATGAAATTTTTATATCAAGGAGGATAACGCGTTATGTACATATTACACTTGTTTGCATATAACTACGCATGTCTCAGAATATAATGAGCTAACAGGTCTTCTTCGCGGCAACGAAAAATGAGAGACCTTTTTTTCATAACAGCTTCAAAAGAAAATATATGTAAAACATTGTGACTTTATGTTAAGTGTTTTTTTTTTTTAAATATTCAAGAGCAAGTAATTATACGCCGCCCCGGTGCCGCAGTGATCGACAATGGCTACTAACGTGGGCGTACTGGTAATCCCAGCAGCTCCTCAGTGCGGTGGGGGGCTCACGGCTAAGAGGGCTTCGATAGGTGAATTTTACAATTTTTTTTTTGCTGAAACTTCAAATGAAACTGGTTACAGAAATAGCCAGGGATTTTTGACGGCAGCTATAAATGAAGCATTAAAAAGAAAAGCAATTTTCGGTATTTTTTTCAGTAAATGAATAAAATCATCAAGAAATAATTTTCGCTTCAGTTTATAAAAACTGGGTGACGTGATGGGGCTATTCCAGAGGACCTGAGGTCTCTTTTCACAGCCATAGCAATAGTTCCTATACATGTATATTGACAAGAGAATGTGATTGAAATATCAGTTAAATAAATGAAATTTTTATATCAAGGAGGATAACGCGTTATGTACATATTACACTTGTTTGCACATAACTACGCATGTCTCAGAATATAATGAGCTAACAGGTCTTCTTCGCGGCAACGAAAAATGAGAGACCTTTTTTTCCATAACAGCTTCAAAAGAAAATATATGTAAAACATTGTGACTTTATGTTAAGTGTTTTTTTTTTTTTAAATATTCAAGAGCAAGTAATTATACGCCGCCCCGGTGCCGCAGTGATCTAAGCGATGGCTTCTGATCATTCGTCTGAAAGGGGTCCGGGTTCGAATCCCGGTGAGGCATGGATGTTGTGTTTGTCTTACGGCACTGGCTCTCTCCTTCCCTGGAACCAGTGACCCTAAATTAGGGACGGGTGACTGCTTATAGCCCATTGAGTTGCTCACGGTGGTCGTTAAACCTCCAATCCAAAAAAAAAAAGTAATTTTACTCTTTTTGTCCCACAATTCTATATTAATGCTTTTTTATTTGCTCACTTATGTTCTGTATTTTCGTATAAACCGGGAAAGGTGAATAGACACTGTCACACGGCAGTAAAGTGTTTTGTGTGTGTGATCGTGAGGCATTTCAAAGAGGCTGGCCTTAATTCTATAAAAGAATAAAATTTGCGGGTTATGATTAACTTTGGCGTAAGTGTTTCGCAATACTTTGAACTAGTATACGGCAATCATTTAAATTAAGATGTGTACATTTCTGTTACACTCAATAAAGTGTAACAATTTTGGTTTTACAAAAAAAAAAATACCTGTAGGTTCCAAAAATTATGAATTATTAAAACGCCCGTGGAACGTAGTTCATAATATCGAATTTAAAAATTTCAGTAAATAAAAGCAAATAGTTTTTTGCAAAAAAGCCTGGAAGATATATTTTTGACGAGGGGATGGGGATTTCAGGTGCGCTACTGGCTGGTGTCGTCGCATATGCGACCGGGGTTGAAGTGGTGGCAAATGCGATCGGCAGGGACAAAGAGGAATGTGGAAGAATAGAGGGAGGCAGGGCGGGCAGGGTGAAGACGTTAGGTGTTGACCACCTGGGGTGTTTCAGCGGTAAATGCGTCAGGGCTTTTTTTTTTTTTGAGGTTTAACGACCACCGTGAGCAACTCAATGGGCTATAAGCAGTCGCTGGCCCCTAATTTAGGGCCACTGGTTCCAGCGAAGTGAGGGAGCCAGTGCCGTAAGACAAAAAACAAAACATCCATGCCTCACCGGGATTCGAACCTGGACCCTTCTCGGACGAATGATCATTAGCCAGCGCTTAGGCCACTGCGCCACCGGGGAGGCTTGGAGCATTTGGATTTTCTTTCTTACTAAAAGGGAAGAAACCTAAAATTTATTCGGAATGCAGCTATCGCAATAAAATTCGCACACCAGTGAAATAAAATTTCTGGCAGTTTGTCGTGGAGAAAGTACACTGGCCTGCAAAAATTAAGAACGAGACGGTTTTTCGAATGTAACGTCGAGCAGAAGTGCTCCACATCGACTCAAATCATAACATAAGATCCCCAAGATGTAAGAATATGGGACAAGTGAGCAAAACCGTCCAATAAAGGAATCCAAAGAATACAAAGGCACTTTATTGAAAAAGTAGCTTCGAGCACAGCTGGACAGAAGATAGAAACGTCCATGTGACAGGCTGCTGCCAAGAAAAATCCAGTCTTTAGCATCACCGCTGACTGCGTTGCAATATTTACAACATCTGTCCATTTTTTTTTGATTGGAGGTTTAACGACCACCATGAGCAACTGAATGGGCTATAAGCAGTCTCCCGTCCCTAATTTAGGGTCACTGGTGTTCCAGGGAAGGGAGAGAGCCAGTGCCGTAAGACAAACACAACATCCATGCCTCACCGGGATTCGACCCGGACCCGGACCCCGTTCGGACGAATGATCAGAGGCCATCGCTTAGACCACTGCGCCACCGGGGCGGCCAACATCTGTCCATGCTGAGGACGAGGTTGTCAAGGAGCTGTTGAGGCATCGCGGCCCATTCACTCTTGCAGCGCCAATCGCAGCTGCGGAATCTTTGCTGGTGGCTGGTGACGTGCTGCCAAGCGTTTCCCGAGAAAGTCCCGCACGTGTTCGATTGGATTTTGGTCCGGAAACATTGCGGGTCAATCCATGCGTTGAATAGAATATCTTCACTCTCAAACAGCACTGCGACAGCCACTGTACGATAAGGTGTAGCGTTGTCGTCCATGAAGAGGAACTCAGGACCCACAACACATCTAAACAGACGCTCGTGAGGCAGGAGAACCTCGGTACAATAGCGGACACCAGTGACTGAACCTCCTTGGAAGATGTGGAAGTCAGTACGGCTACCAAGCATGATACCATCCCAAACGAGAACTCCGCCACCTCCAAACCGGTCCCTTTCGATGATGTTACAGGTGTGATTTCGTGTTCCCTGCAATCTCCAGATGTGTATACGTCCAGAGTCGCTCGTCAGACTAAGTCGGCTCTCATCCGTAAAGAGAACTCGACCCCATTGCTGCTGTGTCCAGTTCTTGTGTTTCTGGCACCACAGAAGCCGCCATCTCCAACGAGCAGGCGTTAATGGCACACACCGTACTGGTCGTCGTGCAAATAGAACACATTTGTGCAGATTCCTGGC
Source organism: Macrothele yani (assembly GCA_039090855.1). NCBI lineage: Eukaryota > Metazoa > Arthropoda > Arachnida > Araneae > Macrothelidae > Macrothele > Macrothele yani. Next base: position 139,340,723 of record CM076994.1, read on the forward strand.
CACGGTAAAATGCGATAACGGACGTCCAGTTGTCTGTTGCATATGCCTTGCGATTTCTCCCGCTATCTGCCGCCTGTCTCTTCTCGCCTGTAGGACAATATACCGGTCGTCCGCCGTCGTGGTTGCTCGTAGTCGACCACTGCTAAACTCTCAGACAGCTGTTCCTGTCGTTCAAAATGCTCCCCAAGCTCGTGAAACGATGTTGTGAATGATCCCGAACTCCTCGGCCACACTAGTCACACTTCGACATTTTTCCAACTTCCCAATGACGCGACCTCTGGTAAAATCATCCAGATGTCGTCTACTGGATTGCCTGTTGGCCATATCACACGGTGGCAGCAATTAGACGTCGTTCAAACAGATGTACAGCGTTCAATAGCTTTCACCGAATTGATGAGCGTACACCGCCCGTGTGCTTTATACCCTTCCAACACTCCCCTCCCCTACATCATGCTGCATATATGCGCATGCCCTACCGCACCGGACCCTAGTCTATCTCCTGAGTGGTCTTTCGGTCCGTTCTGCCTGCTCGTTCCGCTGTTATGCTAATTTTCCTCTTCGTCCTTAATTTTTGCACACCAGTGTATTATTTCTAGTGCTTGGGAAAAGAAAGTATTTTATTTCTTATATACCGATCAAGTTTTACCAATGGTTTCTTCAGCTACAATCCAGAAATATGAGTAATACCTTATATTGTAAATACAAGCAATACGATAATTATTAGACTTTTGCTATAAAATACTATTAAACAGGAAACACACCGCATCGTCCGTAGCGCACTCCGTCTCTACCCCTGCGATCTGACCTCCCTTCTTTCTTTCCCAATCCCTCTGCGTTAAGCCGGTTGCATGTACTACCATTTTCAACCCTGGTCGCATTTACCGTTGGAAGACTCCAGGTGCAAAGCGAGTACAAGAATAGGCGAGGGAACTTAACGTTAAAAACGAGAGCCTCGAGATTTAAGAATTCTCCGCTTGCAGCGCCAATTGAAGAAGCTGCCAAAGGGGCAAAACAGAATGCGCGCAATGCATTGTGGGAGCACATGCCTGCAGAGCCAGAGCTGGGGTCACGTGTGTATTACAATTTTTATACTTTATTAATTATTATTTTTGATTCTTCAAAAATGTTTATTCCTGTTGCGAACAAAACTTCTACAGCAGCCTTCGCTTCTCGAAATAAGCTCATAGGATTCAATTTGGATTTCATACTATCAGCTTCACACAAGGTCCACGTGAGTTCGTCAACAATGACAAGTAACTATTACAAAAGAAATGAATACCAAAGAAACATTTGCCGATCTTTTCGCTTTGGAAATCGAATAAGGCTTAATTTGTACTCATCTGTAATTGAACAATCCTTAAAATCACAACGTTTTTTCACCATATTGATATACTAATTCACCAGATCGCTTGCAAAATGTACACTTCTAACCAAAGATCTGTAATCTGTTCCTACTGGTTTAAGACTGTCATGTGACCATGTTGGTTTGCACCCTCATCGTCGGATGGCGCTGAGGTTTCGGGTATCCACTATCTCCATTGCAAGTCCTACGCTTACTATGTACTCACCGGTGGTGTAACGTCAATGGTAATCGGAGCAATGGGCGCCGTGCGACAAGTCCCCGCTCCTGCAGACGACGTCGAACAGTACGTGCTGACACAGGTTGTTGCGCAACACACCCTAATTCCTGCGCTAACGTTCGTGATGTGGCGGTGCGAGACGTCAATGCCCGCCGCACAACATGCCGGTCCTCTCGTTCGGTGGTGTGCCGCGGCTGCGGCAATCGCTCACGTCGGTCCGTCCGTCCTTCCAGCACCCACCGAATCCATACTCGCATCACTGTGGCTGGATGTCGTCCCACACGGGCGCCGATGTCTCGGTACGATAAACCGCTGTCGCGATAAGCCACTATTCGTCCTCTGTCGAACTCCGAAACGCGCTGGAATGAATGCCGTATTCTGCAACGAGGCATCAGGAAGCTTCCCACGCACAGGTCCGGCAGCACAACACACTTCCACTACTTACACCCCACCCCGCCTTCTGTGCACCCTTTCTTATAGTGTTTCTCGGTGGCATGCCGGGCGCACATGATTTGCATATGACGTGCAATGCTGATCGTTTGCATGTCCTCTCGCGGGCGACGCATGGACATGCTCCTTGGTGTTGCATTTTGGGTGGCCAGCAGTGTATAAAGAAATAGGAGAAGGAAGCTTTAAAACTAGTGAGAGAGAAAGTAGAGGGATTAGCAGAAGGACAACTGATGAGAGTCTGTTCTGCCCAAACACCATTTCCTCGAAACGTTCAGGGAAAGAATTATTCTTTCCACGCAATCTCTTTCTCCCACTCCCCCAATCGCTTTCGCTTAAACACACATATAGGCACACGAAAGAAATTAGTACAGTTGTCAGTTCATCTTTCAATTTACTCGCCAGAGATATATTTATGTATATTTTTACCAATCAACCTGCAAGAAACACTGCGGTTTCTTTGAATTGCTAAAGGAGTGAAACATGTTTGTTATTATCCGAGAATTTTTATTCTCTCATGCCCTTTTACTCAATATAAATTAATTAGAGCCGGCCCTGTATTCTTCCGAAAAAAACAATTTGTAGCAATTTGCTATAAACGATGCCCACGTTGATTCCTCGAAACCTTCTTTAAAACCTGTTCGTACACATGCGAAGGAAAATTGTTGTTCTTTGAATTTCAGACAGCTTTATTTCTATATTTTCTTTTTTGTGCCTCCAGAACCGAGAAGACTTGAAAAGATACCATAATACATGAACGAAATTTTAAAAGTGAAAGTGTTCTTACCTCCTGGTATATCATTTAAAAAGCTTATGTCATAATCCGTTGCATCCATTGTCGTCGGGAGTGTGGACGATGTAACAAAAACTAAACTGTCACCAGCGGATGTAGATCCACCCATGACATTAGTTTGGAACACCCCCGTTGTTCCAGTCATGCTTGGGCTCGTTTGTTGGGAACCCTTTGTGACTTCGGAAGACGCCGACGCATCATCGTAAGAATAGGAATCTGCTAATGTCGTGTGCAGCTCCTCTGGGTCTCGCACATTTGTTGAGGTCCACCTAGTTGTCTCAGAAAAGGTGGAGAATTCTTCTTTGGATGTTTCTTCGCCAGAGTCTGTTGTCTCCGTGGAGTCTGCAAATGTATTTTCATCCGCCATCTCGCTACTTGTGGATGGGAGTGAAGCTGTAAATCCACTTGTAAGCTTTTCTTCGGAATTAACAGTGGATTCTTTGAACTTCTCGGTAAACAAACTTGTGATCTGCGCTGCGTACGTTGAAAATTCGGGGGAAGACGAGTTGTCGCTGTAATCTGTCTCTTGTTCTGTGGTTGATGGGGTTTCGAAGTTCGTACTTAAAGTTTGTGCAGTTTGTTTCTCTCCGCTCGCTGTCGAACTATCGGTAATGCTGTCCGGCTCTTTGGACGATGGTCTAAACGTAGGTCTCAGTTCGGGTATTTCTTCTTCCGGAATGGTTTCGTTCTGCGGGGAATCATCTATGTCTCCTTCCAAATTCACTTTATCTGGCTGCGGTACCAAGTCGTTAACCCCTGGAAAAATATAATATACATATAAATCTAACAAAACCCATACAGACACAATCAAAGTATTTTAACATGCATTAAAGACCGATTTGGTATTCATTTTTTTTCGGAATTTAGATACACTCATTGTCATAAAAATTCGCGCACCAAGAAAAAACCGTGCGATTAACGCGAAACTCGGCGATTATCTACGGGAAGGGTAGACATGCAAATGATTAAAGTTTCGCGCGATTCTGCATGACCGCGTTTCCACGATCGGCGCTGCAATCGTAATCCTCAGGGCTCATAAGGCGCCGCGCAGGGGACTCCACATTCGTGCCGAAGTGCAAGGTAAGGTGAGAACCCTGAGCGATAGGTGAGATCCCTGAGCGATGAACATGCCGAAGGGCCGTAGTAGATGCGCGTACGGGCAACTGAGGGAGTTCGAAAGAGCTCGTATCGTCGGGATGAGAGAGGCAGGGTGGCTGACGCGCCGAATAGGCCACCATTTGGGCCCATCGGACAGTACGGTGCGATTGTGTTGAGAGCAATGGACACGGGAAGGCACCCAGGCCTTGCGGACTGGCTCTGGACGACCCAGATGCACCACCGGCAGAGATGACCGTGGGATCGTGAGAGCGGCACGCACAAATGCAACGAAGTCCATGTCCAATATCCAGGGACATGTGACGGCTGTACAAGGGACTCCTGTGCCCACCAGAACCATTTCCAGATGCCTGGCAGAGACGAATATGCACTCTCGAAGGCACTTACGGTTTCTGACATTAACACCTGACCATCGTTGGCGTCGATTGCAGTGGTGTCGGCAGCGGGCAACGTGGAATGCTACGGACTAGCGGCGTACAGTGTTCAGCGACGAATTCCGCTTCTGTATGGGAACGGACGACCACCGTGTCAGAGTGTGGAGAACCTCAGGTGAGCGCTAAAATCCCAAGCTTACTGTACAGCGGCACACGTTCCGAAATGCAGGCGGGATGGTCTCGGGAGCCATCGCGTATGACAGCTGTACTTCCCTCGCAGTGATCCGAGGGACGTTGACAGCCCAGCGCTACGTACAGGAGATCCTGCTGCCCCATGTTCTACCTTTCCTGGCGGGGCGGCACGGAGCCATTTTCCAACAAGATAACGCCCATCCGTATACGGCTCAGGTTTCTCAAGACTGTCTACCTCATGCTTCGATGCTTCCGTGCCAAATCGCCTGATCTCTTGCTCATCGAGCACGTGTGGGACCAGAGGGACGCCAGCTTTCGCCATGTCCCAGTGTTCGTGATTTAGAGCGTCAGTTGAAAGAAGTGTGGAGCAATCTGCCCCAGAATAATACACGGCATTTCTCTGACTCCATGCCTATTGCCTAAACGTATCACCGCATGTATCCAAGCACGAGGCGGTCCGACACGGTACTTACGCTGACCGGAATGTGTAGCGTATGTCCGCTGTAAATCGTCCTCCTACTGTGATATTGTAATCACTTCTGTCCTTGGTATGTACCATCTCACTACTAAAATCTCATTTCAATCCGACGCCTCCTTCCTGGAGCGCGGATTTGTATGACAATGAGTGTATTAGGATTCAAATTAAAAGGTGAAATTATGAACATATTTCGATAATCCAACTTCGTATTTAATACACAGAGAACTTTTTCAATTTTTAAAGGAAAGCGTCATTATTTGGAGATGCGTATGATATAATGTTTTTTAACGTCTCCTGATTTTTTTAATTATAATATCAGATTGCCTGACCATCAGACAGATCTGCTCTTCTGAAAGTCAGTTTGAAAAAAATATTTTTTCATTGAATAACTGAAACTGTGAGCAAAACTTTCGAAGAATTTTCTTCTCTTTCTGTAGTTTTGCCACTGGATTGTACATTTTCATAAGCATAACTTGAAAAGTAAAAACGAGAAGGAAATTGCCCCACCAATATTTTTCACTTTTGCAAATAATCTAACGCTAACTTTTTCAGTTAAAACATTTTTTTTTTCAAACCAACGCATGTCCCAAGTTTAAGTTAAAATTGCGGCACAAATCCACATTGGAATCGGAAAAAGAAAAAACACTGGTCATACTTTTTCGTTTGCTTTCATTAAGAAACTTTGTACCAGTGATCTACCTATCATACGGCAAGGTGGTGCAGTTGCATCTGGTCCTACCCACTTGAGGAGCCCATTTGCGGATAACGATAAGCTATGGAAAGCAGCAGCTATGGAAATTAGCAACAAAAAAACTGATGATGACATGAGATAATAACCTTACAATTTCTGTCTGGTTGTAGAAAGAATTTTTGTATGACATTCTCAAAGGTGAAAGACAAAATTCATAGAAGACAATGGTAATATAATTATCGTGCATTTTTGTGCTTACTGAACACTCGTTTATCGCCATATTGAAACAGTTATGTTTATCACTACAGAAACAACTCCCTGAATGTATGTTTTTCCAGCCTTCTCTTTCCCTCGTTTGAGCCCCCGACGTTCTAAGGGGCTACATATTCAGGGGGCTACCAGCTGTAGTATTGGTTAAAAGTATCCATGTAACAGCGTGTTATTCAATGTTGAGTTGCTTCACTCTATCAACAAAATAAGTTGCAGAACACTTATTCTTTGAAAACCATGCACTTTCAGGCAGTTTCGCCGAAGTAGGCTGTTCTTACCTTTTCTTTCCGTCGATTCCGGTGTCTGTGACTTCAGCTGAACATTCTTTCTCAAAATAAAATTCATCAAAACGTATTTACGAAGTCGAGAAAGAACGTATTAGTGGCCTTTCTTTATTGTTATTTGGGAATGAACGTTTTCCAGATGGTCGACGTCCTTGCGCAACAGAAAACAAGGAGGAGACCCTTCCCTTACTTTTTATCAGAACACTGTAAAAATTTTTATGAAATTCACGATCCACTTTCCATGACCGCTTTCGTGAATTAACGAAGCATATTTCTGATACAACCTTTTCCGTGACTCCTTTCGTGAATTAACGAAGCATATTTCTGATACAACCTTTTGTGTGACTTCTTTCGTGAATTAACGAAGCATATTTCTGATACAACCTTTTCCGCGATTTCTTTCGTGGATTAACGAAGCATATTTCTAATACAACCTTTCCCGTGACTCCTTTCGTGAATTAACGAAGCATATTTCTGATACAACCTTTTGTGTGACTTCTTTCGTGAATTAACGAAGCATATTTCTGATACAACCTTTTCCGCGATTTCTTTCGTGGATTAACGAAGCATATTTCTAATACAACCTTTTCCGTGACTCCTTTCGTGAATTAACGAAGCATATTTCTGATACAACCTTTTGTGTGACTTCTTTCGTGAATTAACGAAGCATATTTCTGATACAACCTTTTCCGCGATTTCTTTCGTGGATTAACGAAGCATATTTCTAATACAACCTTTCCCGTGACTCCTTTCGTGAATTAACGATGCGTATTTCTGATACAACCTTTTCCGTGACTGCTTTCGTGAATTGACGATGCATATTTCTGATACAACCTTTTCCGCGATTCCTTTCGTGAATTAACGAAGCATATTTCTGATACAACCTTTTCCGCGATTTCTTCCGTGGATTAACGAAGCATATTTCTAATACAACCTTTTCCGTGACTCCTTTCGTGAATTAACGATGCGTATTTCTGATACAACCTTTTCCGTGACTCCTTTCGTGAATTGACGATGCATATTTCTGATACAACCTTTTCCGCGATTCCTTTCGTGAATTAACGAAGCATATTTCTGATACAACCTTTTCCGCGATTTCTTCCGTGGATTAACGAAGCATATTTCTAATACAACCTTTTCCGTGACTCCTTTCGTGAATTAACGATGCATATTTCTGATACAACCTTTTCCGCGATTTTTTTTTTGATTGGAGGTTTAACGACCACCGTGAGCAACTCAATGGGCTATAAGCAGTCGCCCGTCCCTAATTTAGGGTCACTGGTTCCAGAGAAGGGAGAGAGCCAGTGCCGTAAGACAAACACAACATCCATGCCTCACCGGGATTCGAACCCGGACCCCTTACGGACGAATGATCAGAGGCCAGCGCCTTAGACCACTGCGCCACCGGGGCGGCTTCCTCGATTCCTTTCATGAATTAACGAAGCATATTTCTTATAAACCTTTTCCGTGACTCCTTTCGTGAATTAATGAAGCATATTTCTGATACAACCTTTTGTGTGACTTCTTTCGTGAATTAACGAAGCATATTTCTAATACAACCTTTACCGTGACTCCTTTCGTGAATAAACGAAGCATATTTCTGATTGAACCTTTTCCGTGAATCCTTTTGTGAATTAGCAAAGCATATTTCTGATGCAACCTTTTCCTCGATTCTTTTCGTGAATTAACGAAGCATATTTCTGATACAACCTTTTCCGCGATTCCTTCCGTGAATTAACGAAACATATTTCTGATACAACCTTTTCCATCAAATGATGGGAAAAAAAAAGCGAAATTTCAGGGACGTTCCGTACGACAGGAAAATTCTGAATTTTCAGATACCTTTCCGCATTTCCATTCCTATATTGATGGTAAACTTCCGTTTGTAAGATTTTGAAACCAGGAATTTGTCGGTGACGATGATTGAAACCGCGTCTCCTTGCTCAGGAGTGAGTTGCTCTAACTGACACGGACGGAATGTATCGATGCAGATTTGTCGTCATGACACGTGCTTCACCTTTGTAGTGCGTCATAAGATATGTTAACGTAAAATTCTGAATTGTCACAAATCTTTCCGCATTCCTTTTGTACATTAACGGAAAAACTCTGCTCCCAATGTTTCTGTACCCATCTGACGAAAAAGATTCCGGTAATAGGAGATATTCGATGGAATGCTTGAGGTTTGATTAACTGTTAAATTTCAATCATTTGTTTAAGGAACTGATTATGAAGTTCAGATCGGATATTGTGGATGATTTTTGGTTATTGTGGAACAGGATATTTCTTCTCCTCTACCACATTTTGTGTACCAACTAAACTCCAGGGCATACTCTTACGGATGGGCTTAAGAAGTCGGCTGTCCGTGCATGCTCCCATGTTGGCATGCCATTATCGCCAGATGGTCATGCAGTAGTCTCAGGATCCCCGTGACTGGACAATGGGAGACTAGTCCAATGAGTCGAGATTCCAATTCTCACATGCAGATCAACGTGACCGTATTTGATGCTGTGCTGCTGAACATGGACATCGCTGGATCCCACATCCCCACATCCCCTCTGAACACACACACTCACAGCTAGATTCAATCTGGGTATTGTTTCTAGATTCAATCTGGGTATTGTTTCCCTATGTAGTGGCAATTTATCGGATGTCAGTGGATGCTTTCATCAAGAAGCACCGTGTCACAAAAGGCACACTTAACGAAAGGGAAGTGTGAGGCACACTTATGAAACACACTTAATTAAAGGCAAGTGTGCCTTTCATTATCATCATCTTTGGATGTCATTTCCCTGTACTCCAGCGTCCCCCTCGATGCAGCAGATAACCTTACTGAGGAACGTTTACATATTCCTTGACTCCACCTCCCCTTTGACCGAAACTGAGGCAGTTATTTCAGTCCTTAAACTCACAGCTTCTAGAACTTTCTTTACATTTAACGAAGTTATTTACCGGCAGATCGGTGGTACCCCTATGGGTTCCCCTTTTTCTGCCGTGTTGGCAGAATTTGTTTTGCAAAATCTTGAAAATGAGGTTCTTACTGCTTGTCCCTTAAAACCTCTTCTCTTTTGACGATATGTGAATGACATCCTTCTCATTCAGCCGCATTCTCAATCTGATCTCCTTCATTTCTGTAATTACTGAATTCTAAATACCCGTCCATTAATCTTTCTTTGGAATTGCAACAAAATTGTGCCCTTCTGTTTTTGGATTTATTGATTGAAAGACAACCTTCTAACTACTCTTTAAAATATTCTGTATATCGGAAGCCAACCTTCTTGCACCTTATTCTTCGTTTCAACCACAGTCTGCTAAACTTGCTGCAATCAGATTTTTGGTACTCAGGGCGTTCTCGCACTCATCTTCTATTCGTTTACGTAAGCTGGAGTTACATCGGATCCTCAGTGTTACTAGTGACTTTGGATATCAAAGGAAAACTGTGTTTTCAATTCTGCGTAAATTCAGACGCTTCTCCTTCACTACTTTAGAGCGAACCAACCATTCAAAGCACTATGTGGAATCTATGGATTACTCTCCTACCTGCACCAATGCCTTAAGAAATATTTGCACTAGATCCAACTTGGACTTTGTTTTAAGGACTCGCAAATTATTTTCCATGACCAGACACGACAGGGAACCTATCAAACCAATACTTAAATGCGGCGTATATTCAATTCCACTTAAAGCCGTGGAACCGAAGATAAATTGTACATAGACTCGACTTTCAAAATGGTTATAACCCGTGTATCTGAACATTTATACGACGTGCGAACCGGATCTCGATTAGCTAGGTTGGTTACTAGTTGATCTCATATACCTTTATGGGATGAAACTCGGATCCTCGCGTCTTACAACAACAGATTCACAACTATTTTTGCTGAAAGTTTGTTTATTTACCTTCTTAAGCAAAGGTGTTGCAACGGCAACGTACCCGCATATATTTCCCGAATTTGGACTAAACTTTTAGAACGATTTGGTGATCATCGTACTTTGAATTTATTTTTTCAACTAGACCATCCGATCAACTGGATTTCTATCCTTCCCTATAGGCTTTAACCTTCAATAGTTCTTTTGATTTCCCACTTTTCTCCAGTGTGTTTTTTCGCTAACGCTACCTTTCTGTATGAGCATGCGTGATAATGCGTCATCACGCCCTTGTCACTATATATACTGTATATTGTGCTTGCATTGACAGTCCGTTCAGTATTGTCCTGTACCTGATGAAGACCACATAGTGTTGTTCGAAAGATCTAGTATTTTTAACTAGTGTGTTTTAGAGTATTGTTTTTAACTTGTATATGTCTTCCCCATTAAAACCTATATCAATGTAACATTTACTGAGATCACAAAGGTCAGTTGCAAGTTTTTCTTATCGTGTTAATCGACAGATGCTTCGTTGTTACATTCAACACGAATTTATATATGTTATAGGATCACCAATATTTCAGTTGATTGATATGAAATGGCAAAGTATCGACGATATGCGAGAGGTAGGTCTCAGTTTACGAGCAATTTCCACGTAAGTGGGACAGAATGTGAGGGAGAAGAGTGTAACGCTGTCACGCTATATCAAAAAGCACCGAATGACGTACTGAGAATGAAGTGGACCAAAAGGCCAATGAAGATCGCCTACTCCGCGGAGACGGGAGGTCAGGGGTCATGACCCGTTTACCTCGATGACCATATTGCAACTGGACTTATGGACTGCTACGGGCATAGTTATACCCCCCTCCCCCGAACGATACGACGAGGTTTGGAAGACGTGGGACTACGGGAGAGACGCCCACCAACAACATTTCGATTCTCTCATACTAAAGAGGCTGCCTTCGGGAATGGTGTAAAAAAAGACGATGCTGTTACGTGTTATACTGAAGTATGTTATTCATGGACGAGTTCAGGACCTGTTTCGGCCTACCAAGTAGCCGCACATTTGTACGGTGCCACTTTTATCAACGACACGAGGAGACATTTGCAATCATGCAACACTTTGACGTGGTGCACTGATATGAGGTGGAATCCGATAGGCAGCCAGTCATCTCTTCTCTATATTCCTAGCATGGTGAAGGTGAGACGTTACACCAATGTCATCATCAACAGCATCGCATCATACGAACTTTCCTTGTCGCCATGCCGGGAACAGTCCTGCAGCAGGACAACACCTGTCCGCACACTGCTCCCGTTACAAAAGCCAGTCTCCAGGGCGTAAACGTTGTGCTATGGCTATCAAACTCACCAGACTTGTTGTTTATCGAGCATGTACAGGACCTGATGGGTCGAACAACTCTTCCAGCTCCCTCTAGTTGTAGATACGGAGAAGCTGCGTGACCACTAGGTTGCTTCTTGTAATGCCACACTCTATAGCACAGGCTTGAATAAATTCACTGCAAGTTTGTGTCAACGCACGAGATGGACCATCTGACTTTGTGCTAAACATTCCTGAAAAAATACAGGTATGCGACCTTACACATTTCGTTTTTAGATCATTTTATATGTGTTCGCCAGTTCTTTGCGTTCCGTAATTTTCGCGATTATACACGAATTTTTCCTCCATATTGCAATTTCCCTATTGAACAGTGTAGACATATACCATGCAAAAAAATTTCACGCATTTCCTAACTCTTCAGATTTTTTCCTTTGCATTAAATATAGTTTGGTACAGGCATAATTGGTACATATTTTCTGATTTTCTTTTTTGCAATTTTTCAGTGAGGTTTAGAATCTCTTAAGTCAGTATAATATGTGCAACTATTACTTTTACGGTTTTACGAGGATCACAGTTGACTTTAAAATTTGGGATTGCAAACATAAAAATCGATTACATATAACTGTTAACGCTTTCACGATGGATTGTTAAAACTGGGTTCTGTGTCCATTAAGGTAATATATTGCGCCTCAGAACATTTAGTTCTTCGTGGAGTTTTTTTTTTTTTTTTTTGATCTAACGGTGAGTAGAGAGTGTTAATAATAACTTAGTTTGGTCACGTACGAAAATGTCTTTGTCCTCTAAATAACTGTTGGTGTCATTAATTCTCCAGATTACTATCCCACTCCAAGAAATTATGCTGTCGATACACAGCACTGCTTTCATAGCTTTGTAATTAAAGAATTATATGCGAAGCCACATCGTGAATTAATCATTGGGACGATTGCCTGTCAGAGACACACGCAAAAGTCAGAAAGTGTTTTGCTATCAAAGACATATTTGATGGTATCTCGAAAGACACATTACCTTTCGATTTCGAGTTGATTCGGTTTGCTATGATTCTGATTCCGAGGATTCATGCTTCTCATTTCAACAGGTAAATAACTAGCGGTAAATAACAGCCATTATGCAGAGATAGGCGTGTACAAATTCGTGACTGTTTCATTTTTCAATTTTGTTTTCATCACGTTGTGATGAGCTGTAATGGACAAGCAGGTCACGATTTTGTTCGAATACGGATTCCTTATCTTTTTTTCTTTTTACTTTAGATAACTCAGAGAAGATATTAGGGAATTCGGCAACGCCGTTAAGTCTCTGTGGCGGTTTTTGTTATTGTTAAACGCATAATGGAAAAAAGGTTTGGACCGTAGTTTGCTGTTCCATATGTTACATGAATATGGAATTTTATATCAGGGATGAATTTTGAAAATTAAATCCATATAATATACCTTTCCAGTTGTGACCATTAACATTTTAAGCAATACCAAACATAATAGTCCTCAGTGAATCTGTTTATTCTTCTTGGAAAATCATTCAGTTTAAGAATGAATAGAAAAATACGAGTATGTCAGTAAAAATCCCAGGATTAACACACGAGTAAAAATAGTCTAATTAGAATTAAAACTGAATTTAAAACAATTAGCAGTGAAGCGTTAAAAAGCAACGAGCACGTTTAGAAGATTGATCTTCAAGTTTGTCCCGTTGCAGTAAATATTTGGACAGGGAGTAAAAATGCTTCTTACTTGATTTTCAAGAAGTATTTTATGATTTCTGGAAGTAGCACACTCGACCTTTCCCTAAGTTTGCAAAGGACTGCCATAAAAATTCTTACTTTTAAAAAAACTGTTGCTGTTGTTTCAATTCTATTAAAGATATATGCACTACAATAAAAAAATCTGATCTTTAGACACGCAGTTATTTTAATTATTTTAATAAGTATAGCAAAATTTAAAACAGAGTAATAATTACTGAGGTGAAAAATATGGATAGCAAAGATGAAAATTCTGTGATATATGTATGTATGCATAATTTTTCTTACTCATGTATTTGAGTATTGCAACAAGTTGTAATTGAGAATGATCTCAGTCTCTCATATTTTTAATAAAAAATACAGTCTTTGATGATGAAAATTCTGAGAGATGAAAATTCTGTGATATACGTATGTACGTATAATTCTTTCTACACATGTATTTGAGTATTGCAACAGGTTGTAATTGAGAATAATCTCAGACTCTCATATTTTTAATAAAAAATACAGTTTTTAATGATGAAAATTCTGAGAAATGAAAATTAAAAGATGAAAATTCTGTGATATATGTATGTACGCATAATTTTTCCTACTGATGTATTTGAGTTTTGCAACAGGTTGTAATTGAGAATGATCTCAGTCTCTCATATTTTTTATAAAGGGATGAAAATTCTGTGATATATGTATGTACGTATAATTCTTCCTGCACATGTATTTGAGTAATGCAACAGGTTGTAATTGAGAATAATCTCAGTCTCTCATATTTTTTATAAAAGGATGAAAATTCTGTGATATATGTATGTACGTATAATTCTTCCTGCACATGTATTTGAGTAATGCAACAGGTTGTAATTGAGAATAATCTCAGTCTCTCATATTTTTTATAAAAGGATGAAAATTCTGTGATATATGTATGTACGCATAATTTTTCCTACTGATGTATTTGAGTTTTGCAACAGGTTGTAATTGAGAATGATCTCAGTCTCTCATATTTTTAATAAAAAATACAGTTTTTAATGATGAAAATTCTGAGAAATGAAAATTAAAAGATGAAAATTCTGTGATATATGTATGTACGCATAATTTTTCCTACTGATGTATTTGAGTTTTGCAACAGGTTGTAATTGAGAATGATCTCAGTCTCTCATATTTTTTATAAAGGGATGAAAATTCTGTGATATATGTATGTACGTATAATTCTTCCTGCACATGTATTTGAGTAATGCAACAGGTTGTAATTGAGAATAATCTCAGTCTCTCATATTTTTTATAAAAGGATGAAAATTCTGTGATATATGTATGTACGTATAATTCTTCCTACACATGTATTTGAGTAATGCAACAGGTTGTAATTGAGAATGATCTCAGTCTCTCATATTTTTAATAAAAAGATGAAAATTCTGTGATATATGTATGTACGCATAATTTTTCCTACTGATGTATTTGAGTATGGCAATAGGTTGTAATTGAGAATGATCTCAGTCTCTCATATTTTTAATAAAAAACACAGTCTTTGATGATGAAAATTCTGTGATATATGTATGTACGTATAATTCTTCCTACACATATATTTAAGTATTGCAACAGGTTGTAATTGAGAATAATCTCAGTCTCTCATATTTTTAATAAAAAATGCAGTCTTTGATGATGAAAATTCTGAGAGATGAAAATTCAAAGATGAAAGTTCTGTGATATAAATATGCAAGTATAATTCTTCCTACACATGTATTTGAGTATTTTTTTTTTCTTTTTTAATTGGAGGTTTAACGACCACCAAGAGCAACTCAAATGGGCTATAAGCAGTCGCCCGTCCCTAATTTAGGGTCACTGGGTCCAGGGAAGGGAGAGAGCCAGTGCCGTAAGACAAACACAACATCCATGTCTCACCGGGATTCGAACCCGGACCCCTTCGGAGGAATGATCAGAGGCCAACGCCTTAGACCACTGCACCACCGAGGCGGCATTTGAGTATTGCAGCAGGTTGTAATTGAGAATGAACTCAGTCTCTCAAATTTTTAATAAAAAATACAGTCTTCTTTGTTAAGTACAGTTCTGTTCATTTGCTAGAAGTCACGTATCGGTACACGGAGAATTAAAATTCATTGCATATTCGCATTGTTCTTTTAAGGGATATAACAGGGTGTCGTCAGTAGGTTTTACTTTGATTTAGTGTTATAATTATTCGAAAACGCTGTTCACAAACCTTCAGAATTCTCGAAAAAAATGTAGCGTCCCCCATTTCGTTTGGGCTTGCACGCATACGATCTTACAGCCCTTTTCTAGCTCTGCCTTTTGTCCAGCTCGCAGACCGTGGTGGAGAACGAGAGAGAAATTACGTTATGGATGGCATAACTGCTGTGCTGGAAAAAATAATAGTAATAGGGTGGAACGACAGAGGAATTACGTTATGGATGGCGTAACTGTTGATAGGAAAATAATAGTAATAATAATAATTAAAAAGAAAACCTAGATATCACTTTTTAAATCAAGATGGGTAATTTTTGGAGCAGTAAAAATACGTCCCGTTCCTTTTAGAGAGTAATTTTTGTTTTGGATGAGTGAAATACGCCTGTCCAGGCGTTAACGCGATCTCTGGCTCCCATGCCTTAAACAAGTTATACATCAGGCTACGATTGCAGTCTTTACAATGTCATTTATAAGTGATTTGATATCCTTGTAATGTTTTTAGTGCATTTGGTTGCATATTTCAGTTAATTATCTATGTTATACGAAAACACTAGCATTACTTAAATAAATGTAAATACTCTTGGTACGAACACGTTCCGTAAAGTTAACTCGTGCTACGGATAGCTTACAAATATACACTACTGCTTGGGAAAACTGCAACACCAAGAAGCAACAATGCAATTCGAATTAAATTCATACCACATGTTACTGATATGAGTGTTAAAAAGTGATTTAATTTTCAGAATAATACAACAATTTTGACCTGCAAAAATCAGTATCTTGTGAAGCCTCCGCGAGCTGCAATAAGAGCTTCTAGACTGCGTGACATTGAATCAAAAAGGCGTTGGATGGTGTCCTGGGTAATTACTTGATAGACGGCATGTATGTGACTCCACAGATCATTGGCATTGACTGCTGGAGGACTTTGACGGAACAGTTGCCGAGTGACCATATCCCAGGCATGTTCAATAGGCAACATGTCTAGCGAACGTGTAAGCCAGGGAAGAAGCGGTATGTGTTGTGCTGCGAAGACGGCTTGAAAATTCCTGGCAACATGTGGTCGGGCATTGTCTTCCTGGAATATAGCGCTAGGAGTGCTCTGAAAGAAGAGTACGACTTCTGCCTGTTCAACGTCTCTGACTCAGCGGTCGCTTGAGGGCAATCTCAACAGATTGTCCTCAAGTCGTAGTAGTCGAGAACGCGAATAGTACCCAGTGGAACCCCACACCATCACACTTGGCGTTCGGCTAGTATGACGCTCGACAATGTACGCTGGAATAATACGTATGCGGCCACCATGGTAGTCCAAGATGAAGCGGGACTCGTCCGAAGACACGACATGTTGCCAATCAACACGCCATTGTCTGTATTGAAAACCCCATTCAGCCTGAGGCGTCCACGGTTCAAATGAATCCACCGCGAAGGGATACGTGCAACCAGTCCTCTGTGCAGCAGACGGCGTCGAACTGTGGATGCAGACAATAGCGCACCTGTTGTAGCGCTACCCTGTTGTGTTAACACTTGAGAAGATGAGGAACGGTTCGAAACTGCCATTCGGATGACGTGCCGTTCTCGGGCAGTGACGTCACATTTCTCGGTTCCGTGCCGCCACACGCGCGTCATTGTTGTGGCGTTATGTCCCGTCCGAGCCGCATTGTTGCGCTACGAAAATGCACATTCACGCAGACCGATCATTCGTCCTCGTCTAAACTCTGTCGTCTGGTGATATTGCGCCCTTCGTCGTCGCTGAGGCATTATTGAATCCCGGAGACCCTTTTACAACTCGCTGTCCACGATGCACTACTGGTGTGTATCGTAAACAGCCCTCTCTTTATATCCCTTACTGTCCAGAGGGCGCTGCAGGGGTGAGATATGCGCAATCACTCTGCATTTCTAATTATTTGCATGTTCTACCCTGCTCTCCATATCCTGTAAGTTTCACGTGAATACCATCATTCCTTCATGGTATTGCAATTTTCACAAACAGTAGTTTATTTACAGTTCTACCTAGACACTTTATGACTCTATCGACCAGGTAAAATAACAAGACATACGTCCTTCAATATTTTATTGATCCTTGCTACTCATCAATCAGCACAACGTCACAGAATAGAATTCACTTCGTATTTAGTCAAAGGTTGCTTCGCTAGCTGAATAAGCGATAGCTCATAGCACACACAATAACTTCCTTGTCTTACGACTCTACAACAACCTGAGACTTTGAAAGCAAAGGAGTATAACAATCAACATTAGCGATTGTATAACATCAAACTCTAATCATAACAAATCTCTCAATACAATCTAGAGAGTCTGATCTCTCAACTTCTCTTCAAAGCAATTTACAATGATCTCACACTCTAGCCGACTTCTAACGAGAGCTCTCATACAATCGTAAACATCACTCTTGTCAGTCTCGTTAACAAACGTCATTCACCTTTGGTTTAGCGTCAAGTTGCCAAATCCACACACAGCGAGAGAGAAAATGTAATGCTAAGTTAGAAACTGCTTAAAGAGATAAACCAAAATTTATATAAAATAACAGGAACCGAAAACGGAAGTTAAATTAGAGTATTCCTCGTATTCTGGCTAAAGAAAAACGTTCCTTCACCACCCGAAAGAAGTATTTATTTATTTATTTGTACGGAGTTATCAACACTTCTTTGGAAGCTATCCTAGTTAATTTTCTTTCTTACACTTTATCTCGAAAACGAAAATATAGTATGTCAAACATAGATTAACTGTAATCATGCTATAAATCAGCCGTTAACTCATAGTGACGAATGTCATGTTGCACGAGATGTCGTAGTACATGAAAGTAAAGCGATTATTCACAGATGATAGTTTTAGTCTTACAAACCAGTACTTACCACATATGATTGTGGGACAACACTGTCCAACCTCCCTTGCTGGAAAGCACCCTGGTTTAGGCGCTACCGCTGTTGGACACACCCTAAGATAACAAACCAAGAGTCCTCTGATACATGTACAGTTTAAACATGGTTCCGGTGTTCCTATCTGCTCTCCGTGCTCATATTTTTGTCCTTTGTACGCACATCCTACAAAAAGAAAAAGTCAGAATTATATCATATAAAGTTAACACCAACAAGATCATTTGAGATACTGAAAAGGCATGTCGTACACATAATATATACAGGGTGATTCAGCTAAGCGTGTACAAACTTCTGGGAGGGATAGGTTGCTCAAAGACAAACCGGAATCACATAGCAATGCAGGGTCGGAAACGCCATCTTCATGTGCTAGTGTACTGAGAGGAAGAGAAATGAAAGACCAGCACGTAAGAGAACAAATGCTTTTTATTACTCGTAAGACATTTGCGAAATGCTTCGAGGTTACAGAAGGTGTTCAAAGTTGCGACCATGAGCTGTAACACACACTTGACATCGTCGGTGCATGGTGTCACGTGCATTTTGGAAAATTCCTGGCGTGTCTCGTACTTCCGAAGCAGCTACAGAGATGCGTTCTACAGGGTCCTCATCACTTTAATCGGGGGTGTTGTACACCAGTCCTTTGATGTAACCCCAGAAGAAGTAATCAAGGCATGTTAAGTCCGGAGATCCTGCAGGCTAATGAACGGGACCACCACGCCCAATCCACTGATGTCCAAATGTCATGTTTAAGTGATGACGAACGTCATTGCTGAAACGGGCGGGGGCCCCATTGTGCTGGAACCACATTGCTCGGCGCAGACTGAGGGACTTGTTGTTCGTTTAACAGCTCTGGCAAGACGTCTTCCAGAAATATACGGTAACTCCTTCCGTCCAGGCGAGGAGGCATGAAGTATGGGCCAATTAAGTGGTCCCCGACAATGCCGACCCAAACATTAAAGCCAAACGGTTTTGTGTTGCACGTGGTCGTTCAGCATGGGGGTTCTCCACCGCCAATACATGCGCGTTATGTGCATTGAAGCAACCTTCCCGTGTAAAGTAGGCTTCGTCTGTGAACAGCACAGAAGCAGGAAATTGGGGTTCTGCCGCACTCTTCTGCAGGTACCATCGCGCAAATGCGATGCGCTGAGAGTTATCCATGTCTGAACGCGCTGTACATGATATGGATGCAATTGGTCTTCGTGCCGAACCCTCCATACGTTGGATTGGGACAGACCAAACTGATGGTCTATTGCTCGTGTGCTGGCACTTGGAGTGTCTGCTGCATGACGTAACACATTCTCTTCGATGACAGGATAGAAAAGAACCCCTTAAAAAGAACAAAATTATAAAAAACATTAAAATAAAAAAAATATCAGCCATTTCCGCGTTCGTGAACTGAGCCATCCTACTACCTCTGCGGGCCGTTTACAAATGACGGTATTCTGAAAGAACGTATCAGCAGTCTCGCGGCCGAACAGCGACATCTACCGAATGAAGATGGCGTTTCCGACCCTGCATTGCTATGTGATTCTGGTTTGTCTTTGTGCAACCTATCCCTCCCAGAAGTTTGAACACGCTTAGCTGAATCACCCTGTATATATATATAGGACCCCCTGTAGCAGGGAAGGAAGAGACCCAGCGGCGTAAGAAAACACACAGGCTATGTCTTATCCGGCACTCGAACATTGGATAGCAAAGAACAGACGACTGAGCAGAAAACCATGCCTCTGACCACGCTGCAACCAGAGAGGTGCTAGTATATGGGTAGTCCGAATGAAACATACACTCAGGTAGGCGGGTGGCGTTGCAGTAATGGCACATAAAGGAGGAATGCGGCGGGCGAAGCATTTAGTTGCTGCAACGCGTTGGATGTGAATAATATGAAAGGAACGTAAAAGACCTATCTCATGGATACCCGCAAGCGGGCAAAGCGACCCGTGATCCAATTTTTGACAAAAGAAGGAAGAAAATCGACAGAAACCTTACGACGCATGCAGTTTACGAGAGTTCGTGCCTTGCACACAGTGCGGTATTTAAATGGTGCAAAGAATTTCAGGGTGGACGTGAAAGCACTGTGGATCTGCCATGACCTGGTCAAGCACACGCCGCCATCACACCGGGCACAATCGCAGCACTGGACGGACTGGTGAAAGTTGACAGCAGAATAACAGTTAGCGAATTAGCAGTTTAAATAGGCATCAGTAGGGGCTCCATTGGCGGAATCCTGCGCCAAGAACTTGGGTGTTCGAAAGTGTGTGTTCAGTGAGTTTCCAAAGCACTGCAAAGAGGATCCATAAATTTATCGACCGATGGGACACCTGCCTAATTGTTAGGGGTGCCTATTTGTAGCGCTATCAGCACCCGTGTTTTATGTATATACTTACCTGTGTACATGTTCTTATGCTGTAATAAAGCACACTTAACTCCCACAGCTGGTCTATGTTTCATTTGGACGACTCTTATATTATGAAAAAAAAGAGGTTCTTAAGTAACGGATAACGAAAAACGACACTGGCTGATAATTGAAGATTGAGAAGAAGCAGGTTGAAAATTGGGTTCAGGTTCGTTGCTGCTGCAAGCCCCTTTAAAATCGAAAGCATTTATTCTGATGCAAGAAAATATAACTTTTTTTTGTTAATACTAGTAATGTAGAATGTTACTCTATGTGTAAAATTACCCACATCTTTCTGCTCCGGAGCAAAATGCTTTCCCAATTACGAGCTTAATTGGGAAAGCATTTGGCTCAGCAACAGAAGGTTGTGGGCTCAATTACCGCCACCGGCAGATTTGGGTTTCACACTGGCTCCCGAACTTAAAAATTGATCTACTGACCGTTAGGTTCTCTGAAAAATGTGTGATGTTCCTTACACATATTGTCTGGAATGAATGAGAATTCTTTCTTCGCTTCGAAAAATGTGTGACGCTTCTTCCATACATCGTCTGGAATTAGTGAGGATTCCTTCTTCTACAGAGAGTTACTTCAAGCATGGTTTGCGTTCGTCCCGAAACCTGCGATTTCGTGCCACCGCCTTTCTCAAGGGAGTATATACGTACTACAGGGGTGACGAACATGTCAAGACAACAAGTAGCAGTGATAAGCCTCCGCCGGCGTAGCTTAATAAGGAAAGCATTTGGCTTTGGAGGAGAAGGATGCGGGTTCGAGCATCGGTACCGGCCAATTTGGGTTTCACACACCGTTTAGATAGTTTAAGGCATTGTTTCCCAACTGTGAGTCAGTGCATCCTTGAAATCCACGTGCTTTTACCAGCGGATTAGCAAGATGAGCAGAGTCTGCTAAATAGAAGCCTTCGAGGAAAGCTGTTGATTTGGTAGCAAAGAATAGACAAGTCTTTATGACACGCTGTCTCAGCTGTTTTTTTATCATCAACTGAGCCGTGCATATTCTGTTGAATAGAAGCTTTTAAGAAACAAAAGCCATAAAATATTCATGGTGAAGAATAGATCTAAGTGTTTACATTTCTTTTTATTCGGTGGCCGTGATCTTTTTTCGAGATGCAAATCCGACGGCAAGGCTAAGACGTCTAATTATTTTCATCCTGTTCTCATGATTTCTATCGTTATTAAACTTTCTTCTGGACTTTTGCCTTTCTTATTTGATTTAATGAGGTCGATTTATGATTTTCTAAAGGCTGACTGATACATTTTCTTAGGGATAAGTGATACTTCTCTTTCAGTTTAGCTTTTGTTGGGTAGAATTATTCTTTGCTTCAGCTGCTTTGATTGTCCCACCGGCTTCTGCAGTGGTGCCAATTACGTTCTTAGCCAAGAAGGAAATATTTTACTTAATATCTTCATGTCACTTTAATTCTATTTGTGTTATACATTATTATTTCTTTTCTCATTTACTTTCTAATAATTCTATAGAGTTCCATATGTGATGAAATGATTATGTCATTCACGTGCTGTCTGAAATCCTACATTTCCTTAAGAGACAGTGTTTTCATTTATTTATTTCTCTTTCTTTGGGATATCTGCTTTTTCTTTCATTAAAATGCCCATAATCTTCCAGATTATTTAAGCTGTCCATCTTGACGCTTGCTTTATATATTAATCAATTTGTTTATTTTTCAAGTAAGTTATTATTACATTCCCTTATGAATGTTAAGTTTCAGTTTTTTCATAAGTTTTCCACTTGACTTCATTGAGATGTACGTCCTTATCAAACTATCATTCGAACTTTCATAAAACTCGTTTGTTCATGGGAGTTCATGTAATGCAATTTGCATTCACTGAAAGATGCATATCTGACAGCAGAATCCTTGTTTTTATGAATTTCCTTCTTACATAGCTCCTATTACATGAAGAAACAGGGTTAAAGTTCTCATATATTTAACTTTTGCTTTTTAGCCTCTTTAAAAAATCGGGGATTTAATGACGTAGGGTTGTCGACTTGTAGATTATGTACTTAACTTTGATGAAATCGGGAAAATAATGAAAGCACTTGATTGTCTGCATAATTTCTCTACAGGCATAAGAGGGTGTAACGACTTTTTATGTTCTTTCCAAATTCAAATGGAGAACAAATGTTCCAATCTTCATTAATTCCTTTATCTTTACACTGTTAAAAGTAACAAGAAAGATGAAACTGAATTTTCAGTTGTAATGCGCACGTCGTTTGAATCCTTTCCGACACTAATGAAATAATTCAAAGTTATTTATAGTCAATGGAAACCCATTACATAAATGCAAAAAAAAAAATCAACCGCGTTTTTACAGTAGATAAAACATCTAAAAACAGAAACTGTTAGTTTTCCCTACTAGGGATTAAAAAGTCTGTTACGAAAATCAACAAATTGTGCTCAAAAATGTATCACAGACAAAGCTATTTTTATATCAAGTAGCTAGAAGAACAGATAAACAGGAAAACATTATCTAACTATACGCTCCCTAGCGGAAGAATTTTGAATAATGGAAAAGTAGAAGATAAATACGCATTCTTTACAGAAAAAGCTATGCTAAGGAAAAATAATTTTTCATATGTGTCTCTTGGAAGCAGAGTTTGCGAAAAAGAGGTTTAGGCATTTCTTCCTCCTAGCGAGCGCTATTTTAAAGAGATAATATTCCCCATCTTCACAGTAGAGAACGGCACACAGTATGTAAAGAAATTTTTCAAAAGGATTTTTAGAATCGGAGATACAGCATCAAACAGAAGTACCACTTAATGCCAGAACTATGAACTACAAAACCCCACGAGCAGAGGCAAAGTGTTCCACAGTATACGGCGTTCAAAGGGTTTTTTAAATCGGACTTCTAAAAGCAGAGATATTAACAAAAACCGATAAGACATTTGCTCCCCTAGCGGGAAAATTGTGCACTATTTTTGGCAAGAAATGCGACATTTCTGCAAATACAGTAGAAACAGAAACATACACTTACACTGGCCAAAGTATTTTTTACAAACATTTTGAAATTATATGCAAAACATTTCCCACTAGGAGCTCTATCCGTTGCAAAATTAATTTTTTAAATCAGGCTTTTAAAAGTGGAGATATCGGAGAAATCGCAAATTAATTTCACGTCCCCAAGCGGTAAAAACATGCACTATTTGAAGAAGAAACTGTACTCAATATAGTCTTCGTTATAAATGGTAGCGAATGGAAGAAACAATGTTCTTAATTGGATATGCAGAAACAATTATATTGAATAAAATGTACTTTGAAGTTGATAGCATCTGTAATTACGCTCTCTGTTGACGAAGTGGTGCATCGTAGAAAAATCGAGAGTCAAGGATTATCGTTCTCACGTTTCAAGCTTCCCAAAGCCAAAATAATGTTTCAAATTGAATTAATATTGTTACAGAGATATGGCGTCCACAGACGGGCGGATGGACAAAATGATAACATATAGTAAGCACGGTTTTTTTTTTTGGAGCAATAAATCCTGTCGGTATTGCATAATTGGGAAAGCATACGGCTCCGGAGCAGAACACCAGCAAATTTGTGTTTTCACATTGGCGCCCGAACGTAAAAAAATGGAACAGCTGGCTTCGAAAAATGTGCGATATTCTTTCCACACATCGTCTGGAATTAATGAAAATTCCTTCTTTGCTTCGAAAAATGTGCGATGCTTCTTTCACGCATCGTCGCGGAGTAGTAAGAATTCCTTCTACAGAAAGTTACTTCAAGTATGGTTTACGGCGGTCGCGAAACCTGCGATTTCGTTATATGTGTTAGAGAGGTGAAGCACGTGTCAAAAACGGAAAAGTTGCAGCGATAAATTCCGTTGGTGTAGCTTAAGTTGGAAAGCATTCGGCTTCGGAGCAGAAGGATTCGATTATGTCACCGGCCAATTTGTGTTTTCACAACTAACCCAACAGTGATTCGTATATTTGAGTTGAAAAGGCGTTTAAACATGAAATAACGATAGTGATATATAGTTAATTTTAGCGTTTGAGTTCTTTGATAATTCTTTTCAAACAGTGTGCAGCAAAAAATATTCCTTCGCAGGACGTTTGCCGCCACTGCCCAGCAAGATGCACATGTGTTCCGTGACCTAAAGAAATTTGGGAAACACTTTTCTTTTGGATCAAACGCTTTGTTTCAATTACGATAAAAAAAGTTAAAAAAGGGAAGAAAAGAAAATGAAAATTTCTCCGTGACAGAAGATCATAAAACTCAGAAACTGATTTCAACGATAACGAGGTGCTCATCTGTTTTCCGTTTTATAAATTGTTACTTGTGATGTTGAACTTATCGCAGATCGTGGCGTAAACGTAGCGGTCCGGATAACTTAATGAAAGACTGGAGACTTCTTAATACTTGGATCATGTATGATGTGCAACGGAACTCGTGTGCAGACAAACGCATTTATTTTTATTGTTCTCTCTCTCTCTCTTTTCACTTATAAGGCAGATGACTTCTTAATAGAAAGTGAATATCAAGAGGTCACATCATGCATGATTATTTAGTATCTTTGTCTCCTCAGTAACACCTTACAGTTCTTGAGAAACATTTTTTAGAGCTGTTAAATAAAAAAATTTGAAGTTCGCATTCCAAAGACGTTGTAGCTGTCCAAGCATCCTTTCATACACTGTAAAAAATAAGTGATGTGAATTCACGGAAAATTTCTGAAAGTAAGTTGCTAGTAGGTGTACGTCTTTTTAAGAAATTTCCGTTTTTCAAAAGTGCCCGTTTATTTTAGCTACCGTTATTCTCCCAGATTTTACGTAGTCAGAAATTCCGTTTATTTCAGAAAAGCCCAGTTCAGCTTTTTCCGTATTTAAACTGAAATTCCGCAAAATCGACGACCCTGCATTTTTCAGCCCTAACCTCAGGTAACCCTTCTGCTGAAGTCAGGATCAAACCCGTGTCGTTTTGGTTGGTTCAACAGGTAACACACGCCTTTAACCACTGAGCCACAAACGCTCGGGAATCTGAGTCACGTACATTGTAGAACAAATTGCGCGACGATGCATTTTTTTATTTTTTTATTTTTTTTTTGCTATTAATGCGAGTGATTTAGTCATTTTATTTTCTGTTGGAGCTTATTATTTTTCTGAATAGGTTTGTGATAACTTTTGTTTTCTGTAAGAGGACTTTTCAAGAATTGAACATTTTTCATCGTGATTTTTCGAAGCAACAAAATGATTTGCGACGTGATTTTTTTAAACTGGTAATGACTTTCAGTTGTCTTAAAAAAAAGGTGAGATGTACTTTTTTATAGTTTCACAAAAAACACCTCCTAAATATAAAATTTACTCTTGATAGCTATAATAGCTTTTATCTTAAGTTATCCAAAGAGTGATGCATAGACATCGTAGAATCATATGTGCAGTAAGTTAAGTACCCGGTTTCTTACAGTAACAAAATATGTAATAAATAGCTGGTGTGCAAAATAGGGGAGAGGAGAAGAAATATTCTGTGCCACAATAAGCAAAATTCATGGGCTATGCTATCCACAAGAACCGACCTCGCTACGGATCATCAAAGTTCAACAGACGATTGAAATTTAAAAGTTTAACTCTTAAACGACCATGCCCAAAAATATCGTATCACTGTAAATATCATAACGCCCGAAACTGTCTGTTGTTTCACATCTTTGTTCAATAACAACAATAGTGACTGAGGGTGACTCCTGCTGATCCATCATAGGTCGAGAAAATTTGAAGAACAAGTTAGGGCAGGAAATGTGACTCACTCTAGACAGGCCTTTCGGGCGGCTATGGCCGTTTGCGCATATGGGCGTTTTGGGCGTTATGGTCGTTAAAGGGTTAATCAAATCTCAAGTATTCTCATCAATCGCTCCTATTACCAGTATTTCCTCGTCATACGGATACGGAAAAAGTGAGAACGGAGTTTTTCCGTTAATATACGAAAGGAATCGCGGAGAGGTTTCTGAAAATTCAGAAGCTTCCGTGAACAGATCTCTAAAACGGTAATTCACCGTCAATATAAGAAAGAAACTACGGAAAGGTTTCTGAAAATTCAGAATTTTCCCGTGGTAGGAAAAATCCGTGAAATTCAGGTTTCATTTCACTAAAAGGTTTGTATCAGAAACAGTTTGTTTCACTGCAGATTGTCTTCTTGAAACGTGCTTTACCTCTGTAGTACGTCACATCATCTCCCTCTTAATTTTTTTTTAAACGAAGAATGAATTTTTCATTAACTCTAGACGATGTGTGAAACCAACATCACACATTTTTCGAAGAACCCAACAGCCAGTAGATCCATTTTTACGTTCGGGCGCCAATGTGAAAACAGGAGTTAGTGCGTGACGGGAATCAAACCTGCGCCCGCCTCACTCCGGAGTAAGTTGCTCTCCCAACTAAGCTACACGGGCAGAATAGCTGCAGATTTTTCGTCCCAACTAAGCTACACGGGCATGTACGGCTGCAGATTTGTCGTCTTGACACGTGCTTTATCTCTGTAGCGTGTCACAAAATGAGAGCGCATTTCCAAACCGTTTTACCCTGTAATTATTATCATTCCCTCTCTATATGACAGTCAACACAAAATAAAGCTACAAGTTATCTCCTCTTTTTTAAGCCGCGAGTGGTCTAGTGGTCAGAGCAGATAGCTCCGACTGCGTTGGTTGAGGGTCCGATCCTGGTCAGACTGCTCTGAACCACTGAACGCACGCTGTGTGTCGAAATGGCACGTTAAGTGGCAAATAAGGTCATCTGTTCCTTCCTTTCTCACGTTTATTTTCTTTAACGAAAGCTATGACCTTCGCACTTCTCTCTTCCATTTTCCATACAGGGTGTATAATGAAGTTTTCAGAAGCTTGTGGTACCCTGTGCTAAATCGTAAACATCTAAAAATGTCGGTGTTTCTTTTTTTACGCCAGGATTCATTTGGTGGTACAAAGGAGTGTGACGTATACATTTGTACCTTTCTTTTTGGTTCCTGTAGTATAATGTAAATTTTGGCCCATTCTCTTTAAGGTTGACGTCTAGTGATTTTGCTTCCTATATACACCGAAGTGCCAGAAAAACTGGTACACCAGTCTAATACTTGGTAAGTTCCCCACGGGAGCGCAGGACTGCAGAAATCCTACGGAGCATGGACTCCATTAGCTTCTGGAAATATACTGTAGGCAATGCACACCATACTTCCTGCAGAGAGTTCCACAATTCGGGTGTATTCCGAGGTCTCGTATTCCTGTGTTCTATAGCGCGTTGCATGGCCTCCCAAATGTGTTCTATCACGTTCAGATCTGGACACTTGGGTGGGAATGGCGACACCTAAAACTCAGATGAATGCTCCTCTAACTATAATGTGGCGTCCCGACACTTATGTGGAGGCGCATTGTCCTGTTGGAACAGGCCCAACCCATCAGCATGAATGCAGGACAGGAACGGGTGTACCTCGTCAGAAAGGATGCGCACATGGCGTTGGCCGGTCACAGACGTTTGTAGACGTACCAAGGGTCCCAGTAAAGTCCACCTAAACACACCCCATATCATTACGGACCCCCCCCCCACCAGCCGGTACAGTTGTCTGTTGACAGGCGGGATCCATGGCTTTATGCTGTTTGCGCCAAACACGAATCCTTCCATATGCCTGATACGGTTGGAAACGCGACTCGTCAAACCAGGCTACTTGTTTCCAGTCATCAAGTGTCCAGTGGCGGTGTTGCTGTGCCCAAGCGAGGCGCATAGCTCTATGTCGTGCACCCATCAAGGAGACTCGAGTTGGGTGTCAGCTCCCAGAGCCCATATCGTGGAGGGTACGTTGCACAGTCCAGACGCTGATGCTTGTTGAGGCTCCAGCATTGAATTACGATGATACCTGCGAGAGTGTTGCACGCCTATTGCGTGAAACGATTCTTGACAGCCGAAGATGGTCACGTTCACCCAATGCCTTTTTACGACCACACTGGTATCGTTGGTTGGAGGTTTTGCCGGGATTCTTGTAGTCACGGTACACCCTCGCAATGGTCGTCCGTGAAAAACCGAACTTCGTTTCTACCTCCGAAATACTATGTATGGCTCATCTCCCGAACGCCAACTATGACACCGCCTTGAAAATCGCTTACATCGTTATTACTTGTCATTCTCATGCCGAAAACAGCTCTGACAGCTGGCAAGAATGCCTATCGCTTTATATAGGCACTGGCGGACGCATCAGAGTACGCGCATAGGTGACGTTGCTATGTATTTCGCATAAGCTCGTCTGTACCAGTTTTTCTGGCACTTCAGTGTACTTCCAATGGGTAAACTTCTGTACGCATTTTCTTCATAAATAATGCGTTCCCAAGAATGAAAACTTGAACATCGATTAAAAAAACCTCTTATTATAACTTGGAATACTTAATATTTTCTAAAACATAACCATAATTAAGCAATCCAACATTTGTTTGTCTACTGACGTCATCAATGTACAGGTCGCGCCATCTTTTTTCCAGTCTCGACACCACCAAAGGAAAAGTTATTGTTTTTTAATATAAATATGGTTATAATTTAGAAAATATGAAGTATTCCATGTTATAATATGAAGTTATTTTAATCGATGCTAAAATTTTCATCCTTGGGAATGCATTAATTACGAAGAAAATGCGTGCAGAAGTTTGCCCGTTGGAAGTATAAGAAACAAAATCACTAGACGTCCAGCTTAAGCAGTTTCTAACTTAAAGCGCTACTTCCTCTCTCGCTGTATTTTGATTTGGTAATTTGACGCTAGGTCAACAGTGAATGTCATAAGTTAACGAGACTGATAAGAGGGATGTTTACGATTGTACGAGGCTCTCGTTAGAAAACAGCAAAAGCGTGAGATTGTTTTAAATGCTTTGGAGAGAGATGTTAAGAGAGCTTAGACTACCTTGAATATTATGCGTTTATCGTTTGATCTTATATTTGACTAATTCTTTCATGTTGAATGTTACCCTTCGTTGCTATTGAAGCTTTAAAGTGTTATTGAGCTACAGCAGTAGCCCCTTATCCGCCATCTCGCTTTCCGCGGTACGAAAGTATTAAATGGAAACTCCCAGAATTGGAAAATTCACAGGTTTTCATTTGCGGTTCTGAGTAGCATGATGAAATCTCACGTCTTGTCTCGCTCTGTCCCTCCAGGGACGTGAATCATCCCTTTGTCCAGCGTATCCGTATTTTATACACTAGCCATCTCGTTTATCAGATCGACTATCGCGGTTTCGCTGTGCTTGTGTTCAAGTAACCCTTATTTTACTTAATAATGGCTCCAAAGCGCAAGAGTAATGATGCTGGCAATTCAGATATGCCAAAGAGGAGTCCCAAAGTGCTTCCTTTAAGTGAAAAAGGTGAAAGTTTTCGACTTAACAAGGAAAGAAAAAAATCGTATGCTTCGGTTGCTAAGATCTACGGTAAAAATAAATTTTCTACCCATGAAATTGTGAAAAAGGGAAAAGATATTCTTGCTAGTTTCACATACATTCACATAGCTTTTATTACAGTACATAGTGTTGTAATAATTATTCTATTTTATTATTAGTTATTGTTGTTTATCTCTTACTGTGCCTTATTTATAAATTAAACTTTATCATAAGCATGTATGTGAAGGAAAAAGCATAGTATATATAGGGCTCTGTACTATCCGCGGTTTCAGGCATCTGTTCCCTGGAATAAGTGGCTCCAGATTAGGGACGGTTGACTGCTTATAGCCCGTCGAGTTGCTTACGGTAGTCGTTATACCCTCAATCAAAAGAAAAAAAAAGTAGCACCAAAACAAAATAACAGTGCATTACTTTAGGGAAAATTTTTCTCGTTTTAACCATTCTTAACTTTTAAAGTTGTCTATTTTTTGAAGATTTTCCCCAGTTTTAATCCTAGGTATAAAGCCTAAATATTTCAATATAAAAATATTTAGCCTTCAAAAAATTAAATTTTGTCCAACACCCCCCCCCGCCCCCCGAAACATTTTAAATAGACCCCCAATTTGAAATTCCGGGATAAATTCCCGAGATGTGAATCTGGAAACGATATCTTGGTTAATTTACAACAGGTCAAAAAATAATTAATTCAATCTGTCTACCAGAAACATATCGTGTGAACATCACATTGTGGAAAATTACGTGGAA
Organism: Macrothele yani; assembly: GCA_039090855.1. Taxonomy (NCBI): domain Eukaryota; kingdom Metazoa; phylum Arthropoda; class Arachnida; order Araneae; family Macrothelidae; genus Macrothele; species Macrothele yani. Next base: position 139,371,483 of record CM076994.1, read on the forward strand.
GCGTTAAGAGTCCTCCATACTCCGTATTGTTTCAATGCGAAATTGAAACAAATATAGTATCATGCAGATGGAAAAATCAATATATCATATCACTCGTATGTGTTCTCAAATTTTTATATTTCGAGAGAAAATATCAAACTATTTTTCCGCTTTTTAACTTAGCAGATATCAAAATTAGAACTTTTTAAAAATAATTGTCAATCTGCCCATTGTTTTACACTTTTGGGATAATAATTAAAATATTACTTCTCAAAGTGACGCGAATATAGAAACGCAGAAAGATGGTTCAATGCTTATTCTACATGTGAAAAAAATAACCGATTTCTAAATTGATTTTTTATGTATGTAATTTCGTTCTGCAAATGCGTGTTTTGAGCTATTTTTCAGGAGGTATGAAGGACCCTTAAGTCCTGCGCAATGCAGAACGAATGTTTTCCGCCAGACTTCTTGAGAAGTTACATTGTGGCAGGAAGAAAGTTGTCTGACAAAAATGTGACATGGGCACTTAATTGTTCGCATGTTAAAAGATGAACAAAAACAAAACAGATGGAACCAATTCTTGCTACAAAGCGGTAAGATTAGGCATGGCATGCAATGCATAACATTTTAATGAAGATGTTCTCGTAGAACCTATGGACGAACAACTCCTTAGTCTGTTTAACAGGGATTTTCTATCAGAGTGGTGAAAAAACAATGGGTAGTAAATACACAAAGAAAAATGGGTTGCGTTTTTAAAACTGTAAACACAAGAATGCATGCAGGTACTTTCAGCCACTAGAACAAACTTATAATTACAGCAAATGAACATCAAACTGTTTTTGACAGCCTTAACGTTCGTTGTTCGGACTTCCGTGAAGGCAAACCAATTAATTTCTAAAACTCGGTTCCTGTTGTGAAAAGATTTGATGCTTCAACAATAAAAGCTCCCTGATCTAAGACAGCTTCAACTGGTGACCCTTATTTATACCGTTGGCTCTTCCTTCTCCTCTCATTAAAGTGACAGAAGTGGCCGAATTCACATCTTAAATTTCTATTAACAATTCCAAGGATTATTGTCGGCAGCTAAAAAAAAAAAAAAAAAAAGATACAAAAGTGTTGAACAAAATCAATCGAAACAAATTTTATCTGCTGTACTCAGACATACAAATAAGCACGCAGAAAATTCCTTTCATGTCACTGAAAATTTTATTTTTTTATTTTGGGGTTTAATGACACGAAGAGCATCTAAGACTTTAAAGCGTTTCTCTTTTCTAATCACAGGCGGCATAGAACAAAGAAACTATAGCCATGTTTCATCCGGGATTTGAACCCGAGCAAAGCGCGTACTATTACTATAGTCTACATGCATTTTAATGTTGGAACAATTGATTCTTAACGGAATTTTTCAGATGGATTTAGAAATAGAATCAATTTTTCTCTACCGCGTCACATTATTTGATAAAAGCAAATGCTCATACTCGGAATTCAGCTTACAAGTTCAAAGCGAGGCATAGAAACGCAATATGAGAATTACATTGCAAGACCTATTTTTGTATGATTCTGGAAGTTATGCTGTGCTAAAACAAAAACAGAATGCATCAACTTTCGTTAAGAAAGCCCATTTTGCATGTCTTTGATTGAAGGTAGACGAACAAGACTGGTTGTGGGCGCCGCATGAAGCGTGCTAATCGTGTGAAGAAAATTTAAGATTGTGGAAGAACGGAAAGAAAAAGGCAATATCTTTTTTACGCTTTCTAACCATAGGTTGAAGAAGCGTATATGCCCCAGCTTTGTCCGTCTGTCTGTCTCTCCGCACGATAACTGGCGTAAAAATGGTTCGATTTCGATGAAATTTTAGTATGTGGTAGGGGACAAAGAGGGCAACCTGGAGACGAACCCTATTGAAAATGGGCGAAATGGGGTCAAAGATCAGGACATAGGAGCGGAATCAATTCCATTGCCCTTATGCGTCATAGTTTACCTAAAAGTGCTTCGAGTGCGACAGAACTTTAGCATGTTGTTTCAGAGGTATACTGAACCGATTCTGTTGAATATCATCGAAATGCGGTTAAAGGTCAGGGCAGAGGAGCGAGATTTATTCCACAGCCATTATCCTCATAACTTGACTAAAAATCTTTATATTGCGACAAAACTTTAGTATGTTGTTCCTCAGGTATACTTAACCAATTCCTTTTAATATAATCGAAATGGGGTCAAAGGTCAGGGCACATGAAAGATATTTATTCCGCAGCCATTATCCTCATAACTTGAGTAATGATTTCTGGTATGTTGGGAAACGTATCATAATCAGTGCATTGCATGATTTTACTAACTTGTTTGCTATTCCTGTAGAATGGATAAACCCAAAAAAACATAGCGATGATAGCTACTACCATGTAAAAGTGGGAGGATATAGCGTAAAAAGCCAGAAAAAAGCATTGTGCATCCCAACATTTTCAGCACTTAGGCCAGTACTTCATGAATACGGACTACGTGTTCCTTGCCCATATCACTAAAAACTTTGCACACCAAGCTGTCCTGATTCAACCCTACCAGAATTTTTTACTGTGCGATTACTTGAAGAAAACATACATAAAAATAAATCCTTCACGTTGAATGACCTAAAGTAGGCAATTTTGGAGGCAATGGACGCATACACCCTCGCAATATGGCGAAGCATGTCGAAAAATATGTGAAAGCGTGTGGAACTGTGCCTGCAAGAGAGAAGTGAACAGTTATAACAACTGTTGTGAACTGCATCGGTACTCCGCGATGTATATAAAATATATACCTGTACTAATTGGGTATACGAGTATAACTGTAACGCCTTTGTCATAAGTTCACAAGCTTTGAGTAAAGGGACATCTTGGTTGCTCCGAATTTTCTAGCTCTACATAAACCACAGATCTCTCGCCGGAAGTGTATATTTCGATTCCAACTGTATCTTATATTTAAAGTACCTGGTAGACACAATTAGGTTTTGTTAGTTTCACGAAAAACATTCACACACATTTTTTACTCCAAATGCACAATTAGGAAAAGTATATGTGTATTATCTTCTAAAATACCGATTCAAACTGTCTTCTGGTTTTGCCGGATGATGTCCAGTACAGGAAACACTTCAAGTATGCTCACCTATATTTTATTAATCTACATACTGCACAGTTCAGTCGCTAGGGAGCAGAAATGCCTACTCCTGTTTGAAGCAGTAGCTTCGATTTTTGAATGTCGATGAAAACATTCTGTCTGAATTGGCCACCAGTCAGTATTACAAATACGAACACTTATAGATATTTTCTTCTTCTAGTGTAGCGCAGTATTTTTCGCTCACAGAAGAAGTTAATATACACTATATTGACAAAGGTAACCGGACACGTATAAGAGAAACACAATATAGCATTTATTGACATACATTAGTACGGTGTCGGTCCACCTTTCGCCTTAATGCATGTACTGACCCTTCGAGACATGCTTTCGACAAGGTTTTGGAACACAGCGATAGGTATGCGCTTCCATTCAGTACATAATGCTGCCGCTAACTGTTGCTTAGTGGTAGGCTTTTGTTCCAAACTTCTTATGCTGCTCTCTGATTCATCCCATGGGTGCACGATATGGAATTGTCGTCAAACCACGCCGTAACAGTCCTTGCTTTATGGGACGTAAGTCGTGTCTGTTTTGAGCTCCGTGTTTCGCCGTCTACTGAGTGTGTTTTGTGTGCTCTGTCGTTTAACTTTTGTGCGTGCCTTCAAGACGAAGGTTGTATCTTTCATTTAAGACATCTCCCGAGTCGGTGAGTACTTTTTTCAATTAGCTATCAGCACTTTATTTTCTCGACCAGTTGGTCGTTTTTACTAAGTTAGCCTCGCCATCGGCGATGGCGACTGCTGATAAGAGCAGAATTCCCGCTCTCGTCACAGCTTCTCCTACTACGTCGATCCTTATCTCTGACGGAGCAAACCAATCAGCGTCCGTCCTTGATGATAGGGAATATCGTCCTCCTCCTGATGCCTATTGCTCTTCTTCTTCTACGCTTCAACTCTCTGACTCCACCACCCCTCCTGGTGGTGAGGCTATGACGTTCGTTCCTGATGCTACCGATGACGTAATGGATATCTCTGAGGGCGTTGCTTCTCTGCCCTCGGTAGCCTTGCCCAGCGTTGTGTCAGCTCCTTCATCCAGCGCTGCACCTCTGCCTTCCAATGGAGGATTGCCTTCCCGCTCTTATTCTAGCGTTACCTCAGGTGCGTCCCTACCGACGCAATCGACTCGCCTTCCCCTTGCAGATGCCCATGTCCAGATACATGGTGACTCACTTCAATTGGACGTTCCGCACTTCTCACCCGCTGCGCAGGAACTTCACTCCACCCGCGAGTTGGGAGTGTGCCTAGATGCTCTTCCGAATACACCGCTGAAAGTCTATTGTGATACGCTCCTTGCTTTTCTTCCAGCCGGAGCCATTACTCACCTCACCCACCGGCCGCGGACGGTGATTGTTTATTTCACATCCAAAGAGCATGCAGACACGCTTCTAAACTTTGGTCTTGACCTGGGAGACCACCACCTGGAAGCTGAACCGATTTCCAGGCGCCCTGTTCAGGTCTCCTTGCATCCGGTGCCCCCGAAATCTCGGATGCGATGATATGTACTGCACTTAGTAAGTGTGGTAAGATTGTTGGTCCTGTTATCACACATTCAGCTGCGCCCAAGGATCCTGCAAATAAGAATGTTCGTAGTTTTCGCCAGAGTGTTCGACTCATCTTTCCATCAGAGGAGCATCTCCGTAAGTTCCCACGGATTCTAAACGTCCGATGTGGGCAGCTCTCCTACAGAATTGACATGCTAACATCAGAACACTGTGCTAATTGCAAAGAACTTGGGCATCAGCGTGCTCGATGCCCCAACAACCAGTATCCAGCTCCCACGGCTTCTACAGTGCCTACCGCCTCTAAGCAGCATCCTGCTACATCTCGCTCTCGACCTGCACCGTCTTCAAATGTGCCAACTGCCCCAGGGCCGAGTTACACAAAAAGTATATCTACAGCCTCTCGTCCACGAGCGTCTTTTGATGCTGATCTCACCTCCCACCTTCAATTTCCAGTGCTCACCTCACCTATTACTCCTCATCCCGTGGCAACATCGGGAGACTTCGCCGCTGGTTTCCCACCAGTCTTCACTGTTGGTGTCTCCGAGTGTGACGGCGGTGCCGATAACTCCTCTGACTCTGCGTCAGCTTCCCGAGCATCGTCGCTCCCTGGAAAACGAATTTCTGGCACTCGTACAGGTACCCGACGTAAGAGGAAGAAGAAGAAATCTTCCTCTGCGGATGGGCAACCGTTCCGTACTACCAAATCTTCAGGAGATTTCTCTCCCTCTCCTGCGCCAACAGAAATTGAAAGGGACACTGATGATGATGGGTCTCCACCTTCGTTTGAGGTCTTTTCAAGTGTTCTCTCCAAATGTGGTGCTCCTTCAGAACCTCTCAATCTTGGAGATTACTATCAGTTTTGCACCCACACCACGAACCTGGAGTCGACGTATGACTACCTCCGAGAGCGCGAAGACATTCTTCCCGCGCTGCTCCTGCAAGCCGGATGCATTGCTAAGTACCTTCGTGGGTTTGTTCATGACCCCATGCACCACTCATGGACCCTTGGCTGCGTAAACCGATTACAACAACTCCTGAAAGTTGCTCCGCGACTCCTCCAACCAACGACTGACCAGTCCATTCAAGGTCACGACCCTTAATTGCAGAGGGTTCGCTAGCCCCCTAGCGAATGCTCTTGTTATGGAAGACCTCTCGCCCTCGGGGCCGATCTGTTACTACTACAAGAAACAAACTGCCATTCCTCCACTCTGTTTACTCGCTGGCGTGCTAGCGATTATGTGTTCCATCATGCTTTCCGCTACTCATCTCATGGTGGACTTGCTATCGGAATACATCAACATTTCCGATCCACCCTCACTGCACTCTCAGTGCAGAACTTATGCCGAGATTTACTCCAGCAAATCTCCTTCACAGTTGGCGGAGCTCGATTTCACATCTTTAATGTGTATATTCCATGCACCTCTATTCATTTATCCATCTTGTTCACCAAACTCCGTAAAGCTCTCTCGAAAGTCTCACCTTCGGATCGTGTGCTCTTGGGTGGAGACTTCAATTGCACCCTTGACCCGGCTCTGGATCGCTCTCCTTCGTCACGAGAGCGTCGGACGGATCTCGTCGCACTACTCCATGACCTTGTTGCTGATTTCTCCTTCACCGATGCTTATAGGCGCCTTCATCCACAAGAGACCTCACACACGTGGCGCTCGTCTGGGAGTCAGCTTCCATCAACTGCACGCTTGGATCGGGTTTACGTTTCCACACCGCTTCTTGCGTCTATTACCGAGTTGCAACATCAACCTACTGCTTCCTCAGACCACTGCACGGTCACCCTCACAGTGTTTGTTGCGGCGTCACTCCTCGGACTGTTCGTCCGTGGACATTTGACTCCAATCTCCTCACTGATCCTGAATTTTGTGCCTCTGTCCGTTCTTTTCTCGCTGCTCGTCGCGCAGGGTTGCATTCCGCACCCTGTACCTTGACGTATTGGCTTCGTGTCAAGCATCAGCTCCTCTTACATATCAAGCAACTTTCCTTCACCATGAAGACTTCTAGTCAGATGCGCCTCGATCACGCCAGGCAGATGCTCACACTGATTGGGTTATCAGATCCGCTTTTTCCAGCATATCAGGCGGAGCTCCAGGCTTTGCTGAAACCTCTGCGCAGCAAGCACTTTTACGTCTGCGCATTAAACATCTCAATCCGGAGGAATGCACCTATGATTTTCTAACATCATTGGAATCTGCACGTAAGTCTTCTACCTCGCTTCGTCATCTTCGCCTCCCCTCTGGCGAAATCACATCCGATTCGGCAGCGATTTGCTCTCACGTTCGTCAGTTCTATACCACCAAGTTCAGTGAAACTCCTCCCCTTCTCCCTCTGCTCTCCCCCATCTTCTCAATAACCTACCACAAGTTCCGTCTCATCTTGCTCACACCCTGTCTCTTGCACCCACATCCACGGAGGTGTCAGACACCTTCTCTTCCCTTAACCCCCATGCCGCTCCGGGTCCGGACGGCCTCTCTTTTCCTTTTACCGTGCGTTCTTGCCTCTTTTGTTGCCTTTTCTCCTCTCCGCTTTTTCTGCTGCATTTAACTGCTCCCCTCCCGAGGAGTTTCACGGACGCACATGTGGTCCTATTTCCCAAGAAGGGTGACCCTCTTGACTTGGGAAATTGGCGCCCCATTTCTCTTCTCAATCAAGATTATAAACTCTATACTAAGCTTCTTTCCCGTCGACTAAACTCTATCCTCCCTCACATCCTTGCTGACTCTCAAACCTATACTGTTCCTGGCCGTTCTCTTTCCTCCAATGTTCAACTTCTTCGCGATCTCATTCATCTTGCCAAGACTCATTCTGAACCTCTTGCTCTCCTTTCCTTAGACCTCCGTTCCGCTTTCGATAATATCTCACACGCCTATTTAACACAAACCCTGCTACACTTTGGCTTTCCTCCACAATTTGTCTCCGTTCTTCTCTCCCTCTACCGGGACGCCGTTTTCCATGTCAAGACGGCATCTTTTCTCACAGCACATGTTCCCTTCAAGCGGGGAGTTCGTCAGGGCTGCCCGCTTTCTGGTCAACTGTTTGCGATTGCCGTCGAGCCTTTTCTACGCTCTCTGCAAACATCTCTTCTAGCACAACTTCCACCACCAGTTGCCAGCTCACGGCATCACTCAGTCATTTACTCTGCTTATGCAGATGACATCACCGTCTGCATTCGTAGCGACTCACAGTTCCAACTGCTTCGTCGTTTGTTCTCCGCATATGCTTCATGTTCTGCAGCTGAACTGAATACTTCTAAGAGCACTGGATTGTGGTGCGGGTCGTAGTCCAATCGCTTGGATGCTCCATGGGGGGCCACATGGTCATCCACTACCCAACGCTTCCTGGGTGTGCACTTAGGCGCACCACAAGCTACATCTAGTGCAACTCGCTCGGAACTCCATCCTCGCCTCCTCCGCACAGCTGCATTCTGGTGTCGTGCGCAGTTCTGTACGTCCTACTACCAGCGTGCAAATCTCACCAGGACATACCTTCTGTCCATCTGCAAGCATTCTTGGATTGCATCTACGACCCCGCTTTTCTGTCTCCAGGAGGTTACACGCTGCCTTACTCGAGTAATGTGGGCGGGTCATCACTGGATTAACGTCCACAAGCTCAGTGCTCCTCCCTCCTATGGTGGTGCTGGCCTACCTGATGTCCCGCTGTGCTACAAAGCAAGCCGAGTGATCAACTTCATTCACCTTTTCACGGCTCCAGTGGCTTCCGCAGTTCAGGTACGTGACGTTCTTGCCCTCCTTGCGTAACCCACATTTTTCTTTTCTTTTCTTTAGTTCTCATGGATTGCTGTCCTTTCCCCCCTCCAAACTCCCACCTGCATATTCTGAAGCCCTCACTCACCTTCGCTCTCTCCCCCTCATTCGCTCCCCTCCCTCTTCAACTCTAGAGCTTCTTTCTGAACCCCTCGTCTTCAACTCCCTTGTTCATCCCCCCCATCTCCCTGTTTTTTCATTCCCCTCTTGGCTCCGAGCAGGTGTAGTAACTGTACAAGACCTCACTAACTCGGATCTATCCTGGCGCCCTCTCTCTGGCCTCCCCCTGCTATTCTCTCGTCCCCATCCGCCCATTTGGTCTATGACTCTCTGCTAACTGCACTTCTTTCGCTTTTCCCTGATCTTGTCTCCCCCACCGGTCTCGTCTCTGTCTTTTCTGCCCCTCTTCCGCTGCCGTTTTTCCTCCGACTCACAAACTCGGTTCTTCCTCTCTCCTCTCTCTCCTCTAAATCTCTTTATCGTTTTCTAGTGCACCTTGCCACCCCTTCACCGCTTTCTATTCTGGAGGTTCCCCTGCTTCTCTTCCTCTTGTCTGGGCCGCTGCCCGCTCACCCTTATCTGCCCCTCTTGAAATTAATACCCACTGGCTCTTTTTGCATAATCGCCTCCCTGTTCCGTATTTTCTCTTTCGCATGTCTCTTCTCTCCTCCTCTCTGCTCCTTCTGCGCACAGGAGGCAGACGTTTCTCACGTCTACCTTTACTGTCCCATCCTGATGCCTCTCCTCCACCAGGCTTTCCGGATTGCCAGTCGCTCTTGTTCTCAAGATCTTCCGTTCACTGCCTACAGACATCTTCTTCTGCGGGCTCATCCACCTACAACTCTTCCTTCAGTATGTGCCTATCTTTTCGTGCTGGTTAAACACGTTATTTACGTATACCTTCAACAACTCCGCAGCATTTCCTCGCCGGTCTCTTTACACCAGGCCAGCGCAGCACTTTTGTGCCATTTTCAAGATCGATTGCTTTCTCGACTCCGCCTGGAGTACCAGTCGGCTTCTTCCAGTCGTCGAGAAGCCACCTTCTATGCTACCTGGGCGCCGGCCGCTCCATGGTTTGCGATTGATTCTGGACTGCTACACCTATCAGAACCCTAGGACATTCTACACCTCCTTTGCTGAGTTCCGTGGCACCCTGGTGGCCCTCCTCCACTCTACGACTCGTGCAATCCACACTACCGTTGAATTGTGAATGCTAATGCCATCTCAGTGTATTTTCATGCTTACTCGTGTACATTACTTACTTTCACCCAGCCTGTATTATGTTGCTTTGGTGCCCTCGTTAAATAACTTGCACAATTGTGCACGCTGTGTTTTTATCTCATGTATGTAATGTTTTACCTTCACGGCGGTGTTTGTGCTGTTCTTTTTCTAATTGTGTACTATTGTTTCGCCTGTGTTATCCTGTAAATCATGCCCAGCCAATGTCATGTGACACGATGTGTTTCTCTTTGTCACTTCTGCAATTTTTTTATTCAATAAGCTTTGCTTGCAGCATTTGTTATTCATCCCCATTGTCATTGCAGTGTATATACCATCATGTTTTTTAACAGCTTTGTATTATTTCCCAGTGAGATGCCCAATACTGTACGTCTCCCTCTTATGTTTTCTTATGATAAATTAGAATAAAGCGATTTTGAAACCTTGCTTTATGGCTTGGTGCATTATCCTGCTGGCACCAACAAGACTGGGTTCCATAGTATTGCCACAGAGTTGGTAGGGCATAATTGTCCAGAATATTGAGGTAGACGTACTGGTTAACAGGTTTCTCCACGATAACCAATGGGTCCGGACATACCACGAAAAACACCCCTACACGAGTACACTGCCAGCTCCAAACTTGATCGTAGGAACAGTACACTATGGTAAATAGCGTTTCCCCGGCTGCCGCCATATCCACACACGGCCCATCAAGCTGATGGGTCGTGTATCTGGATTCATGAGTCCATAGGACCCGTTTCCATTGATCTACGATCCACGATAAATGATCTTTACACCATGCTAAACGACGGTAGCATTTCCAGTGGAGATGAAAAGCTTATGAGCAGCCGCACGACAACGGCAACTCATGTAATGAAGTTCTCTGTGAATGGTATGTGTACATACCGAGGTTCCACAATTTTTACTCACCTGTACACTGAGATCTTGTGTAGTACTCTGTCGATTAGTTGTAACGACTCTCCTGAGGCTTCGACGTCCTCTATCACTGATTTTCTTTGGTCTGCCGGTACGTTATGCTGCTTCAGGCACGCCATGTGTCTTCCACATATTCACTGCATCCAAAACAGTTGACTTGGGTATGTTTAAACGCCTCTCGCTTGCTCTTATGGACAACCCATTAATATAACACCGAACAATCTTTCCTTTCAGAAAGTCAGTTCTCTCCCACCGTGACATTTTCCCTGAACCTCACAGTGCGATATGATCGCGGTCAACTGCAGGCTTGTTTTTATACTGTTTGCAGCTGTACCGCACATCTCAAGAACGCAGCGGATTCCTTCATTTGCTTTTGAACGGATGTACGGTGACTTTTATCAATATAGTGTACACTCCCGTTTACAGCTTTACCTCCTTGTGTGAAAGTTCCACCGATTTGTTTTCGCGCGTCAGATGATATCTTCATCAGAAATTTTTTTATGTGTATTCCCTCCACCCCCCTCTAAAGATACATGTGCACTACGCGGTACTAATACGTATTTTTGTTGGCTACCCTGTCCCCTTCTACGAGCCTGATAAAAAAAGATATTTTTCTCATCGGATTCAGTTGTGTGGCACATTTGTTTTATTTATCATAAACCCTTAGATATAAAATTTGTACGCCATTGAAATTTATGTTTAGGTCTTGTTATACAAAGGCCGTTCCATAAATGCTACGAGTAATTTTTTTTTTTTGAGTTGGCAACAATACGAAGGGGGAAAATAACCACGCAGATGACTAACTGAATTAAGAAAGTATTTATGGCAACAGTTGTTAGCTGTGGCAGACGGTTCTGGTTTTCTTATTGCGCAGTTGTTTAAAGCACGTCTTCATTTCTCCATACAGCTATGGAGGTGAGTGATTCAGAGTTAAGAAGTGAAATGCGTTTGGCGATAAAAAGTTTGCTATCGTTGGGGTAAAACGGCTCCCGAAACAGTTGATTTAATGAGAAAAGCTTACAAAGATAAATGTTTGGGTGAGTCAACGATATTTAGGGGGCACCATGATTTCAAAATATGGCGTTTGTCGGCAACACTCTCTCCTAGGCCTGGTCGACCTGAAAGTAATATTTCAAAAGCGTCTGCATTTCGTATTCTACGCGACAAATTACTGTTGCATTGTGTGTGTTCCAGATGGGTACCTCATCACCTGACGAGAGAACAATTGCTAGCCAGAGTTCAGGTGTGTCATGAGTGGAAACAAATTATTGCAAAGGATCCAAATTTCTAAACACAATAATAACTGCCAATGAAATATGGGTCCACTATTTCGACCTCCTCACGAAACGTGCAACGAGTGTCTGGAAACACACACGCTCGCCTCCTCCGAAAAAAGTCCGTCAAACCAAATCAGCTGGGTAGGTGATGATGATAATTTTCTTTGATCATAAAGGTGTAGTCTATCAGCATGCCGTTCCTCCACAAATTACTGTCAATGCTGAAAATTATATCTCAGTATTGAAGCGTCTGCGACCGGAACTGGTGGGCAAGTGAGTCCTACACCATGATAACACCCGCCCTCGCCCCATGCGATTTCTGGTTGTTTCCAACAACGAAAGAGAAGTTCCGTGGCGCAACATTCAACACAGATGCTGACGTTATTCAAGCTGTACAGGGGTCGCTAAAGCAGCTTCCACAAAATGCCTCCGCCACATAATTTTGAAAAGAGGACTGAACGATGGAACCGTTGCATATTATCCGAGGGAAGATACTTCGAGAAAGAATAACATATATATTTTGCGGTATCTATATTTTCTTTATTTTGTGTGATTTTACTCTCAGTTTTTATGGAACGGCCGTTGTATTTTATGTTATTACACTTCCTTTCAGGTCAAATGATGTGCTCTCACCATAAAATTCGGTGGTGTCTGTTGATAATAATGTTTGAGGGTTAAAACAATTTCCAGTTCGTCCGTCATTGGCGATTGTGCATTCAATTCCATTTGTGCTGAGTTTTGGACAACATGATGTAAGGTATTTCTTTTCTTCTTCTTCAGCATATGAACTCTTGATACAGTGACGGTTCGCTACCTTTTTCTTACTTCTGCCTTCGACAGAGGAAGTCAGTGATCGTTAAATGAGCTACATTGCCCTTTGTAATAACTTTCCGCACCATTCTATGGTTCAAGTATACAAACATTATCAACGGTTCTTTTATTCTCTTCTCTCTTGTCTGATAACTCTTCTGTGGAAACGTTTTCAAGCGTTTCCAAAGCAAATGCTGTTAACATTTCCGTTCTTCGACCTTGAGTGGTTATTACGGCAGGTAATTAGCTGTCGAGACTCCTATCGAATCGCTTTAGATGGTAGAATGAGAAAGAGGAAACGGAAACGAAAATCGACTTGGCATGCAAAAATGAAATCTTTTCGCGCGCCCGTTAGACAATACAAGTCTTCAGTTAGACATTTTTTCGTGCATCGCTTCACCTATATATATGCAAGGAATCTTAAAGTACCGTTTTGATAAAAGAAAGTCTTTGTGAACATTATATAGCTACGATTTTCTACACATTTCTCAAAAGATCTATTTTCTTTACCCTTTTCTAGGTGAATGGGGTTTCCGTTCTTCGTGACATTAATTCATATCTCCATTTGACAAGAAACACATTCTTTCCTGAAAAATAATTTGGAAATTTCTGTTTGAGATTGGATGGAAACGAGCATGCCTATATATTTTTCTGATTTTCCGGAGGTATGATTTTCATGGTAACTGACGTTAATGTGAAGACTTATGTTTGTCACGATGCTGAAAAATTCGTTGTGGAGCCAACATTTAGCGAAAACTTACCAAGAATGTGTTACATATTTTACGCTTTTCTTAGTGCCCAGAGATTGCATCTCGTTAGGAGATAAGCATCCCTGGTAAGTGAGAGATGTGCTTATTTTTTCCGCTGAAGAGAAAACAAGTGAGAAAAAAAGAAAGTAAGACAGAAAGCAAAGCTAAGATTTTGCATTTTTTTCAAGTCTAAATTTGTCAGCAAAAGTGGCAGTAGTACATAGTTTAAATTGAAAAAGCACACAGCACTACCTGTTTCAATGCACAACATCTCATTTTCGAAGAAATATTGTAGATCATTTAAAATTGGAGGCTTCTCCTCGCAGAAAATAAAAATAAAAGAAATAAAATCGCGTCGAACTTATTACATCGGAGTTCGCAGTCTCATTATGCTTGCTTTTCTGAATAGCGTGGAAGTTTTCATGTCTATGAAAAAAAACAAAAACAGTTTCAACTTGTGAGATACGCGCAAATTAAATCTACCCATTCTGAAAACATTAAAACATTGTAAAGAAATTTTATCTAGTGCTCTGAGTGGATCTATAACTAATTCCCGATTGCCTGTACGGCACAAAAATAAAAAAAAAACGAGAAAGATGACACCGAATTTTTGGGTGTATTGAGCACATCTTTTGAATCCGTTCCGACCCGAATTAAATTTATCAAAAAGCTGTTCAAAGTCAATGGAACCGGTATGGAGAACGGTAGTATGTGACCGAAGAATGAAGTTTTTCAATCGGGTTTTCAGTCCCGCAGATATTGCTGTAAACGGAATCGTGAACTTACGCCCTCTGGTTGCAGACTTGTGGGTTAAGAAAAACTTGAAATTATATGAGAAACATTCGCAACGGAAACGCTCTCCAACAAAGAAAGAACTTTTCAAATCGGACTCTCAGAAGCTGAGATGTCGACAAATATAAGATATGCATCTACGCCCCCTGGAGGGAAAAAGATCCATTATTTTAAAAAGAAAATATTCTCAAAAGGTTTTACGATGTGAGTGGTATTGGTCCAAGAAAGAGTTTTTTGTCGAGTATTCAGGAGCTCACATTTTGCTGCAAATACATCAGAAGCAGAAATTAACACTTATACCGCCTGGTGGCCAAACAATTATTTACAAAGTATTAGAAATTATATGAAAAAAATTACCCATCAAGAGCTGTATACACCACAGGAAGAATTTTTCAAATCGGAGTTTTAGAAGCAGAGATACCGGGGGAAACGCAATTTACCTTAACGCACCTAGCGAAAAGTCTATGATTTAATTGAAAAATTTGAAATTACATGAAAAACATTTCGCACCGGAAACGCTATCCAACGAAGAAGGAATTCTTCAATTCGTACTCTTAGAAGTAGAGAGATTGACAAAAATAAGATATATATCTACGCCCCCTGTAGGAGAAACCATACATTATTTTAAGAAGAAAATATTCCGGAAAGGTTTATCGACGTGAGTAGTATCGGTCCACAAACGAATTTTTTCAATCGAGATTTTAGAATCCCAGATTTTGCTGCAAATACATTAGAAGCGGAAATTAAGACTTACGCCCCCTGGTGGCCAAACCATTCTTTACCAAAAATCAGAAATTACATGCAAAAGATTTCCCATCAGGAGCTGCATCCGCTGAAGAAAAAAAAATTCAAATCGGAGTTTTAGGAGTAGAGATATCGGGAAAAACGCCATTTACTTTTACGCCCCCCCCCCAGCGGAAAATCTATGCGTAGCTTGAAAAAATGACTATTCCTAAAATATTCTTCGACATAAATGTAATCTAAAAGTAAAAGCATTTTTTTCAATCGGATGTTCAGAAGCAAATATATGGAGTAAAATGTATTTTGAATTCGTTACCAACTGCATTTACACCCTATAGCGGCGAAATTGTACATCGTAAAAAATAAAACCAAATAAAGGAACATCATTCGGATATTTCAAGCTTTCCAAAGCAAAAAGAAGTTTTGAAATCGGACTAATACTTGTAGAGATATGGTGTCTATAGACGGACGGACAGACTGACGGACAAACCGATAACATAAGCACGATCCTTTTTTCACAAAAGACGCAGGCTAAAAATGGTGCAAGTTGTTTGATTACAACATCATTGCATTCTTCTGTGAAGAGACGTTGCTAGGTGGTGGAGTTACAATAAATAGGATATTTGAACAGAACTGGTCATATATAGATTAAGATAACACAACGTAGTTGTCACAAATGTTTATTTTTTTATTTCTCAAGCCGACCATGGTTTCGCTGGGTATTGACCTAGCTTCATCAGGACGAATGGCACGTAAATATTCAAATTGTATATGACATCATAAATGGTGTTTACAGTCACGTGTTTTGGTTAGATGCTTCCACGCGTTTGATAGAAATGGCGTAGATGCCATGTCATTAACAAGTTGCGAAGACTTCTGATATATATGGAAAGCTTCCAAAATATTAAGTTTGGAGGTTGAATCTGGCTTGTCAATAAGTTTTGCTTCTTCAAAGAGAAATCTGTGGGCCTTTTCGTAAGAGTGTTTAGCCATCGATAACTTCTTTAGGTCACAATTCCTAATGTAGGTCTTGTGCTCCTTCAATCGAAAACGCAAGGCTCTACGGGTCTATCCTATATACGAAGCGCCACATTCACATGGAATTTGATAAATTCCCCACGAGTTTTTGTCTTCAACACAGTCCTTTGATCCTAAAAATTTCATTTTGTTTATGGGTTTAAAAATCACCTTAAAATTAAAGGTTTTGAGAATATTTGTAATTTTGAAGGCAATGTAATGGGAAAATGGAATAATGGCAAAATTCCCTCGCAATAGGCGCATCACAGGAGTTAATGTGGAGATGGACTTCGGTTTCCGGAATTTTGTCAGAGCCTTGTCTATAATGGAAGGGTTGCATCCTCGCTGTACTGCAACACGTTTAAGGAAATAAAGTTCTTTTTCCAAACTGTCCTTATCTGAACATATATGTATCGCGCGATATACGCAACTGTAAAAGGCACTGAGTTTTTGTTGATAAGGGTGATTAGACTTTGCATGTGGAGGTGAAAAAATAGCGAAAGTCTTAAGATAAATTGTGGTTGCGAGAGATTGATTTAAACGAGTTACAAGGACGTCAAGGAATGGTAGGCATCCGTGATTTTCAGTTTCGTAGCTGAATTGAATGTGAGTGTCAATGGAATTTATAAGTTTGATTAATTCCGGAATTTCAGAATGTTTTCCCTTTCATTGAACTTATAAATTCCATTGATCCTCACGGTTAACAGACTCGACGAATTTGACGTTGTTTACATTACACCTATGTAATTTCAAGTGTGTGTATTTTGAAATAAGCGTGGTTTGGGGTTACAGAAACCGTGTTAATATAAAATCGGAAGGAATTATACTTCTTATACGAGTGAAGTTTTCAATTTTAAAGTTATGTTTTGTTTAGAATTCGCACTAACGTTCGTGTATTTCGGTTTAAAATAAAAATGGGAAGAAGCCTCAAAATAACTAAGGATTTTTTTAAATTAAACATTTTCTCACGCATTGGCAGCAAGTTACGATGCGAAATTGGCCAACACAAAATGCATTGCAATAGCCTTGAAAACCATCAGCTTTCCCACACTTTGACGACCGTCTCTCGCGGTTATAGGCTTCACGCACAGTGCTACTTCTCCGTTAACATCTTATTCTAACCTCCTTGCTCTTTAGAGATCCGAAAACTCTACATCAGAAATTTTGGTTCACTACCTGAACCAGTGTTTAGCCGTGTGTATGTGGCAACTTTAAGAGTACGACGATCTGACGACATCAAGAGAAAAATAGTTCACGGAAAAGAACAGAGGAAATTGATACAGGGTTCACAGTCAGTGTATACCAAAATTGTTGTGTACCAGGAAGTGTTGACGAAATAGGGACTAAAGGTTTTATACAAAACACATAACAAACAGACAGCCTGTCGTGTCAAATTCCACGCATCGGCATACTCGAGCTCAATACGGGATGTTAGGAACACCCGAAGGAGATTAACGAGCTGAGATTTGGCAGAAGAGAGGGAAGAAAGTGAGGAAACACCCCAAAGCGACCGATGGAGAGAGTACATACACATTGCGTCAAAGAATTTTTAAGACTGGCGCTAGATTTCAGTCTACGGTGGCGCCACCAATGTAATCGCGAATGCGTTATAATCCGTGACTATCTGCTTGCTTTCTGCCAAAAGTACTGCGCAGTTGTTAAAGTAACTCAAACGAAACAGCCGTTCATTAGAGAAGTGAATTTTTTCATGTTGAATTATTAAGATGGAACAAAGGGCTGTTATTAAATTTAACGCAAAACTTGGTAAAAATGCCTCGGAAACGTACCAAATGATGAAATAAGTTTGCGGTGAGTTTGGTTTAAGTAGATGAAATGTTTTCCTGTGGCACAAACGTTTTTTGAATGGAAGAGATACGCTAGAAGATGATAAGCATACCGGAAGACCAAGTTCATCTAGGACACCTGAGATTATTGAAAAAGTGCGTGATTTCGTGGCAAACAATCGATGTGCGTCACTAAGAATGATGGAAGAGTCTTTAAACATCAACATAGAAACGATTCGAACCATCCTGCATGAAGATTTGGGCAAAACAAAAGTCTGTGCTAAATTTGTTCTACACACGTTAACCAATGAACAAAAATCAAGGAGAAGTGCACATTGCAGAGACATCATTTCAGCCGCTGAAAATGATCCAAACTTCTTAAACTTAAAATCGATTGTTACAGGTGATGAAACATGATGTTTCCAATATGATCCTAAAACAAAACAACAAAGTGCGGAATGGAAGTCAAAAAACTCACCACAAGCCAAAAAAACAAGAAAAGTTCCATCGAAAATCAAAACAATGCTCATTACATTCTTCGATAGTAAGGGTATTAACCACAAAGAATTTGTTCCAAGTGGACAAACAATTACCGGTGAGTTTTATTTAAATGTTTTGAGGTGTTTGATGGGCAGAATTCGTCGCATTCGTCCAGAATATCGGGAGGAAAAAAGTTGGTGTTTGTTGCACAATAATGCACCCAGTCACACCTCACTTCTTGTTCGTAGATTTATGGCGAAAAATAACGTCTGTGTTGAATCATTCACCCTATTCGCCTGATTTAGCACCCTGCGACTTTTCTTTATTTCCAAAACTTAAAATGTCGTTCAAAGGGTGGTTTTTTTTATGATATTGTGACCATACAAACAGCTTCGACACGTGCTTTGAAGGTAATTCCGCAAAGTGAACTGGAAAAGGCATTCAAATCTTTATTAAATTGCTGTAACAAGTGTATTGAAGCCGGAGGGACTTAATTTGAATAACAAACCAAAACAAATTATAATTTCTTGTTTCTATTTCATTTTACAGACACAGTCTTAAAAATTATTTGCCACACTGTGTAAAGTGCTAATTGAAAACGAAGAGACAGGAACAGAGATCAGGACGATAGGGGTGGTGTTACCACGGGGAAAACGTAATTAAAGCAAAAGAAATCGTTATGAACTGGGCAACTCAGAGACACAGACTGATCAATGACCTAGAAGAGCGGAAAGAGTGTTGGACACGAATTAAAAGTATGCAGAAAATTGCAGGTGACAGATCAGAACGGACAGAGCGCGGAGGAAACAATTCGAAACCGATGCAGCGTAGTTGGGACAGGGAATGCAAAAAACTCCACTGAACATCTCTTGCAAGGGGGAGGCTGAAAATGGATAACTTCCTGTCAGAGGAGAGAGGAATGAAGAGATCTGAAGAGGGAAAGCATCGACAAGAAGGCGATGACGGTATAGAAGTGAGGTAGTGACAGCATGGAGAAGGACAGAAGAGCCTGACAGAGTAGACCAGAAGGGAGAAAGAAGGGAACGGAAAATTGTGACGTCAGATCGGTGACACAAAGAAAGGGGGTAAGATCTACGGAGAATGGAGTGAAGGAAAAGTGTTGCGTGATTTGTCGAGTTAAGAAATAGACTGGCGAGATCTCGAAGAGAAGCTTCAAAAAATGTTCAAGGTGGACAAGCTGGGAAACTGAAGTTCCCAGCCCGGAGCCAAGATGGAAAGCATAGGTAAGGAGCTCTATTTGGAGCAAGAACAGAGCTGATGTGTCCAGTTCTTGTGTTCCTGGCACCACAGAAACCGCCGTCTCCGATGAGCAGGCGTTAATGGCACACACCGTACTGGTCGTCGTGCAAATAGACCACATTTGTGCAGCCTCTTGTCCACGGTAAAACGCGATAACGGACGTCCAGTTGTCTGTTGCATGTGCCTTGCGATTTCTGCCGCTGTCTGCCGTCTGTCTCTTCTCGCCTGTAAGACAATATACCAGTCGTCCACCGCCGTGGTTGCTCGTGGAGGACCACTGCTATACTCTCGGACAGCTGTTCCTGTCGTTTGAAATGCTCTCCAAGCTCGTGAAACGATGCTATGAGCGATCCCGAACTCCACGGCCACACTACTCACGCTTCGACCTTCTTCCAGCTTCCCAATGACGCGAGCTTGGGGAAAGTCACCCTGATATCGTCTACTGGATTGCTTGTTGGCTATATCACACGGTGGCAGCAACTCGACGTAGTTTAAACCGATGTACACCGTACTATAGCTTTCACCGAGTTGCTGAGCGTACACCTCCTGTGTGCTTTATACTCTTCCGACACTCCCCCCTACCGTCATGCTGCATATATGCGCATGCCCTACCGTACCGGACCCTAGTCTATCTCCTGAGTGGTCTTTCGGCCCGTTCTGCCTGTTCGTTCCGCTGTTATGCTAATTTCTCCTTTTCATCATTAATATTTGCCCATCAGTGTATTTTCTCTGAGCACTGAAAACACCGTCAGGATTATTTTTTCGCCGTACGCTGGAAGTGTACTGTTCAGTAGTCATGAATGTGTGGAACGTCTCAAAATGGCGTGTAGTCTGGTGTGAGCCCACTGAGTTGACCGATGAATGACCAGTATCTGTAAAACTGGATAAAAGTGTGCAAGACCACGCGGGGAAAATGTGCCTCTCATTTTGAAGTGGCAACTACGTTGAACTAATGGGGCACTCGACAGCAGTGTCTTTAGTGTGCGGTTAGAACAATCATTGCGTCATTGGGGCAAATGCCTTAGCGTGCAAAAAAACAAACAAACTGTGACTCATATTTATAGTTTTTACAGTTTTGTGTGTTCCCACAATAAATAGACTTCTTACCTGACGGTAGATGTTATCCCTATTTTATTTGGTGCTTCTATACAATTATCTGGTCAATTCAAGACTGAGTTGCAAAATAAGTTATGCCGCCCCGGTGGCGCAGTGGTCTAAGGCGTTGGCCTCTGATCATTCGTCGGAAGGGGTCCGGGTTCGAATCCCGGTGAGGCATGGATGTTGTGTTTGTCTTACGGCACTGGCTCTCTCCCTTCCCTGGAACCAGTGACTCTAAATTAGGGACGGGCGACTGCTTATAGCCCATTGAGTTGCTCACGGTGGTCGTTAAATCTCAAAAAAAAAAAAAAAAAAAAAAAAAAAAAAAGTTATAACAAGCTCTCTGAAAGAACAGCTTTTACGCTACCCAGAGTTATGGGCAGAATTTAAAAGTTAGCTCTAATATGAAGAAGCAGAAGGAACAAGCAAAGTCACGAAATGCGGCGTGTTTCGCAAAAAGGAAAATTCCTAAAATCTCCAATTATCGATCTATGTATGTGTTGACATGTCTGACTACTTCGAACAGAACTAATTTTCACGAAATTCAGTATCGAGTGCATCTCGATATTTACAGCTGAAGTTCACAGATTTATGAAGTCCAATTAAGAGAGTTGCCTTACTAACGTAGAAGTTTAAGAGTCCATACATCCGCGCTCTTTCGGTTGAGCAAGTTTCAATGAAATTCAAACAGCGAGCTTACTTGATATTTGAAGCAGAAGACTTCAGCTGAATAAAGTCGCAATTTCAAGTGCAGGGCTTCGGGGGCCAGGGACTTTCTGAGAGATTTGTATCACTTCCAGTTTCGCAAAACATAATTTTAATTTAAAGTACTTGAAGCCTAAAATAATATTTTAAACACATCATGACCAGTCTTTTGATGATAGGATGAGAAAAATTGCATCAAAGTATGAAATACTTTAACAAAATATTTCGCAAATTGTTCAACTAAGAACCATTTTACTGCCAACTTGGAAAATTCGTTTACTCTAAGAAAATTTGGTAAATCTTGGTAATTTCTCCACGATAGATTTTATTCTAGCGATATAGCACTGACCTAGAGGCTCACTTTCTCTCTTTGGGGGGGAGACTACTATTTCAGCAATGAAATGCATTCTAATCTATCATCCGCATTACTATTAGTAAACGAAAGAAAGAGAGAGAGAATGGTAAAAAGAAAGTCAAGTTCGCATACGTGTTTTAGCAATTTCCTCCTGTCCAAAAATATTTAAAAGTAAAGCTCTGTGTTCAGTAAAAGGGCATTTTCATGCGGTATTGATTAATTTTGGCTTATTATTAGCACAAATTATTGAGATATGATTGATTTTAATCTGCTGTCAAATTAATCTTATCTCAAGAATTGTTGTTTTTGACAAAACAACAACTAAGATACACAAGATTAAACAAGTCATTTGATTTAAGAAAAAAATAAAATCATGAAATGAATTTGAAAATATTAAAATAACTCCGCGTGCTAATTGAATAATAAATAATTCATACAGAATTTATTTTATCTCTACAGAATGTATTAAAAAGCATCAAGTCACTGAATTATTAACAAGTTAGTAAAACCATGCAATGCATTGATTATGATACGCTTTCCAACGTACCAGAAATCATTACTCAAGTTATTACTCGAGTTATGAGGATAATGGCTGTACAATAAATCTCGCTCCTATGACCTGACCTTTGACCCTATTTCGATGATATTCAACAAAACCGGTAAAGTATACTTCCGGAATAACATGATAAAGTTTTGTCTCAATCGAAACATTTTTACGTTAAGTTATAACGCATAAGGACGATGGAATACATCCCGATCTTATGTCCTGACCTTTGACCACATTTCAGCCATTTTCAATAGAGTTCGTCCCCAGGTGGTCCCCTACCACATACTGAAATTTCATCGAAATCGAACCATTTTTAAGCAAGTTATGACGCATAAGGGCGATGGAATGGATCCCACTCCTATGTCGTGACCTTTGACCCCATTTCGCCCATTTTGAATAGGGTTCGTCCCCAGTGGTCCCCTACCACATAGTAAAATTTCATCGAAATCGAACCATTTTTACGCGAGTTATCGTGCGGACGGACGGACAAAGTAGGAGCATATACGCTTCTTGAACCTACGGTTGGGTTGGAAAGCGTAAAAAAGCTTATCGCATTAATATTTCTCAATGTAGTTAACTGAATCATATCTTATCACATTAAATATTTATCATCTTTCGAGCAGATTGAATGAAAACACGAATCGCAGGAAATGTTCCTTAAGCTCAAATTTGTCTATTTTTAACTCAAAATAAAGTTACTTTTTTAGCAATTTATTTTCTAATTCTATATTTATGCAACAGTTTTATCAAATACCGTATGAAAAATATGAATGACTTCTTGAAAAATATGATTTCCGATATTCAAGGACTTTTTGTGCATCTCTTAATATTTGTGTGGATTTTGTGTAGATATGATTAAACTTACAATTAGAGTTCCCGTAATCCGAATCTATGTGACATTTCTCCAGATGCTTAAGTAGTGAAATATTCTTGCTTAAACTTTTGCAATTTTCTTGAAGTGTTTTATAAAATATGCAATTTTTTTTGCATATAAACTACACTATGTGGACAAAACTGATTTGTACACTGCAAGTAAATAGAAAAACAGTATTATGTTTACATCAGTTGCTGGTACGTCCTACATTTGCAGGGATCACAGCAGCCGCCGGATCGAAGTAAACTGTCCACAAGTCCATGCAGTAATGACAGCGGGATGCTCCTCCATTCAGATTTGAGTACATCGACCAACTCTGTCAGTAAAGGAGGTCACCCGTCGTTCAAGTTCATCCCATAAGTGTTCAATGGGATTGAGATCCGGATTCTGAGCAGGCCAGTCCATCGGCGAGACCTGATTTTCCTCATACCACTCCATTTTAGTCCTGGAAACATTACAAGTGGCATTATCATCCTGGAAAAAACAATCGTCGTTCAGTTGTTGTGGCAGTCCTTAGAACTGCCACAACGTTGGGAGCATTGAGTTATTCAGGATATCTTTAAACAGCACAGATCTCCTGGTGCCATGGATAGCAACCAATTGATCCACACCGTACCAGCTGAGACAGCCCCATACCACAACTCCACAGTATTCGTGCTTCACAGTCTGCATTGTACACTCCGGAAGTAGACGCTTTCTGGGTACCCGCCAAACCACACGTCCATCCGACCAGAATAATGTGAAGCGGGATTTGTCGCTTCATAACATCTGCCGCCATTGCTCCAATGTCCAGTTTCTGTGCTTCTGACACCATCGTATTTTTGTAGCTTTGTCAAATACAGGGTGATTCATAAAGAAGTACACAGTTTCAACACACTATAAAACAAGAACAATGTAAGATATTTTATGTTACCTGTAACAGAATTGTAGGGGAATGTTTAAAGTTTTTTTAGAGACAGTCACAGATGTTCTATGTGTGCACCCTTAGTCACACGACACACATCGAGCCGGTAATCCATTTCCGCCCAAACGCGAGGTAAGATATCTGAATCAAGTGCAGTGATAGTGGCTGTGATACGCTGTTTCAGCTCCGCTAGATCAACAGGAAGGGGAGGGGCCAATACCTTGTCCTTTACGTACCCCCACAGGAAAAATTCACAAGGTGTTAGGTCAGGACTTCTGGGCTGCCATTGGGTCAGTGGCATGTTGTAGTGCGCGGCTCGTCCAATTCATCGGTGAGGAAGATGTTCATCGAGACAATCTCACACGTGACATGCGCGCTATCGCTTACGTCATTTCCCTCAGTAGCGGGACACAAACTTTATGAGTACATCTACCTAACGGTTCGCAGCTGTGGTCCGTGTCTTCAAATGTTACAGTTTTACAGCATCTGGGAACTGTATACTTTTTTATGAACCACCCTGTATATTCCATTAGAAGCGACATTTAACGGAGATTTCAAAAATGTCTTTGTTTTTCCTGCAGCTGCTTCTGTTCTTAAGCTACATTACGAAAATCATGACCGAGTCGAAATTATTACGAAAAGGATCATTTATCCAATACTTAGATTTACAGCAATAAATCGTTTTTGTAATTTATAAGGAATGAAATAACATTTAAATAAGAAATAAAATGAAGCTAAATTATAAAACGTACGTAATATTTTGTTCCCCAGCCTTTAGCTTTAATCACAGCTTTGCATCTTGATACCATACTGTGAACAAGGTTTTGTAAAAGATTGGGTTGAACAATACGACGCTAAATTTGAATTACATCTCCAATGATTTGAATTTTGGTTGTTGGCTTCTTTTTTGATAGTTTACACGACATTTTGAACCATAAAATTTCCATCGAGTTTACGTCTGGAGACTGTGGTGGCCAATCAGGATGCTCAACATTTTTTCCCTGAAACCACTTTTTCACTATTTTAACACGATGACAGGGAGCATTGTCATCTTGAAAAATAAAATTGTCGTCATAAAGTCATCTAGATGATGGTTGTATCTTGTTTTCTAATATCCAGGTGCATTTCTGTGCATTTACCGTACCATCGACAGTATGCAGGTTCCCAATGTCATGTGCACACATGTAGCTCCGAACCGTGACCTTCGCCGGATGCTTAACAGTAGTTACTAAGAAATTTGGATGGAATTCTTCATGCTTGAATCTCCTTACATAGGCACTACTCTGATGCCCATTAAAGCAAAATTCTGATTCATCACTGAAAAGAGCATTTTCCCATTGCTTGGTTGTCCATGAGACATGCTGTTGTGTGCTACTCCGGTGGCACAGTGGTCTAAGCGATGGCCTCTGAACATTCGTCCGAAAGGGGTCTGGGTTCGAATCCCGGTGAGGCATGGATGTTGTGTTTGTCTTACGGCACTGGCTTTCTCTCTTCCCTGGAACCAGTGACCCTAAATTAGGGACGGGCGACTGCTTATAGCCCATTGAGTTGCTCAAGGTGGTCGTTAAACCTCCAATAAAAATAAATAAATGCTGTTCTGTCCCCTGAGGTCTACGCTGTCTTTGATTTGCAGTGAACAGTTGTTTACACCTGCCTTTGCAGACACGTAAGCAGACTCCTCCTAACAGTAGATGTACTATCTATCAGTCATTTCAGACCATCTTTGAAACAAATCATGTGAATTGAGCCTCCTGTCTGCCATGCTTAGCTTTCTGAGCACTCTTTCCTGCCTGGTTGTAATGGATCTCGGCGTTCCACTGAGACGCATGTTTTTAATATCACCAGTGTCTTCTTTTACTTTCTTTACTCAAAGAGTGGGCTGTCTACAGCCTAACAACTGTAGATTGATTACAGCCCACTCTTTGAGTGATTTGCATTGAAGAATATCCCTCTTCATGCAGAACAACTATTTTTACTCCGTCCGCTAGGGAAATTCCGCAGTTTTTACCATTATTGAGAATGTACACAAATTATACTCTAATAACAACAAGAAGCCACCACAACAATGCTCCAGTAGCTTTGCGTCAACCTTTAAAAAGCTGGAGTAAGATTAGGATAGCATTACGAAGCAGCCAATCAGGTAAAAGAATGTCTATGATTGACCGTAGCAACTGCTACGTAGCTAACTTGGATTTCAATGTGTTTGTCAAACCTCATATTTTATGTCATATCTTAAGAACAAGTAGCTACAGGAAAAAGTAAGACTTTTTTTAAATATCCATTAAATTTCGCATCAAATGATATATAACCGATGAAATAATTATGAAAATCAGTTAGTTGAAAAAGGAGTTAAACTTAAAAATTCACGGTTTTTGCAGGTGATGCAAATACTTTTGCACACCACTGTATATCGATTTGCAGGCAGCAAATCTTATTTTAAGTAAGATTGCATCATTAAAAAACTCTACCTTGCAGCAAAGCTGTTACGTTGTATAGGAAATAATGGAAAGCATTTTCAGTCAACTAACACCTTTCAAAAATATCACATGATTAACGGAGAGAAACGGAAGAACATGTTTAAACAAACCAAGTGAAATTTATTTTCCGTGGTGTCAAGTGGGTACAGTACAACGACTAGGGAAAATATTTAGGAGAACAAACGTGTTCATGCATCCAGAAACTACATCTCCATGGTGCAAAATCATGTAGTTGTGCCGTGGCATTAAAATTTCTACATTTGTCGGCCGGCCTATTTTATTCATTTGATTTCTTTATCACTATTGTACACAGTATGCATGAGATTGCAAGACAAATTACATTTCACGAGATTTGTACTGAAAGTAATGCAAGAGTAGGCATAACTTTTTTATCAACAGACAGAGGTTGTTCAAATTGCACATGTTGGTAGAGTAACTCTTCCTCTATAGTAATCCTTCTTTATTATAGGTAAATAATGGATTCCAAGCAGAAGTAACGTGCCGTCATTGAGTTCTTGACGAAGGAAGAGTGCAGGCTGTCCCACATCCACGGAAGGCTACGGAATGTTTACGGAGATGACACCATTGAAAAAGAGCAATGTGCACAGATGGATGAAGAAGTTTAAAGAAGGGGAAACCAGCATTGAAGACAAACCACGCAGTGGGAGACCATCATCTGCGACCACTGACACGAATCGTCAGCGAGTGGATGAATTGATTCTCGCGGAGAGACGAGTCACATCCGTGAGCATGCTGCACAACTGGACTGTGCTCATAATGCCATACAGAAGATGGATGGACAACTTAGGGTATCGAAAAGTGTGTGCAAAGGGGAAAGTTGGTATAGTCCTCTGCAGTTGAGAAGGGTAGAAGTCTGTTCTGATTTGCTGGAAGCGTTTGAAGCCAATGAAGACACTTTTGTTTTCGATCTGGTGACAAGGACTAAAACTTGGGCGTATCTTTGCTATCCGGAAATGAAGAATCAATCCATGGAATGACGTCACAGCTCTTCAACAAGGCCTAAGAAGTTCAAGAGCCAGCGATCAGCACGGAAAGTCATGGTGACTGTGTTTTTGGGATGACAGGGTTGTCATTCTGCTTGATTTTCTGGAACGTGGCCGTACCGTGACCAGCGAGTGGTACATTGAGACACTCAAGAAGCTTAGAGAAGCCATAAGGAGAAAGAGACCGCACAAGATTCTGAAAAGGATCCCCATTCACCATGACAATGCGAGACCACACACATCTTTTTCAACAAATCAGGCGACCAGCAAATAAGGGTGGTCGGTGGTCCCCCATTCACCGTACAGCCCAGATCTGGCGCCCACTGACTTTTCACCTGTTCGGTTCAATAAAGTAAAGCCTCCGGGGACAACGATTTGATGACACAGACGAGGTAAAAGTGGCTGTGAAGATGTGGGTACAACAACAGTCCACACCTGAATTGTTTCAAAAAGGATTCGAGAATTGTTTTTATTATTTTTTTTTTTTGATTGGAGGTTTAATGACCACCGTGAGCAACTCAATGGGCTATAAGTAGTCGCCCGTCCCTAATTTGGGGACTCTGGTTCCAGGGAAGGGAGAGAGCCAGTGCCGTAAGACAAACACAACATCCATGCCTCACCGGGATTCGAACCCGGACCCCGTTCGGATGAATGATCAGAGACCATCGCTTAGACCACTGCGCCACCGGGGCGGCGAGAATTGGGTTGAACGATGGTGTAAATGCATCGCTTGTGATGGAGACAATGTTGATTAGTAACCTTTTGTGTAGAGGAAGAGTTACTCTATCAAAATGTGCAATTTGAACGACGTCTGTCAGTTAATTAAAATGTTATGCCCACTTTTGCATTACTTTCGGTACAACTCTCGTTTTTTATTTACTACTACATGTGTTCTCTTCTGCTTCCTACTTTGATTTGTTAATCACGTGTGAAAAGATTGCAGAGAGAAGAAAAAAGTTGCCGCCCCGGTAGCGCAGTGGTCTTAGAGCTGGCTGATGATCATTCTTCCGAGAAGGGTGTGGGTTCGAATCCCGGTGAGGCATGGATGTTGTGTTTGCCTTACCGCACTGGCTCTCTCTCTTATCTGGAACCAGTGGCTCTAAGTTAGGGACGGCAAAACTGCTTATCACCCATTGAGTTGCTCACGGTGGTCGTTAAACCTTTAATCAAAAAAGAAGTTGGGGGACTGATTGACAATGAGATGCAATTTAACTGGCCAGTTTTGTTTTACTGCAAGTTTTTAATGAGATCGTGACTAGAACGGTGAATATGGGATTCTGGCCAAATGAAAAAATATTTTTTTGGGTGGTGGTGGGGAGGCAGGTTAGTGCATCATATGAGCATTTAATGCTATAAGTAGTATCCATCCCTTAATTATAGTCACTGATTCCGGGCAGGAGACAGCACCAGTGCCATAAAACACGCGTCAAGGACTACGACATCCAGGACTTCAACCCAGATCCAACTCGAACGGTTAGCCTGGAACCTGCGGCTCTGCCCACTCTTACACCAGGGCGTTAAAAAGGTTGTTTATTTTTCTGCTTACAGTCATAATAAGCACATTGCTAACGTTGCCATTTGAAGTTCATGAATATCAATTTGCGCGTCTTCGTAGTAACGAATATCATTTGCAGTGTAGATAAACTTTTAGACTGAATTACAGTTGCATTTCAGTATACTTCCAATGTATTTTCGAGGAAGGTCTTCTTCACCTCTAAGTACTGTCGCTGGGGTAATAGAAAACAAAGGTTTATTAAAATAATGTGTACACATACCTGGTGTTTCCATTCTAGCCGGGAGTCTTCTGTTCATATCTGGCCACCCGCCAAACTGTGGCGCTGTAAAAAAATAAATAAACAAAAGAACCATTTTAGTTAAACAAATGACGCCTTTAAAATACATTTAATTTTTTTTAGTTACTTTAGGAATCGTAAATTTGCTTATCAATAAAAACTCCATTTTGGAACGGTATGACTGAATAATGTCGAAAACCACGGGTTTACAAAATTGCTCTAACTATCCCTCTACTACTGGAACTTTACTTTTCACACTGGAAAAACTCTTTGGGAGCTTAGCAAAAGAGTGGAATAGGATTTTATGTATCTTTTCTTCTAAGTTACGCAAACCTGTAATTGTCGCTACATTTATCTTTTATGAAGCTGCTAAGAAAATCAGATAAAACTAAGCATCTTATTTTTTGTAAGGCAATTTCCGCTTTTTTTCACACAATTTTCCAAATAGGTGGCGCAATTGCATGTTTGTATCTCTGATGATATCGATAATCGTACACGACGGATGAAAAAAATGCATACAGTAGTCATAAGAATGAGATACACAACACATAAATTTTCCGCTTTGCTTGGTGCAAAGATTTCCCACTTCGTTGCGTAACAATACATTTACATTTGTTGCACTACTTCATACGGAAGAAGATGGACTGGAAATATTCTTTCCGTATCTTGTTTATTTCGTGTCACAAGGACAGCACGCAAAGTGTAGACAAACTGTAACCACGTGGAATACAACAAAAGGTAAAAAGAAACACTTAAATACATCCCAACGTACGAAAACAAGCCATAAACATAAAGATTCATCACATAGTCTTTTCCCTAAAATGGTCCACATCAATTGCTCAACTGTTACCTAGAACCAAGTTGCTCTTTGAATATTTTGGAGCAGCAGGGCACTAAAAATGTGTTCGATTTATCTGTACCGCATTGCAGAGGAGGGAAGTTCAATTTTTTACGCTTTCCAACCGTAAGTTGAAGAAGCGTTTATCCTCCAGCTTTGTCCGTCTGTTTGCCCGTCCGCACGATAACTCGCGTAAAAATGGTTCGATTTCAATGAAATTTTGGTATGTGGTAGGGGATCACCTGGGGATGAACCCTATTGAAATTGGTCGAAATGGGGTCAAAGGTCAGGACATAGGAGCG
The DNA here is from genome assembly GCA_039090855.1 of Macrothele yani. Classification (NCBI taxonomy): domain Eukaryota; kingdom Metazoa; phylum Arthropoda; class Arachnida; order Araneae; family Macrothelidae; genus Macrothele; species Macrothele yani. Next base: position 139,401,841 of record CM076994.1, read on the forward strand.
GGATCTATTCCATAGCCCTTATGCGTCATAACTTGCGTACAAATGGCACGATTTTGATGAAATTGTAGTATGTGGTAGGGGATAGCTAGGGACGAACCCTATTGAAAATGGGCGAAATGGGGTCAAAGGTCAGGACAGGGGAGCGGGATCCATTCCATTCATCTTATGCGTCATAACTTGCGTAAAAATTGTTCGATTTCGATGAAATTTTAGTAAGTGGTAAGGAACCACATGGGGACGAAACCTATTGAAAATGGGAGAAATGGGGTCAAAGATCAGGACATAGGAGCGAGATCCATTCCATTGCCCTCATGCGTCATAACTTGATAAAAAATGGTTCGATTTCGATAAAATTTTAGTATGTGGTAGGAGACCACATTGGGACAAAGCCTATTGAAAATTGGCGAAATTGGGTCAGAGGTCATGATATAGGAGCGGGATACATTCCATTGCTCTTATGCGTCATGACGTACGTATAAATGGTTCGATTTCGGTGAAATTTTAGTATGTAGTAGGGAATCCCTAGACCACAAACCCTATTGAAAATGGGTGAAATGTGGACAAAGGTCAGGACATAGGGGTGGGATCCATTCCATTGCCTTTATGCGTCATAACTTACGTAAAAATGCTTCGATTGTGGCAAAACGTTATCATGCTATTCCGGTGGTATACTGAAACGGTACTGTTGAATATTATCGAAATGGAGTCAAAAGTCAGGGCACAGGAGCGAGATTTATTCCACAGCCATTATCATCATAACTTGAGTAATGATTTCTGGTATGTTGGAAAGCGTATCATAATCAATGCATTGCATGATTTTACTAACTTGTTTAAAATTGTGCTTCGTACTATCAACACCAGTTCGTAGATTTCCATGTTAATCATCGCTCCTCATAGTCAGTTGTAGCTCTTCTGTGGGTACTGCTTTCCACTCATCCCTTTGTACTCTTGTCAACCAGATATCAAGTCCGGCTTTTGACAGGGTTATTGTAAGCTGCTTTCCGATACGAAGGAAGCTTTTCTTAGGCTGTAGTCGTGCTCTCAGTGGTTTTCCAAATGTCGCGAGTCTTTAATCACATACCATCATATCTTGGTCAAATCTGCATCGGTGGTCACCTCACGTCTTGACGTTATCGGGCGCAGTTCCGGCTAGAACCTATATTTTGCATCTGATAACGGCATAGCAATACCTAGATTCTCCACAATATTTTAAAATGTTGAGTTTTTCCGCTAAATGACATAATTTTTTATATGCATTTACCATATTGTGTGTACCTCATAAGATGACTTCTAAATATTATAATTGCGCCAAGGATTAAGTATGACCAAGATTATCTCTCTTGAGTTCTTTTCATACAGTTTTTCTCTGTGTAGTAGCAACATACACCAAAGAGGCAAAAAATTATGACCACTTGCCTAATATGATATTGGTCCTCCACGCCCGCCAAAACAGCTCTTGCCCGGTGAGGCATGGGCTCAACAAGATTCATAAAGGTGTCTTGTTGTATCTGGTGCCACCGAGTTACCGGCAGATCCTTTAACTCCTGTGGGTGGCTGAACCGCTGCACATCGAACTTGCTGTTCCAATACAAACCACTAATGCTCGATTGGATTGATGTCTGAGGAATTTGGAGGCCAGGGCAATACCTTGAAGTCTTATCCATGTTCCGTGAAATATTCTCGAACAATCCGGGCAGTAGGGCATGGCGCATTATGCTGCTGAAGAAAGACACTACTACAGAGGAATACCGTTGCAATGAAAGGATGTACCTAGGTAAATAGCGGACGTGATAGTTTCCTGCACATGTGTGACTGGACCTAGGGTTCCCCAGCAGGAGATTTTCCAAAATATTACACTTCCTCCACCGGTTTGTTTTCATCCTACGGTGCATCATGATGTCAACACTTTCCCTGGTAAACGACGCACATGTCCACATGATGCAACAGGAAATGAGATTCATCGGGCAGCCCCGGTGGCGCATTGGTCTAAACGATGGCTTCTGATCATTCGTCCCAAAGGGGTTCGGGTTCAAATCCCCGCGTGAAGCATGGATGTTGTGTTTGTCTTACGGCACTGGCTCTCTCACTTCTCTAGAACCAGTGACCCTAAATTAGGGACGGGTGACTGCTTATAGCCCTTTGAGTTGCTCACTGTGGTCGTTAAACCTCCAATAAAAAAAATAAAAATAAAAAAGATACATCGGACCAAACGACCTTCTTGCAATCATTCAAGGTCCAGTTTTGATGGTCACGTGCTCATTGTAGGAGCTTTCGATGGTGAACTGAGGTTAGCATGGGCACTCGGAACAACCTGCGGCTACGCAGCCACATTTACAGCAGAGTTTGGCGTACTGTGTGTTGAAACACATTACTCCTGTCATCAGAATTTAAATTACCTGCGACTTGCGCTGCAGTATGCCTTCTGTTGGCTCGTAACCAAATCAGGATATACTCCGCTTACCTCTAGCATCAATGAGCCGTGATCGATCCATACCTTGCTGGTGGTTCGTGGTTTTTTCCCTCCTCGGACCACTTTTTTGAAAGTACTAACCACGGCTGACCTCAATCACTTGTCGTATCGGAAATGATCTGGCCATTACAATTTAGCCTTTGTCAAACTCGCTTAAGTCCGCTGCCTTTCGTATCTGAAGAACAAAAATAACACTGATTAAAGGAGCTCATTGTTAGGTGTTATTTATACCGTCTCATGACTTTCACACGCGTTGTCATTTACCTGCAGTTGCTTCGATTTGCATAAAGACGCGCTTGTCATATTATTTTAGTAGGGACCAAAAATGATGAAATTCAATTTGCTGTTTTATGAATGCGGAAAATATTTCGTGTGAAAAGATCTCTTCACCGCGGGAACAAGTGATGGTTTCGGCAGTGAAGAGATCTTTTCACATCTTTGTTTCAACTCACTCGAACTTTATGTGAGGCTATTGGGATTAACGTTAGCAGCAGTACAGTGTGTTTGGACGCTGGGTTACCAAGATTAAACAGCCATATAGAAATCGCTAATCACTTTGACTAACGCACACGTCGATTGCTGTGTTGTAAAGAACTCCAATTTTGGATTCTAGACTAATGGGAAGACTGTGCTATGGACGGTGGATTCACAGTGTACCAGTCGGATACCAAGCACTGTTTCGTCCTGACAATGAAGTTTGGTTAAGGAAGCCCAGTGGTATGGAGCTGATTCTCGTGTTTCGGCTTGTCTCCATTAATCGTTTGGAGCAAAACCATGAATGTTAAGCAGAGCCAGATGGAGCTTTTGCAGCGCCCGGAGCAAAATTTCAGTGCTGACACTGGAAAACAAATCACATACTTTAATAAAGATGTCAAATACAAAATGTCGTCCGTACAGAACGCACATACGAAAACTATCGAAAACAGAAAGCAATCACCTCAAAGCGTATTTGCTTTATGAAGCTTGAGAAAAAGACCATAATATGGAAAGTTTCGAGGGAGAGGGAGAGAGAGACAGTAGAAAGAGGGGAGAGAGAGACAGTAGAAAGAGGGGAGAGAGAGGGAAAGAGAGCGAGAGGGGGAAGAAAGAGGGAGAGGGAAGGGAGAGAGGAAGAGAGAGGGAACAGAGGGAGAAAGAAGGAGAAATAGGGGAGATAGGGAGGGGAGAGAGAGAGACAGATAGGGAAGGGAGAGGTAAAGAGAGAGGGGAGACAGACAGATAGGGGAGAGAAAAAGAGAGGGGAGAGGGGAAAGAGAGGGGAGGGAGGGAATAAGAGAGGGGAGGGAGGGCGAGAGAGAGAGAGAGTGTTAAAAGTCTTGAAATCTATGACTTCCTTTCCGGAGTGAGGGGGTTGAGATTGTATTGTGATTCTTATGAGAACTTCCTCACACAAATTGATAAAAAGAAAACTTCCACTAACCTGCTTAGCAAATATTTTTGTGCTCTAAATTAAATTCGTATAAATGTTTTTTTCCCTTTGACACATGTTTTAGTGATTGATTTTAAACGCAAAGTGAAATCAGTAACAAATTAGTGACTTTTTAAACTTTTATACGTACTTTTATATATATGAAAATTGGTTTTGTTTTTTTGAAATTTCTAGTGATGGTTGTAAAGACTCTGAACAATTAGCCTCCACATGTAGCCCAAAACAACTTTGATATTGAAAGTGGGGGCCCGAAAATGATGAAATTTAATTTGCTGTTTTATGAATGTGGAAAATATTAAGGTGGTTATAATAACCATTTGAGACCTCAAATCTCAATATATGCACAGCGAAGGGCGATAATCTGTTCGGAAGTGTGTGTGGAAGGGTCGGAAACTAAAAAAAAAAAATATGTTTTTAAGGACCTCAAGCCTCAAAACTTACAAAAAAATACTGAAAAAAATAAAAGAATCACCGAAAATGATTTTTGATTTTGTTTTTATTTCCTGAACTGCGGAGTTCTGTGAAGGCGTGGATCATGGCGCTACCGTCCCGTTGCCGATATGGCCCAGTCGAGCCTGATGCTAAGCTCCATCTAGACGCCCTAGATAATTATGCACTACCAATGCTGTTAGCAGTACTTTAGGAAAGGTCCATACCTTTTTCAGCAAAACAAAGCATCATGTCATACTGCTCTCGGTGTTACCGGTTGGTTTGAAGATATGAGCGTCGAAATGGATTGACCAATAAAAAGACCTGAGCTAACCCTATGGAGAACCTCTGGAACGTATTAAATCCTTTGGAGTGTGGAAGAAGAGATCGCCCATAAAGCAAAACTGAACTGGTAGCTGCTTTGAAGGCAGAGTAGCGGAATATATTGGCGATGATTTAAAAAAACTAATGAGGAGTATTTCACCAAAACTAGAGGCCGTTATAAAGACAAAAGGTTTCAGTTCACGATATTAAATTTTCTGTGAATGAAAATTATTTGTAGGCATGCAGGTGTACGGATATTAATGGCAAGGCAGTGTATGTAATAAACCTTGAACATTGAATGAAAAAAGTCGGATCCCTCTCTGCAAAAATTCCTCCTTTTAGAAAAAAACGTGAAAATTCTTACCCCACTTTGCCTCTACTAGATCCAAAAATGATTTTTCAGATCTGTCTTCTATGAGCAGAGAAGTATACAAAATACACACTTGTGCTACCACGTGAAAAAGTTGTGCCTCCGGGTAGTGTAAGTGTGCAGTGGTGCAAGATTGATCATGATAGAGCGAAACACTCCCCCCCTCTGTCTCTCTTATGGTTAATTCCCCGCAAAAGCAAAGAACAAAAATCATATCGAGTTGAAGAGACCGACGGAAAAGGTGATAACCCCAACATGCCATTTTCGGAATATATAGGAGTATGAATGAAGTGCCAAAATTCAATGCACAAAAATGAGGAAGGGAGGGAAGAGTGAAATCATTGTAGAAGATGTCGTTTATTATGTGTGAAGTTCGCTTCAAATCACAATGCATAATTTTTGTACACACTGCAGTTTTCTTTCCTTTTTCCATTCTTTTTTGTCTTTTCCATTCATCAGCTGAGCTTCACTAACTTCGTAAACAGGATCCGAACTGAAAGTGCTTAGTTCAGCCTTAGGTGAGACATTCATTGCATTGTGTGACTACAACAGCTAAGAAGTATTCGCCTTCACGGCTCTTTCATTGACTTTCAACTTAAGAGACAACGTGTCATTGTGTTTGGCGAAGAATGTCTGGCTCACAAGACTTTGACAAAAGATGTCGCCAACGAAAATATTTTGACCGCGGGTCGTGTAGATAGACGAGTCATTCTCTGGGTCAATGTAAGATAAGACACCCCAGAAGAACAAAAAAGCAAACAAAGAAAAACAAGTTCTTAGGGACGACCTTCAATTTCTTTTTCTTGTTTCAAAGAGATAGTGGTGAAAAATCATCCACTCCTTTCACCAATCGATAATAACTGTACTTATACTAATTACACATAAGTACTGGAAGCTATTTTCTTTGCCTTTCTTTATTCTTCTTTACTTTTTCTTTAAACATGGAGAGAAGCCATGACACACAAAGGATTTTTTATTACGGACAGATATGAGTCTCATGGATTTTTAAGAGTTCTCAAAATATAATAAACATACGACTCTTATTAAAACTTTATGTGTAAAAATATTTAATACATGAAAACAGACAGATGCGGAACGATATGTGGTTATTTACATCTCGGAATTATTTTATCTCTAGGAATTATTAAACACGACCGATAAAAATGTTCCAGCTAGCTTTGCGTGATAAATTTAAAAAGTGAAAGTGACAGGATATTTATTTTAGAAAATAGAACAACAAAGAATTTAAATTTTCATAAAAACAATAGAACCTCGTTTTTCAGTTATACGTTTTCTCATTCATGCAGAGCACATTCAAGGAGACAGGAGACCCAGGGGCTGGATAGTACTTTGGGGCCCCAGTATTATTGGCACCTCTATGATTTCACTATGGAAACAGGCAAAGTCGTCGCTCTTTTCACGTTTTTGTTTAATTAACACACAGCAACCGAAAAATTGTATTTCGACACCGCTGGGAACGAATCCCAGATATCTTGATAACTAGCGGAGTGCGTTCGCCTTACGCTACGCTGCCAACAATCCACGGCGCTATGTGTGTTTATCTGTCAACATATGACTTCACAAATCCGTAGGGATGGGCTCAGCAAATGTAGGGACTGGCTCAGCAATCTACGATGCTAGTGGGTTTATCTGTCAGATGCTGACCCTACGGATTAGTGAAGTCAGATGCTGACGGATAAACACATGGCGCCGTGGATTATTGGCACCGTAGCGTAAAGCAAACGCACTCGGATAGTTATTGAGAGATCTGGAATTCGATCCCAGCGGTGTCGAAATACAATTTTTCGGTTGCTGTGTGTTAATTAAACAAAAACGTGGAAAGAGCGATGACTTTGTCTATTTACATTGTGCCCTCATATTTGGAAGATTTTCACCATTTCTCTCGCCCTTTTGGATTTATTAGCTGTAATTAAATATCTTGTGCCCTTAAGCCCCACCAGATGGAGACGTCTCAGTTGCTGAGACCATCCTTACGGATTTGTGAAGTCAGATGCTGACAGATAAACACACATAGCGCCGTGGAATGCTGGCACCGTAGCGTAAAGCGAACACACTCGGCTAGATATCGAGAGATCTGGGATTCGATCCCAGCGGTGTCGAAATACAATTTTTCGGTTGCTGTGTGTTAACGAAACAAAAACGTGGAAAGAGTGATGATTTTGTCTATTTATATTGTCCCCACGTATTTGGAAGATTTTCACCAATTCACTATGGGTGAATGAATAAAAATACCCAGGAAAAAACATTCACAAAACATGATGAGAAATCCATAAAAAATCTCTGCCGTATTGAAGTGTATATTCCATAATTCAGGGCCGAATCAATGTTAGCAAGAAAATGTAAAAATCAATGGTTGATAAATGGAACCAGTTCAGTTCTGCTTTACTTCTCCCCCCCCCTTAGGGGTTGTGTTCAGCTTGTTGAAATTATATCGAAGTAGTGGACATAATAATATGATCCAAAGATCATCATTCAAACGATTTCTTAATGTATGAAAAATATGTATCAAAAATTTCCCCGATTACTAATAAAAAAAACAACTTCTGTAGTGCTTTCGCAAGATTTGAGTATGGACTGGGGGCGACTATATTTTTTAAGGACTTCTCCTAAAAAAGCGGAAAGAAATAGAAATTTGTTTTCACATGGCAGTTTCTTATAGTTTTTGCTGTGATATCTAAAAAAAAAAAAAAGCTTTGTAAAAAAGCTTTGTAGAACTCTGTCTATTCTTCAAACATCCTGCATAATTCTGGGGTCCCTCGAAAATGCGGGGCCGGGGGCTGCAGCCCTCTTATCTCCCCCTCCTGTAAAATGGCCTCTGCATTTATGCATAAAATATTGCCTGTCTAAAAATTCTGAATTGCTCTTCATATTAAATTTTATCATTTACACGTTAATGGAATTAGCTTTCTTCTCATTTATACGTTAAATCGCGGTAATGGAGTCGTGATTTAGAAAGTCAAACCACACGAATTCCGTTTAACAAACTTTCTTTCCATCCCCTCCTTTTCCCGTGAATTCTATTTCTGATTCCCGCCTTTCGTTCAGTTTATTTACTGTCATTCGTCTCCTTTACGACTCACTCTGCGGAAAGTGCGCGTTCCTCCTCAGTGACCGCTGGTCAACTCAGTCGGCACTTGCAGTAGACACCTACTCTTACTTGATGTTGCCATACTGGAATCTTTTCTCGAGACGTTCGTTTGCTTCCGCTTTCTTGTGTTGGAGCCATGTCTTTACGATTTCGTAATGCATTGCCTTTAAAGAGCAAATTGAAGATTTTGATAGAAATAAATGTGCGAAAATCACACGCTGCCGAAAACCTCTACGGCTACAAAATAAAAATATTCAGTTTCGATACTTATGACGTTAATTTAGAAACGTAGAGGTTGAGGATAATTCAACGTCTTCAGGTTCAACTGTATAGAAAAATTACGCGTTCAAAAGCGTAATTTTTCTCTATTGCAACTTTTGCTACGCCATAAGTGGCAACAGAATGATGTGCTGCCATCTAGTGACAGAAACGTGCCAGTTTCATTTATACATTACTAGCAGTCATGCCCGTTCTCCGAAAGGTGAATCTATAAAATCAGTTTTTATAGATTCACCGTTTGATCACGGAGGTCGTTACACCTACAACCAAAGAAAGGAAAAAGTAATAAGGGAAAGGAAAGTAATTTCAAATCCGTAACTGTTTTACGATTAAGAACAGGGTCGTGACATCAATGCATACGGTTTGTCGAAAAACGGTAGCAGGTTTTAGCGTCCCTTAATTTTAAATCAAAATGTTTTTGGAATTTTTACAGCATTTCAACGTTTCTAACTTGCGCGGAGGTATCACTTATTGAACACGCCTCGTACAAGCCGTCATCTAGTTTTCACGCAGAACTACGTCTTTCTCTGCGCTTCGTAGGTGATAACATGGAGATCACGGATGCAACGAAAACATATCACACTTTGTACGCTTATATCTTTGAAACTAATAATCATAGAGTAATAAATAATGCATCATTAGGTAGTTTATACGGTCCCATTTATAACAAAATAAGTTTCAACCCTTCACCCCTTAATCCTTCGACACAGTAGCGTTGGAAATATAAGCTAAATTTTGCGTGATTTTGTTTCGCTTCACGCCGTTTTAAGGTTGATAACTAGTGAATAGATAACGATAGCGATGACATCAGCCCCGGATTCCGTAGCTAAATGTCAGAGCTAACGGACGTATGTGATAAACCGAAATAAAGTGGATTTGAAATTTATTTTTCAGATAAATAAAGATTTGGTGACGGAAATTTAGAAATGCCGCGAGAACCGACGAAAGTTGAGAAAAAAAAAGCTAGGGGAGAACAGGAATCTGATAAGGCGCGGTCGCCCCCGTGGCGCAGTGGCCTAAGCGATGATTTCTGATCATTCGTCCGAGATGGGTCAGGGTTCAAATCCCGGTGAGGCATGGATGTTGCGCGTTTGTCTTACGGCGCTGGCTCTCTCCCTTTCACTGGAATCAATGGTCCGAAATTAAGGACGAGAGACTGTTTATAGCCCATTGAGTTGCTTACGGAACTTGTTAAACCTCCAACAAAAAAAACCGAAAAAAACAAGTTAGTAAAATCATGCAATGCATTGATTATGATACGCTTTCTAACATAACAGAAATCATTACTCAAGTTATGAGGATAATGCTTGTGGAGTAAATCTCGCTCCTGCGCCCTGGCCTTTGACCCCATTTCGATGATGTTAAACAGAATTGATTCAGTATACCTCCGCAACAACATGCTAAAGTTTTGTCGCAATAGAAGCATTTTAGTCAGGTTATGATGATAATGGCTGTGGAATAAATCTCGCTCCTGTGCCCTGACCTTTGACTTCATCACAATGATGTTAAACAGAATTGGTTCAGTACATCTCCGAAACAACATGATGAAGTTTTATCGCAATCGAAGCATTTTCCCGTAAGTTATGATGCATAAGGGCGATGGAATGGATCCCCTTCTATGTTCTGACCTTTGACCCCATTTCTCCTATTTTCATACGATTCCTTCATAGGTTGTCTTCACCACATACTAAAATTTCATCGGAATCGAGCCGTTTTTACGCGAGTGATCGTGCAGACAGACTGACAGACGGACAAAGCTGGAGCATATAAGCTTCTTCAACCTACGGTTGGAAAACGTAAAAAAAGCCAACTAAGTCATCAACGGAAAGGTCACGGGGGAATGTAGGGAGCGTCGAAATTCCGCGCTCCAGAATACGTTTCACCCGAGTTCGACTCTAGAGCCATAACCTTCCACTTCAACTGCACAAATTGAATCTGAACAGTAAGAACAGATAGAGATTGATGTCATCGATCTAAATTTTTAAATTTTCACACCGAGTATGGATTACCAATGCTCATCGCCAGTCTTCGCAACTTCGCTGGATAATGAATGTATTACGTCTCAAAGCTTTACACCGCCGATGCATTCTCAATCTAGACAAGAACAAGAAAAACAACAAGAAGAGTACATTAGTCCCGAGACGTATCGCCAAATTTATAACAAGACAACTAAGGAGTTTGAAAAATTGTTTCTGAAGAACTATTTCTTGAGAAACAGTTTTTACAATAACAACTGACAACGATGATACTACGCCTTTTACTTCTACCAATATTAATTTATAATCAGCACATGCTACTACAAATTGTATATAGTATAAGTTGCTTTTAAGTAAATAAAGTAAAACATTTCTTTCGTTTCACTTCTTAAAAATTTTATATGAGAAAGAAATCAAAGAGGCACAGTAGCAACTGTATCGCAACCTACAACGTAAAGCTACATCAAATGTCTTTTGCTGAATACTTTAAGGATGTAAAACTATTGAGATAGTGCCATGAAATAATGACAGCTGATGTAGTTCTACGTTGCATTAATAGGTTGCGGCACAGTTGCTACTGTGGTCCTTTGATTTTATTGTACTAAAGAACGTTGGTAATGAACTAGGAATTTAGTATTCCCTCGTAGTTTGGACTTTTCCAGCAATGCTTTCGAGTTTCAAGCGACTTTAGCTTTCAGTAACAGCATACATGGCAACAGTACTGGTTGAGGTTATCCTGATGGTCATCCTGTTGTTTTCGAAGCGGCCCATCCGCTTCGAAAATGGCTCACACAAAAAATTTACAGTTGTTCGCATGATGAGAGTTTCTTGGCATACAATGGAGCATTCCTCCGGTAATAATCATCATCATCATCATTGTCAACCATTATCAATCCACTGCTGGACGAAGGTCTCCCCAAGTTTCCTCCACAACGGTCTGTCTTGTGCCAGTCTCCTCCATGTCACTCCCGCATATTTACGAATTTCATCCACCCATCTCCCATGTGGTCTTTTTCTGGGTCTTTTCCTGTCCCTTGGAATCCAATCTAAAATTTCGGCTGTCCATCTATGGTCTGTCCTTCTGGCAGTATGTCCAGCCCATTGCCATTTCAGGGATTTAACTCTGATCACGATGTCTTCCACTCTCGTCATTTTTCGAATCCACGAGTTCCTCTTCTTATCTCTCCTGGTTATACCAAGCATGCACCTCTCCATGCTGCTTTGAGTTGTCTGCAGCCTTTGTATGTCTCTTTTAGTTAAGGTCCACGTCTCTGCACCATACGTAAGCACTGGAAGGATGCATTGATCAAACACTTTTCTTTTAAGACATAATGGCATATTGCTCTTGAAAATTATGCTGTTTCTTCCAAAAGCTCTCCAGGCAAGTTTTGTACGCCGATTAATTTCTTCATCAATGTGACCCTCACTTGTTATCTGCTGTCCAAGATAAACATACGTATCTGTTATCTCCAGTTTTTCTCCATCAATCGATAAATCTTCATTTCTTGTAAAAGCATTGAACATCACTTTTGTCTTCTGAAAGTTCATTTTTAATCCCACTTCTTTACTCTTGTCAGCAAGTTCCTGTATCATACTCTGCAGCTCTGATGGGCTAGTTGCAAAAATGACTACGTCATCAGCAAAACGAAGGTGGGTTAGATAATCTCCATTAATCTTTATCCCTTTGTTTTCCCAGTTCAGTGATTGAAAAGACATTTTCCAATGTGGCATTAAAGAGCTTCGGAGATATGGTGTCACCTTGTCTCACTCCCTTTCCAATTTTTATGTGTGTTGTATTTTCAAACAGCCGAATCTTTGCACTTGCATTTTCATAGATGTTATTAATAATATTAATGTATGCATCTTCAATACCGCAGGATTTCAGAGCCGTGGTAACTGCTGATGGTTTCACCGAATCAAAGGCTTTTTCATAATCGATAAAAGCCATGCACAATGGAAGTTCATATTCCCTCGCTCTTTCAATTAGTTCTCTCAGTACGTGGATATGATCTATTGTGCTGTAGCCACTCCTGAATCCAGCTTGTTCTCTCGGTTGAGCCATGTCCAGTGTTACCTTCAAGCGGTGTGAAAGAACTTTAGTGAAGATTTTATAAACCACTGATAGGAGGCTGATAGGTCTGTAGTTCCTGAGATCCTCAATGTCACCTTTTTTATGTAGCAGGATCATTGTAGCATTGTTCCAATCCTCAGGAATCTTCCCTTCATTAAGGCATCGAGTGAAAATTTGGGCGAGTACTGTTTCAATTTCTCCACTTGCTTCTTGTATGATGTCTATAGTAATTCCATCTTCTCCTGGAGCTTTCCCCCGCTTCATGTTCTTGATTGCATGTGCAACTTCTGCTGGGAGGACTGGAAGACCTCTGGTACCTTTCATGATGTCTGGAGTACATGTATCATCCCTTTCATATAATTTGGAGTAGAAATCTTTCACTCTTGTCAAAATTTCGCCTCTATTTCTTGTTATAGAACCATCTTCTTTTCTCAGAGCTATAATCTGTTTTCTTCCCTTACTGAGATGTCCCTTTGCTATCTTAAGGCTTTGGTTGTTTTCAATTGCTTTCCTCACTAGCTCACAGTTGAATTTCCTTACGTCTTCAGTGATACTTTTTCGTGTTGTCTTGCATAGCTCTATATATTCCACTTTGGAAGTCACATCTTCTTTTAGTTGTCCTCATCTCTTCTTTTTTGCATCAACATTTTGGTTTTTCCTGATAGTTTGTTCACATGCAACTTGTTCTTAGACCCAGCTAATTTTGTTGCTGTTTCCATTAGAGCTTTGGTTACTTTTCTGTTAACTTCCGAAATATCCACTTCTTCCGATGTTAGGCCTTCTAAAGCAGAGAATCTGTTCTTCAGTTCCAACTTGAAAGTATTATGGTGTTTTTTAAGGTTGGTTATGTCAATACATTTTGTTTGTCTTATGAGCTTGCCACGTTCCAGTTTAGTGTTGAGGTGCATCTTACATCTCACCAATCTATGGTCACTACCTGTGTTGAACTTGTTCAGCACACTGCAGTCTTCGATGACGAATTTTTTGTTACACATAATATAATCAATTTCACTTGTCGTCCCAATTGGATGTCTCCATGTCCATTTCCTGTGTGGCTTTTTCTTGAAGAAGGAGTTCAAGATGAAAAACCCTTCTGCCTCTGCAAACTCAACGAGAGTATTTCCACGCTGGTTTCTGTTGCCGTGACCGAATTTACCTACTGAAGTTTCATTCTGTTGCCGTTGCCCTATTTTTGCATTGAAATCTCCCATAATTATCTTCAAGTGCTGCTTACCTTTATTATTTAGATGACGAATTTCCTCATAAAATTCTTCAATTTCTTCTTCAGGATGACTTGTGGTAGGTGCATAAGTTTGAATAATCTGAGCCTGGTATCTTCTCGATAGTTGGATAACGAGTCGTGCAGCTCTGTCAGAGGAACTTTCAACTTCTACCACTTTATCCTTCAGTTCCTCCGGTAATACCATTTGTTATATCTTTCAGATCGAAATGCTTTGCTCAACACTTCACTGCTCCTATCGTTTGAGCACGAACTCCTGATCTTAACAGCAGTGGGGCTTAACAGCAGTGCAGTGACACTATTTGCTTGCAAAGGTTATTAAAGAAATTCTGAAGGTTGACATTTCTTAACTACTTTTAAGCCTTTTCAACAGCATGTTAATCAAAACGTTATTATTTTTGTTTCGTACTGTACAAATTATATTGAAGATTATTCACATAAATCAGAGAGGTTTTGGGGGTGAGACGGGGTACTTATCGACAACAGTGAGCAACTCTAATGCTGTAAACAGTCACCTGACCCAAATGTGGGGTCACTGACTCCAGAGCAAGGAAAGACCAGTGCCGTAAGACAATTGAAACACCCATACTTCACCAGGGTCTCGAGCCCGGACCCACTCAAAGTAATAGCTAGAAGCCAACCCTTAGATTACTACTGCTCCTTAGGAACGGTGAAATCTGAGAATGTCTGCCGAGTGGTCAGAGAATCGTGTTTCTGATTAATCTTTCGAGTTGAACCCAGATTCGACGTGAATGATGTGCTTGTTCTTCCGGTGTTAGCCTTCTCCTCTTCGCTGGACTAATGGTCTCGAATTAATTATGAGTGACTCCATCTCTGAACCACCAAGTGTTTGAAGGATCATGCTACGAAACAAAAAAATTCTGAAAGAACAATTAAATTTTCACATGATACTCTAGTAATCAAATCTCTTAGTGTTTGAGTACTTCACGAGGTGTTGTTTACAGTTCCTCCCCACAACATAATTTCAAAGTCAAAATTTTATTTTGTTTAATATTTTTCAGTTCCTTAAAATAAGTTAACTTGTTTTCCATTTGCAAGAAACCCGCACGCATGCAACCAAGGCAGCTTGTAGCAACACAAATCATGCCGGATACACTGTTAAGCATTTCGGGGTAGGTTACACCAGAAAGTGGTGCTACACCAGCTGCGCCACTTTCTGAGAAAAGATACACCATTGTGTAATGCAAACAAAGCAATAACATGGTGAAACCTTGCCCCATAATGTGGTGCAAGCTCGTACCATAACATGGTGCAAAGCTGCACCATGTTGTTGGGTTTTGTTTGTACCACACAATGGTGTATGTTTTCTAAGAAAGTGGTGCAGCTGGTGTAGCACCACTTTTTTGGTGCAACCTACCACAACAGTTTTAACAGTGTAGGACCGCCATTTCGGGCAGATACAGCGGGAGAGATCTGTACTTTGCCCCAGGCTAATCATTCAATTGCTCTGGACGATTTATTGTTCCTTTTTTAGTTATTAATTCTCCTTTCCATCATACATTTTTAAGTCTGTTATGAAAGCATTAAAGTGTTCAGCAAGAAATCACGGACTTCTGAATCGCTGCTCTTTTGATCGATCTTATGGTTTGAAGACACGATTTTGTATCCTGTTTCGAAGCGGGTGTAACAAAAGGGAACTTTTCACTTCCCTTTGTTCTGTTTGAGGTCAGCCTTGACGTCCATTAACGTGAGTCTAGCGGTCATACTTTCTCTAATATTCCTTGTAAGCGGTTATTCATGCAATTTATTTCGAAAAAGAGGTCCTTCACATATTTCTATTTCATTGAAGTTCAAAGGAGAGAGAAAGGACTTGTTTATTCAAGCGTAACAAATCCGATTTTCCATCCAGAAATTGAACAAGGAAGACTTGGAGTCTAGTAATTTACATAAAAGGTACAACGCTTCATTTCCTGTTGGCGTTAGGCTAAAGTCGAGCTTCCTAATTGGCTCTGCTTCCTGTTCCCATTCTTTAACTCAAAATGTAAGTAAAACGGAAAAACAAAAGCGCAATTTTTAGCACTATTCCAATGAAAGCTGCTTAAAAGCTGCATACTCGTATTTGTCACGAATAGGAAACACAATGTTACGGATTTGCGAAGGGCTAGTCAGAGAGAATAATGTCAACTGTGTGCTCTCTAAATTAAGAATATCCTATTATCGCAATGAAAGAAGCTTCGTTTCTCGTTTTTGAACTATTTTATGCATATTGGAAGGCACATTCGCATATGCTGCGACGTTTGAGTTTAATATTTTCGTGAAAAACTGTTGGAAAAAAATTAAATTCTCCAAAATTTCCTGAAAATATGAGGTTAACTCATGTCGCTGGTTAAATTCCAAGTTACTTTAAAAAGTTCAAACTTTCTCCCCAATTTTGTTAACCTGTGTCACTTCACAGGTGGATTAAAGCACATCCACTTTCGTATATCTCTGTCCCTTTCTTTTGGAGTCGTCTTGAAAACCGCACTGCGTTTCCTATCCATCTAGATAAGTAATATTTTTTTGATTTTCCCATGGTTCCCATTTGTTTCAGTCTAGTTTTTTCTTGGGCTAAATGAGAACCAATTTCGGTTTGATAAACTTAGAGTGTACAAACAGTCCGCCATTCATATTAATTTTTTCTTATTCAATTTACCTTTCTGTATGCTGGGAGAATATTCTTATCCATTCTCTCATTCACTTTCTACCGCAAAATATACAGGGTGCATAGGAAAGTCCTTTAGCCTGTAATAACTTGCGAACGGAGAGAGGTACAGTTATGAAGCGACTACTCCCGATCGAATGCAACCGATAGCAGCGCCTCTAGTGGCAAAATGCGTAAGTTAGCCACTGCAAATCGAAAACAAAATTAGATAGAGCAAAATATCCAATTGCAAAGTTGTAGAGCATCAATTAATTAGTACAAAACGACATTTTTTTCACACGGATAAGATAAATTGTCGCCTGAATACCCTACAATGTCCGAAATCGATACGCGACGATTCGAATCTGCATATTCACATTTCGCAAATGTAGCCGTATGCAAATGCAGATTGTGACGTTGTACCGTACCTACGATATAAAAACCAGTAGCAGGATGTAGCCTGATCAGAAGTTTAGATCTTCGTACGCTGTGTAAGAATGGCGAGCTTGGATTTCTGGGGTTACGTAAAAAATCAGGTGTATGCAACAGCGCCTACAAGTCTGCTGGATCTACGTCGTCGTGTTACAGATGCTTGCAATAGCGTGACACCTTCCATGCTGAGGAATGTGCATGCATAGTTACTTTCACAAATTTGTATCGTGGGCAATGGCGAATTCTTCGAACATACTCGACATTAACTTTTTATCACTGTGCGTCAGTTTGCCTTTTTTGTTTTTCTTTTCTCTGACGTCATCAAACTGTATTGATATAAGTATGCATTTATGCAATAAATTGTGTGTATTTGCTCATACCTATGCCTGTTCCCTTCAAACGTTCACACAAAAGGTCGCGCATCGATTTCGGACATTTTAGGGTATTCAGGAGACAATTTATCTTATCTGTGTGAAACAAATGTCGTTTTGTACTAATTAATTGATGCTCTACAACTTTGTAATTGGAAATTGTGCTCTACTTCTTTTCATTTTCGATTTGCAATGGCTAACTTCCGCATTTCGCCACTAGGGACGCTGCTATTGGTTGCAATCGATCAGGCGTGTAGTCGCTTTACCATACCGTTATCTCACTTGCATAACTGTACCTCTCTCCGTTCGCAGGTTATTCCAGGCTAAAGGGATTTTCCTATGCACCCTGTATATGTATAGTATATAAGACGTTGGTGATTCAGGCGAGATGAAGCTATGGTAGTGATAGCTAAAACCAAGGAGTTTTCGAAGTTTACGAAGGACCAAATCGTAAGCGCACGAAGGTTTGGTACGCCTACTTCGGAAAAGGCGACTTTTGTGGATTGTTCGAGAGCCTTTGGGGTTAGAGAATACCAGAAGTAACAGCCAACCAGCTACATGACTGTGATTTCCAGAGGTGAAAATCAGATGAGTTGCCTTGAACAGGGCAATCGGAGCAACACAGTTTCGTATTCAACGACCCAATTCAATATACCAGAAATAATATCCAAGGCGACTTTGGTCGCACACTGGCACAAATGGGCTTTGAGAACTGACGCCCTACAAAAAAACCCTCTCCCAACAACGGTCCATCGACGTAATCGACTGTCCTAGTACCAACAGAAGGCGCATTGGATTGTAGAAAATTGGAAGCAGGTGTACTTGTCCGATGAATCACGATATGTTCTCGATTCTGCCGATGGTCGAGTCAGTGTTTGTCGTCAGCAGCATGAAGCTGTAAATCCCTTGTGAATGGTATCGACCATCAAGGCGGGTGGAGGTTGTATGACATGATGCATATTTAACTGTCATGAGCTGCGGGACCCTTGGTGGGTGAGGACTAACGTATGGACGCCGCTACTGCCAGGGACTAATTGCATCGGGCCCGCCTAATACAGAAATGGTTCGACAAACATAATGCTGATATGAGGCATTTCGAATGGCCCTGAACTCGCCTGATCTCAACCAAATTGAACCTTTGTGAGATGCTGTGGAATGCCAGATGAGGCACTTTGTCACACAACCCCGTTCCATACTGGAACTGTGGGCTGCAATACAAACAGCTTGTTTGCATATCTCCAGAGAGCCCTACAGACACCGTTGAGTCGATGCCAAGCCAGATGGAGGCCATTCTCCGAACGAAAGGAGGCCACACGATCTAAGCAAGCGCAACATAGAAAAAGAAGAGGTTAATTGGAATATACTATAAGAACTGTATTACAACAGTTCTTACCATTTGAAAAAGATTTGGATTAGAATTCATTCATCCAGCAGTGGATTCAAAACGGTTGATGATGATGATACAGGTGTTTCAAAAATATTTTCTAAAAGTTATTAATTATTGGTGTATATAAATATAATTTTAAATTCTGTCGATTTTGAGAACAATTTCAGCTTTTTGCAGAGCCAAAAGCTTCTTCCTAATGTCATCATACAAAGTGATATTTAAAACCCGACTTTTTTTATTGGCTCTTCCAAGGGCAATATGTATACTCAATAATGCCAAAGCTTAAAAAAAAAAACAGAAAAATTGTTCTCCTAAATAAGGCTAAAATTCGAAAGCAACAGCAAAGTTGTTATCACGACTACATTCCTCAAATAGCTAACTACCCTAATTTTAAAATATGTACGACGGCGGATAAATTTGCTATTTTAATATTTTTTTCGGAAATCGGAGAAAAACTCCAAAAAGTGATTTCTTTATTTAATTTAATTCTAATTTTTATTCCATTTCTTATTTATTTATTTATTTATTTATTTATTTGTTTATTTACTGAAGGCGTGCGAACCTTGCTAACGGTTCCCTTATTTTTGTTCAAAATAAAAATTTCTTTTGAATGAAGCAAACCATAGATTTGAACTGCCTCACATATATGCAAATTATTTGAACAATAAGCTTCATAAATGACTGAAATTAAATACATTTAGATTTTCTGCCATGATTTTTCTAAGTTTATCTCTTTCTTTTAGAAAAATAGGAACATTTACGTAAAGAAAACGCCAAAGCTAACACACTACCTACCTAAATGATTTTTTTCATTTAGGTAGGTACTAAAATACAATTTAACTTTTGGTTTCGGCCTTAGAACTAACACTATCTTTGACTTGTTTTGCAAAGACAGAGATTCGGTGGAACAATTGGTGCGTGCAAGATTCTCTGAAGCCAGTGGACCCAGAGCCCCCCCTAGATATATGTTGGTTCTATGATTAGGAATGTGAAATTGCGTTTTTCGAAACATAAATATAACATTAAAATGCATGCTTCATCTACTGCTTTATCTCGCCCCGTCACTTCGGGAACTTACTACCCACACTGGGAAGAAGCCAGGATTTTGACAACCCCAGCCAATAAGACTCAAATCCGCTTTACAGAGCGTCTGTGCATCCACAGATTCTTTATATATATTCTAAGGAGGATTCACCTACCCAAGTTTCTCAGGCTTGGAAAGTCATTGTACCTGTTAAATTAAAGAAAATTCCATTCCACTCTGAAGTTTGGAACAGTGTGTGTCCCCTCCTAAATGTGTTTGTTGCAGGCCTCCGGTATGTGAATTGCTTGACTTTTATTTGCGAATTGAATTATTTAGTGGCAACGACTGTCTTATTTAAATGCCATGACAACTTTTTATGCGGTCACTTTTCTTCTGATGAAGGACTCCAAGGAAGTCTGAAAGATCTTATGAGTGTCCTTTTAATCTTTGTATACACTGAGTGGCCACTTTATTATGACCACCTGACAGTTTTAAGCAAATGGGCTATGGCTGCACGCTGTTGCCAACAGAGGGAGAGGCTAGTATAAAAAGGGAAAGCTTGGTGCTTACGACAGTAGTAGAAGTGATTTTGGGTGACGAGATGGGTAAAAATGCGATTTCACGGACTTTCAACGTGGGATGATTGTAGGAGCTCGGAGCCATGGAGCGAGTATCACCGAAACCGCCGCATTCGTGAAATGTTCCAGGGCAGCTGTTGTTAAAGTGTTTAAAGACTGGACTGTCAGCCAAAAAACTGGGTCTCTACGTGCAACGTGTGGTCGTCATCGACTAGTGACTGCTCGGACGGAACGGATAGTGTCCAGACTGGTAACAGACAACAGAAGGGCAACAGTGCAGCAAATTACAGACCATCTTAATCAAGGATCCCCTCAAATGATCTCTGCACGCACTGTTCACCATACACTGCATCGGATGAGATATGGCAGCCGAAGGCCTGTTCGAATACCTTTGCTGTCTGCAGTTAACAAGAGAAAGCGTCTCCAGTTCGCACAGGAGCATAAGGATTGAATAGTCGATAATTGGAAACAAATTATGTGGTCCGATGAATCATGTTTTCAATTGCACCATGCCGATGGCCGAGTGAGAATTTGGAGGAAACAGCACGAAAGCATGGACCCCAAATGCATTGCTACAACCCTTCAAGCTGGTGTAGGCAACGTTATGATTTGGGGAATGTTTAACTGGCATGCTCTTTAATTCGTGTTGATCAACGTCTGACTGGCACATCATATCTAAACATCGTTGCGAGTCAAGTGCATCCTGTCGTGTGGATGGTTTATCCCAATGACGATGGCTACTTCAACAAGATAATGCGTCCTGCCATAGTGCTCGTATTGTACAGGATTGGTTTCAGGAACATGCCGGTGAGTTTACTTTGCTTAGGTGGCCCCCACAATCTCCAGATCTCAACCCCATTGAGAATTTGTGGGATGAAGTTGAACGAGCCATAAGACAGCTGGATCCAGAACCCTGCAATCTCACACTCCTGGAAAGTGCTATTCATCAAGCATGGTCTCAGATTCCACAAACCACCTATCAACATCTCGTGGAGTCCATGCCAATGAGAATCGACGCAGTATTAAAGGCGAAAGGTGGCCCAACGAAGTACTGAGGGGGTGGTCGTAATAAAGTGGCCACTCAGTGCATAGTTAAGTGTGATTAAATGTAATTTTACGAAGTTCGTCTGTCATCTTCAGACTTCGTTTTAATCGTGTATAACACAGCGTTTTTACCTGATCATTGACTTATTTTCAAGTGTTGGGAACCGTATGCGATTGGTGGACGTGGATATTTTTTTTTTTTTTTTGGTTGGAGGTTTAACGACCACCGTGAGCAACTCAATGGGCTATAAGCAGTCGCCAGTCCCTAATTTAGGGTCACTGGTTCCAGGGAAGGGAGAGAGCCAGTGCCGTAAGACAAACACAACATCCATGCCTCACCGGGATACGAACCCGGACCCGGTTCGGACGAATGATCAGAGGCCATCGCTTAGACCACTGCGCCACCGGGGCGGCGACGTGGAGATTAATTAGACTCTTCGAGATTTTGTCTCATACATTGAATTTGGTGTTGCAGGGCTTGTTTTCCTTCCCTGCGGAAGTTCACTCTCTTTATTGCTCTTAACTGCCTTTAAGTCCACTAAGTCCACTGCACCAGTGCTCAATGCTCTTCACCGTAGCAAAACAACTAGAGACCATTTTCATATTTTCAAAAGCACACCGAAGGTGTATGGCGAAGTACATTTCTCTTTCATTTTTAAGCTAAGGGCGGGGATCCGAATCCACCACTCTTGGCTCCGAAGCTCCGAGTGCTATCGCTGCTATCTGCCTTTATCTCATGTGCGTCCTGCGAGCCAGGCACGTCACATGCCCCCCCTCCCCCGAAAGAGGGCCGGAGCATGGTCCACGGGTCGCTATAGGCTGTCATCCGATGAAGATCGTGCATTTGAAAAATCCCAGACAATTTGGTGTGTGGAACGTAACACCACACTGATTTATTTTTTTGAAGCACTGAAGAAGGGATTCTCATTTTTCCTGTCTCGCGGTGTGGAAAGAACATCACACCATTGCGAGAAACCTAACAGCTGGGTCATCCTGGAAGTTCGGGTGCCAATGTGACGAAGTAAATTTCTCCATCATTTTTGTGCCAGGGGCGAGATTCTAATCCACAACTCTCGGCTCCGGAGCTCCGAGTGCTATCCACTATACTGCCCGGATTTGGCACCGAGTGATTTTCATTTATATCCAAATCTGTAAAGTGATCTCAAGGGCATTCATTTCACTTCAGATGATGAAGTGAAGCATGCTGTCACATCATGGATCAGACAATGAATCTCAGAATTCTGCATTGACAACATGCTTGAACTTGTCTTACGTTGGGAAAAATGTACTGAGCGACAAGGAGATTACGTAGAAAAATAGGTATGTCAATTTGCACCTAAAACATTGTACTTTTGTTTCGGGTTTTATTTGGGCAAATACATATTTTCGTTTTCTGGATATTTGACTGTATGCATTACTTATTAGCCGATAATCGTAAATTTAAAACACAATTAAATTAAAAGTGAGAACTATCCATTTTAAAATTATGATTTTTTTCTTTAGGGAAATGGAGAGTACAACGTAGTGAAAAAAAATTAAGCCCCTTCCTCCAATATTCTTAGTCAGCGACATCCCTGCTGAGCATTTTATGCGAATTAAAAAAATGTAATAAAAAATTCCATATGTTCATAGATTAGGATGTAACACAAAAAACACGAAAAAAATATAAATCGTGATAATATAGAAGCTATTTAAAAAGAAGCAATGACTTAACGTCAGAGTCTGAAAGAAAGAAAATGAAACAAAGAATGCAAAAGAAAGGGGGTTTCAGCAGTCCAGAGGGCATCCGGCACATCAAGGATGTTGTGAGGAAATCAACTCTTGAAACAGATAACAGTCCATCCCACTATGCTCGTCTTTTTTTCCGCCCGATTGCTATACGAATAAAAGGTGATGCTGAGAACAAACATCCTTTCATTTTCTATCTATACACTGCAACACTTGTCTTGCTAGACCGGTTTAAATATCTCTAGCAATTTAGCAATTCAAATCAATTGAGATATGGTACAAGTCTCACGGTTAATAACCAAAGGTAGCTTTCCTTCTTTCTTCTCCTTTTTGTTTTGTCTCTTTCTGTAATTGGAAGGAGCGGTATCCAGCAATTAAAATAAGTCGGAAATAGCGGGGCCTAATTCAAATAACCGAGAGGAACATTTCTGAGAACAGCAGCAGCAAAAAGTTTACCGTAAAAGAAGAGGTATGATAAATATCTTATTATCACTTTCTCCTGTCACTCACGGCACTTGCGGCGCAAACGTTTACAAAGCATCCACCGAGGTTTCACTGGAAAACTTGGAGCAGAAAATGATTCAGCTTTTCTCATTACAAAATAATTACCGCTATATTCACGATTTCCGCCTCTTATCGGAAAATGCCCCGAGCTGCGTTGTCCGATGGAGAACTTCACAACGGGATGGCGAAGAAAAACAGATCAGCTTAAATGTTCCATTGTGTTCGTCTGAAGAGTCCCTTCTCCATTAGCAAGAAGAGACCTTGACCTACTGGAGAACCTTGTAATTTACATCGCATGAGTACGACAAGTTCAAATTTGATTGGGTCTGATACATGTTGGAATTATGGATTTTTATACTAAAAGAAAAAGAATGCGTCTTAAAGGAACAAGGTCATCACTGAACTTCATCTCATGAGGGTTCACTTGATGGCACAATAAAAGTGGTTGAAGAGCAGCCACTTTTTTCATCTTTATTTATGGACAGTAATTGCTTCGGGGAAAGCAAGAAGCGATTTCTCCTTTGCCATATATCTCACTGAACGATCTCACGGGGAATAAATCACCATCCATTCTACCAAGTTGCCCGGAACGCGATGTTGATCCCGGGATGAACATGTACACTTTCTGAACAGTTTATCAAGTACACTGTCGCATTATGTCTACGGAAAAGAACATCAATAGTCAGTGTAGTATTTAAGACAACAGCGTTGCTAGAAGTAAGCACTAAGGCTCAATTTAAGACTGAAGTGATAATCCGTTTTATCGGCGCAAGAAAACAAAATACAAGTTACCAAGCTTTCGGTCATCTACGGATGGCTTTTTCAAGGCTAATAGCGTAAACAAACTGAAATGTTACAACAATTCAAATTTAAATATGAAAATGGTTACACGAGACATATGAAGAACGATTAAATATGCAGCGCAGCATTTTCTGAATATGAAGTCACGAGATATGTTGATTTGGAATGTGGCGGTTTTGAGGGGAGGAAGTCATTAAAGCACTGGAATTAGACTTTTGGCAACTCCAGGGAAACGCTGTCGTTGCAGGCTTCAACGTAAGCCTGCAACGACAACGTTGCTGCCCGGAGAAGTGCAGCAACTCGAAGTGGCATCGATTCCAAAAGAAACCTGAAGAATTCTGGAGAGATGTTGAGCCATGCCATCTGAATAGCCGCCTACAGTTACCTGTTATTTGTAGGTGCAGGATCTTGGGTGCGAAAGGACCTTTTCACCACGTCCCATTAGTGCTCTATTGAGTTCATTTCTGGCGAGCGTGGTGGACACAGCTTCCGTCGGAACTGTCTAGAATGCTCCTCGAACCAATTTTGGACAACTTGGGCCCGATGACATGGTACATTGTCCACCTGGAAAATCCCATCGTTCTTGGGGTACATGAAGTCCATGAAAGGCTGCAAATAGTCACCCAGCAGAGCAACAAAGAGATTACCGGTTAATGACGTGGTTACGAGGAGCAGAGTACCCAAAACGTGCCACGTAAAGGCACCCCACACATGTATAAAATCACCACCAACTTGCAGAGTACCTTGGTGACATCTTGGGTCCATGACCTCATGGGGTCTGCGCCACACCCGAACCCTACCATCAACTCGTAACAACTGGTAGCGTGACTCATCAGACCACTCCACATGTTGCCAGTCTTCCAGGATCCAATTACCGTGTTCACGAGCCCAGGTGATGCGCTGTGTCCGATGTCGTGGTGTTAACAAAGACACTCTAGTGGGTCTTCTGCTTCAGTACCCCATGGATGTAGCAGTAGTGTCAAGAGCCTTAAATTAGGGACTTTAGAATTCCTCGGAGTGATTACTAAACTCTAAACTAAGCATTTTATATCACAACTACTGAGTTTTGTTGTGATTATGAATTGCAGACACTATGTACTTGTATGGTCCTTTAATTTCCTATGCTTGATTTTTCAGTCTTACAGGGATTTTAGAGTGCATAAACTTCTCATTTTGGTCATTTCACATTATGGAAACTTTGGGCATTAAAAATATCTTATTTATGGATATTTTAAACTCTGTCTTGCATTACATGTTGTGATGCATGGTCTAATTTTTACCGTTGATTCTAGTTCCTGTCTTCTTATGTAAATTTGTGCCTATTCTCGTGAAATCAAAAACACCGCATTTTCTCTCTCTCGACGAATTTGTGTTTGGCAATCCTGATAACAGGTCAAATCGTAATGACGAATGAGAAAGCTGATGATAAGATTTGCTGTTTGGAAATGTATCAGACGATTTGATTTGATTTGATTTGAGGGCATTCACGAATTCACGCTGACTAGAGTAGTCACTCAGGTTCTCACTCAATGTTTACGCTTCTTTGTTCTAGAACCTAACGTGTTACTCGGACATTGAAAAGTTTTATTATTATGCTGTTTTGAGCAAAACATTGTGAACTGTGCTAATTACGAATGTATAAATTCAAGCAGTATTATATTTTCCTGAGAGAGAGAGAGAGAGAGAGAGAGAGAGAGAGTGCTGTTTATGGTGATGTGCTCCGTTATCACGCTGTTTGATTTGTTGCCGCTGAAATTGTTCTAATTTCGGGCACATTGCTTCAGGAAAAGTAGTACTCAAATTCGGGAATAATCACCCATTTAATTAAAAGAGTCATTCATGATTGGATTTGCAGAGGGTATTATCCCACCCCATGTCTCATAAAGGTTTGCTGTTTTTTTTTTTAACTTGCTTTCTCTTCGCGTGGGAAGAGGGCTGGAACTCTAGGCTAGGTGCAAAGAACAAGCACAGCGTATTACATAATATAGCCTTAGCTAACAATAGGCCACCCGCGACTAGACGGCGTAAGTCCAAGAAAGTAGCCCTGCCTAAATTTGGTCAGAACGTAAAACTTATGTAATAACTTTCTGTCACCCAGTCTCTGTGTCGGGAAACATAACTCAGACGGGCGTACGTGTATTCGAGCATACTTAAAGATTTAGAAAGGTATTCTCTGATAGCCTGATAATATAGAACTCCGAAACAGGGTGACAGTTAGGGTCAAATAAATTTTTAAAGGGCTTAGTTCAGCAGATGGTCAGTTGGCCAGACGTAATCGTCCACCGTACGGCGGACCACTAATGTATCAGGGAACACACCCAGAAACCAATGAAGGCGAAGGTGACTTCTCCAAGAAGTGAAAACAAGCCTAGAAGAACGACAGAAAGCGAAACCGATGGAGAAAATAAAAGCGAAAACTTGTAGAAATCGAGGTAGTAAAATGGTTTACATCGGAGTGCAAAACATTGCCAAGAGGCATGTCGGTGCGGTGTGTCTGTCAGTCGGATTCAAAAATGTCAAAGTAGAAAAATTTCCAAGAATTATTAGGAGGAGCAGGGAAAAGGTTCCCGAAAGTGTTATGAGAAGAAATCCCAGAAATATTGGAAGCTCCCGGACTGCGTTCTTATCTTCGGAAGATACCAGCCCCGAAGAACAGGGGGTGACGATAGTAAAGGACCATCATCAACTCAAGAACTGAAGGATGACTAACAGAGGATTCAGGGTAAGACATTACCCAAATAACCCCTTGCATGCTGATCGAGTAATCATTGAAATTTGAAAATGGAACATTATTGCTCAACTCATGCTAGTTGGATTGCTAGGAAACGTTTCTATAAACCTTAGGCTTAACATCAATTATTTTTGAAGTGATTATTTAATATACCTTAATATGGTGCCATCACTAATTTGTGCATAAATTAAGAAATATGTCAAAATAAATTTTATGGTTGTTTCTTAAAACAAACATGTTTTCTTCGCTGCTGCTCTGCAAATGAATATGGGTGTCGGCTTCTAGTTTACTTTAAGGTAAACAGTTTTCTTTTTTTGAAGGTACCGCGATTCAAAACATGATACAAAAATACTAGTTTTAAAACTTAATTTCATTGCGGCATGTGAGTTCTTGCAACAACCACGCACGAGCTCTTGTGAAACACGACGCGTACTGGGTCCCCAATTTTAGGAAACCCAATGTTATCGTTGCCACTATTAGACGATCGGAATTAATTAACGAAATTATGCCCGCAAGTTCCCAAACGGGGCTTGTCGCGGTAATAGATTAAAGAAATTGTTTGCCATGATACCTATACAGTATTCTTGGTGAACGTGAATAAAAGAGTGGACTCTGTAAGTATGATTAACTTGACTTTCATCTGGCCGTAATAATTCCTAGTGTTTCATTAGTTAATTCATGTTTAATAGTGAAGCTACTAAGGATTAATCTAAAGTAATCCAGTAAACTTTACGGTGATACAAGTTTACTCCGTCAAACTAAGCTTCGGCCTGTGATCATTGTAGGGCCGCACAGTGAAGTTTCATCTTCGGGTAATAGTTAGAAACATAAATATATTCCATAAAACACTATTATCGCACAATGTAAAGATTTGAAATTTCAAAGATGCTATGTAAGGATACGCGATTTTTAGGATTTGAGACCCCTAGTGCATTGTAAAGTAGAATATCAGCGAATATTTTGAGCTGTACACGATATCACGCTGATTTGCATGCACTGGATTTTCAGTTGTTTTCATCTTTTACATGTGGATATTTTGAAGAGTGGTTATTTTAAGAGACATGAATACTCAAGAAACGCATATAACGTATTAAATCCGTTTATTTTTATGTTGTAATAAACACAAAGATTCGCCAAGCTTTCGCACTCCGCTGTGAGGCTTTTTCAAGGCAATGGTAGACATAAAAATGCTGGGAATTGGAACGCGTAAGGAACAAAGATTTTTTTTCAATAACGTGGGTGACATCATGAGCATATTACATGAATTTTTACCACGCATGAAGCAACCTGCCATGTAGTTTGGCAGTTAATCACATGTAAGTCTGGAGAATATGAGGCCGCTGTGGTGCAGTGGTAGCCTGTCCAGCGCGTAACTGGAAGACCCTGGGTTCGATTCCCGTGGCTGCCAATGAGAATTTGTCCGAGACTCACTTATTAACGTGGAAGGAGCGATGATTTCTCTTTGGTGTTCCTGATCCACGTCGAGTGTTTGAATTAATTTTACCATGTAATTATACGGCGCGCCGCTGTGATGTTGCCATTACGTGATGAAAATTCGTGGCTGCCAATGAGAATTTTTCCAAGACTCACTTATTAACGTGGAAGGAGCGATGATTTCTGTTTGGTGTTCCTGATCCACGTCGGCTGTTTGAATTAATTTTACCATGCAATTATACGGCGCGCCGCTGTGATGTTGCCATTACGTGATGAAAATTCGTGGCTTCCAATGAGAATTTTTCCGAGACTCACTTATTAACGTGGAAGGAGCGATGATTTCTGTTTGGTGTTCCTGATCCACGTCGAGTGTTTGAATTAATTTTACCATGCAATTATACGGCGCGCTGCTGTGATGTTGCCATTACGTGATGAAAATTCGTGGCTGCCAATGAGAATTTTTCCGAGACTCACTTATTAACGTGGAAGGAGCGATGATTTCTGTTTGGTGTTCCTGATCCACGTCGAGTGTTTGAATTAATTTTACCATGCAATTATACGGCGCGCCGCTGTGATGTTGCCATTACGTGATGAAAATTCGTGGCTGCCAATGAGAATTTTTCCGAGACTCACTTACTAACGTGGAAGGAGCGATGATTTCTGTTTGGTGTTCCTGATCCACGTCGAGTGTTTGAATTAATTTTACCATGCAATTATACGGCGCGCCGCTGTGATGTTGCCATTACGTGATGAAAATTCGTGGCTGCCAATGAGAATAGAATTTTTCCGAGACTCACTTATTAACGTGGAAGGAGCGATGATTTCTGTTTGGTGTTCCTGATCCAAATCGAGTGTTTGAATTAATTTTACCATGCAATTATACGGCGCGCCGCTGTGATGTTGCCATTACGTGATGAAAATTCATGTAATATGCTCAAGATGTAACTCACGTTATTTTCAAAAATTATCTTTGTTTCTTAAGTGTTATAATTCGCAACATTTTTATGTCTACCATTGCCTTGAGAAAGCCTCCCAGTGGAGTGCGAAAGATTGGTGAATCTTTGTGCTTATTACACCTCAAAAACGAATGGATTTAATACGCCATATGCATTTCTTGAGTAATCACAGTCTGGTGTCATGAATGGAATACGGGATTATACCATATAATACAATATTTGAGGAAGTGAATCCGTTTTATGGTATAAATATGACATGGAGGGTGAGTCAGATAATATCCGAAAACTTTAAAATTTAATCGTCCTGGAGCGGGAATCGAATCCGCGTCACCCGGATAGCAAACGAGTATGCTAACCACTACACCACACAGAACGAGCAAGTTTCAAGTTTCGGATTAATTTGGATATAACCATAACAGGATTCGCCAGTCGGAGCAACCGGCATTCATTTAGCGGTTAGTATACTCGGGCGCTAATCGGGAGACGCGGGTTCAATTTCCGCTCCAGGAGGACGAAATTTTCAAGTTTTCGGATGCTATCCGACTTACCATCCATGTCATTTTACACCAATAAACGGATTCACAACTTCAAAATTTGTGTTGTACAATGGTGTAAACCCGAATTCCATTCATGATTTATCTGCTTCTCCGTGCAGTCACGGGATAGAATTCTAAACCTCCAGATTCGCTAAATATGAATGCCGGTTGCTTCGACTAGCGAATCCTGTAATGGTTATATTCAAATTATTCGGAAACTTGAAACTTGGTCCTTCTGGGTGGTGTAGTGGTTAGCATACTCGGGCGCTATCCGAGAGACGCGGATTCGGTCCAGGACGACGAATTTTTCAAGTTTTCGGATATTATCCAACTTACCACCCATGTCATATTTACACCATGAAATGGATTCACATCTTCAAAATTTGCACAGTTTGGTGTATTTAAAATAATGTTAAGAGGCATGAGTTTTATGCTGTAGAAGTTCCTTTTACATATGGAAATATTGTAAAAGTTCTGCAACGGCGGGGTATGCATCCATTTGCTCGCTGTTCAGATGTTTTGCTTTCATTTTAGCCCGCTAGAGGAATTTCTTATCAACAAAGCAGAAGTTAGTGAAACTACTATTCACTGTATCCGTAATAATTTCCTGCTTGGCGAGTTATTGTTCCACAGACCGCTGATGTTGTGCTGTGTTTTTCGAACTTTAGAGGAAAAGCGAAGTTAAAAGACATACGGAAGTGTTTTGTATGCTTGTGCATTTCAGACTGAGTTGAACATTTACTTCTTCCTCATGAAGTCCATTAAAACACAATACCGGTCGAGTGATAATGAGTCGATTTCCTTTCGTATTACACCGCAAGTCGTAAGGAAGAGAACCTGCGTAGAAACCGAGAAAGCAACACCAGTTGGGTTTCTTTCATCAACTGAAAACAATGCCAAGGTCTTCAAGACAAAGGTTACCCTAAGAAAGTACAGGTGACATCGACTTTGATTTTCCTCTTTCTCGTTACAAAAGAATAAGCTCGGGTAACAAACTGGTTTCTAAACAGAATGACAGGAAAACCAGGAAAATATGAAACATTTTTTCTCGCTTGTGTTTTGTTCGTACGCAAACACTGCTTCTTCATAATTCAGTGCTGATCTTCTGCGTTGCAGGATCGATATGAGAGAGAGAGAGAGCTTTTGTCTTTCCAAACTATAAGTCTGGAACATTAACTCTTATTTAATGTTATTGCCCCATTTTATAACGCCATACTGCAAGTTTGAAGCCTAACAGAAGAAAAGTAAAGGGAAAGGAAGATTTAGAATATTCAATTGATTGGCTTTAACTCACGCAATATCCTTTCTCTGTAGGGGAAATGAATTATTGATTTTCGTAAATCGGTTTGGAAGAGAAATAAAGCTGAATGGGACAACGCCAATACTAGATGTAATATTGATCCATTTTCAAAGGGTATTTGAGAACCAACCCTAAGGAAGTACAGGTGCCTTAATGAAGGGAAGATTCCTGAGGATTGGAACAATGCTACAATGATCCTGCTACATAAAAAAGGTGACATTGAGGATCTCAGGAACTACAGACCTATCAGCCTCCTATCAGTGGTTTATAAAATCTTCACTAAAGTTCTTTCACACCGCTTGAAGGTAACACTGGACATGGCTCAACCGAGAGAACAAGCTGGATTCAGGAGTGGCTACAGCACAATAGATCATATCCACGTACTGAGAGAACTGATTGAAAGAGCGAGGGAATATGAACTTCCATTGTGCATGGCTTTTATCGATTATGAAAAAGCCTTTGATTCGGTGAAACCATCAGCAGTTACCACGGCTCTGAAATCCTGTGGTATTGAAGATGCATACATTAATATTATTAATAACATCTATGAAAATGCAAGTGCAAAGATTCGGCTGTTTGAAAATACAACACACATAAAAATTGGAAAGGGAGTGAGACAAGGTGACACCATATCTCCGAAGCTCTTTAATGCCACATTGGAAAATGTCTTTCAATCACTGAACTGGGAAAACAAAGGGATAAAGATTAATGGAGATTATCTAACCCACCTTCGTTTTGCTGATGACGTAGTCATTTTTGCAGCTACCCCATCAGAGCTGCAGAGTATGATCCAGGAACTTGCTGACAAGAGTAAAGAAGTGGGATTAAAAATGAACTTTCAGAAGACAAAAGTGATGTTCAATGCTTTTACAAGAAATGAAGATTTATCGATTGATGGAGAAAAACTGGAGATAACAGATACGTAAGTTTATCTTGGACAGCAGATATCAAGTGAGGGTCACATTGATGAAGAAATTAATCGGCGTACAAAACTTGCCTGGAGAGCTTTTGGAAGAAACAGCATAATTTTCAAGAGCAATATGCCATTATGTCTTAAAAGAAAAGTGTTTGATCAATGCATCCTTCCAGTGCTTACGTATGGTGCAGAGACGTGGACCTTAACTAAAAGAGACATACAAAGGCTGCAGACAACTCAAAGAAGCATGCAGAGGTGCATGCTTGGTATAACCAGGAGAGATAAGAAGAGGAACTCGTGGATCCGAAAAATGACGAGAGTGGAAGACATCATGATCAGAGTTAAATCCCTGAAATGGCAATGGGCTGGACATACTGCCAGAAGGACAGACCATAGATGGACAGCCGAAATTTTAGATTGGATTCCAAGGGACAGGAAAAGACCCAGAAAAAGACCACATGGGAGATGGGTGGATGAAATTCGTAAATATGCGGGAGTGACATGGAGGAGACTGGCACAAGACAGACCGTTGTGGAGGAAACTTGGGGAGACCTTCGTCCAGCAGTGGATTGATAATGGTTGACAATGATGATGATGATGATGATTTGAGAACCAAAACTTATTAATGTGACGACAAAAATAATTTTATATATCATGTGTTATAGGGTCGCAGATGTCTAGAAAATTTCAGAGATCAGCAATAAAAGTGGGACCGGACAAAATAGTTAAGAATGGGAGACACAACGTCTCACACATGAAGTCATTCTTTGCTTCGTCACAATTTTGATATTGTCGCAGCGTTGGTTCAGTGTTTGCAATCGCTTAAGAGATTTCAATGCAGGGTAGTTGCAGTAATTGCAGAAGCGTCATTTACGCTCTTTCCAACCGTAGGTTGAAGAAGCGTATATGCTCCAGTTTTGTCCGTCCGTCCGTCTGTCCGCACGATAACTCGCGTAAAAATAGTTCGATTTCGACGAAATTTTAGTATGTGGTAGGGGACCACCTGGGGACAACCCCTATTAAAAATCGAACAACTGGGGTCAAAGGTCACGACATAGGAGCGGGATCCATTTCATTGTCCTTATACGTCATGACTTGCGTAATTATGGTTCGATTTCAATGAAATTTTAGTACGTGGTAGGGTACTACCTGGAGACAAAATCTATTGAAATTGGGTGAAGTGGGATCAAAGGTCAGGACATAGGAGTGGGATGCATTCCATTGCCCTTATGTGTCATAACTTGCGTAAAAATGGTTCGATTTAGATGAAAGTTTAGTATGTGGTAGGGGACAACCTGGGGACGAACCCTGTTGATAATGGGCGAAATGCGGTCAAAGGTAAGGACATAGGATCGGAATCCATTCCATCGCCCTTATGCGTTATAACTTACGGAAAAATGCTTCGATTGAGACAAAACTTAATCCTGTTGTTCCGGAAGTATACTTTACCGGTTCTGTTGAACATAATCGAAATGGGGTCAAAGGTCAGGTCATAGGAGCGAGATTTATTCTACAGCCATTATCCTCATAACTACAGTAATGATTTCTGGTATATTGGAAAGAAATATATATACGATCGATGAAGAAAACGGGTTTCTGTACGCCCAATTAATGTGAAACACAATAAAAATAAAAGTGAACTCCGTTTATTAGGCGTAGAAAATAAGGAAACAAAAGATGCTAGCTTTCACTACCTCCGGGTAGCTTCATCAGGCATTTAGTAGTTAAAGATCGCAGAAGCAACTGGAACAAATGTATTTCTGAGAATATAATTAAATTCAAAATAAGTAAAACACTTGCACGATGTCACGGGTTGTTTGATCCCAGGGCCGGGTGGTCACGTGTAACTTCTAGGAGCCGGTGCCATATGAAAGGAAGGCTCGTGGTTACATCTTTGTTACACACATTCCGTCGCGTGATGATCTCGATGGTTTCGCGAAGCGCAGTAGCTCTTGCGCTGACGTACGGTGCTAGTTTCTTAAAATCTCCCCATCTGGGAACTGCCCTTTCAGATGCAACATCACGGGCTAGTGCCGTCGTAAGCTTTCCGGCCTTAACGTCCCTTTGGTGTTCAGAAAAACGGATCTGGAAGGATCTTTTTGTCATCCCGATGTAGGACTTAACGGATGTTGACTTAACGATGTAGGACTACGAGCCTTCCTTTCATATGGCACCGGCTCCTAGAAGTTACACGTGACCACCCGGCCCTGGGATCAAACAACCCGTGACATCGTGCAAGTGTTTTACTTATTTTGAATTTAATTATATTCTCAGAAATACATTTGTTCCAGTTGCTTCTGCGATCTTTAACTACTAAATGCCTGATGAAGCTACCCGGAGGTAGTGAAAGCTAGCATCTTTTGTTTCCCTTATTTTCTACGCCTAATAAACGAAGTTCACTTTTTATTTTTATTGTGTTTCACATATTGGAAAGCGTATCATAATCAATGCATTGCATGATTTTATTAACTCGTTTGATAAAAATCTAATATATAAAGTAGAATGTTTGTTTGTCTGTCCGACATGTTTTAATTTTTTTCTTTTTTCTTTTTTTGAATTCGAATTCAATGCTTTTTGTTGTGATAAGTGCAAGAATTGATTTTTTTGTGACAAGTGCTTTACAGTGAAGAACTACAACACAATTCAGCATCGGAACTGAAGGTAAGTAAACAACAAAAATCAAACGGAAAAACTATAAATACTGTGTGCCTAAATACACTACAGAGAATAAAATTCAAATACAATGAAGAAATGAAATACAGTATTAGGTACGGTTCATGCCGTAACAAATTAATCGTTTTCATTTGATTTGTACAAAATTTAGGTAGTGAATTGTCCCTAAGTTCTCCCGAACAACGACCGGCAGTTCAGCTAGTACATAATATGAGCTAAAATAGATTGAAATTATCATCTAGTTACTCATTTACGCTTTCCAACCGTAAGTTGAAGAATCCTATACGATCCAGCTTTGTCCGTTTGTCTGTCTGTCCGTCCGTCAGCCAGTCCGCACGATACCTCGTGTAAAAATGGTTTGATTACGATGAAAGTTTAGTATGTGGTAGGAAACTATCTGGGGACGAACCCTATTGAAAATGGGACAAAATGGGGTCAAAGGTCAGGACTTAGGAGCGGGATTCATTCCATTGCTCTTATGCGTCATAACGTACGTAAAAATGCTTCGATTGCGACAAAACTTTAATATGTTGTTTCGGAGGTATACTGAACCAATTCTATTTAATATCGTCGAAATGGGATCAAAGGTCAGGACACAGGAGCAAGATTTATTCCACAGCCATTATCCTCATAACTTAAGTAAAAAAGCTTCTATTGCGACAGAACTTCAGTATGTTGTTCCGGAGGTATCCTGAACCAATTCTGTTTAATATCATCGAAATGAGGTCAGAGGTCAGGACACAGGAGCAAGATTTATTCCACAGCCATTATCCTAATAACTTGACTAAAAATGCTTCTATTGCGACAAAACTTCAGTATGTTGTTCCGTAGGTATACTGAACTGGTTATGTTGAATATAATCGAAATGGGGTCAAAGATCAGGGCACAGGAGCGAGATTTATTCCACAGCCATTATCCTCATAACTTTAGTACTGATTTCTCGTATGTTGGAAAGCGTATCATAATCAATGCATTGCATGATTTTACTAACTTGTTTTAGAATTATTTCGCTACTGTTGCTTATGTACTCATCACTAAATATTTCCATCTCCCTTGAACGTGGCTGTCTAGTATTAACTTTCTGTTAGCATCAAGAAAATTGCGCACATGAGCCGCTTCTTCGTCTATTAATTCATTGGATTCGAAATGGATATTTGTATTAAACATATTGTGCTTTCTGCGCTGCAGTTCGACCGGTCTCTGAGCTACACAGACCACAAATTCAGCCAATCAACGAACACATAGCAATCAAACAACGTAATCAAACTGTATCATTTATATTCTATATACACTGATTAGCTCAAAATACTAAAACCATCTACCTAATATGATGTAGGTCCTCCTCTCGCCGCCAAAAGAACTCCCACCCGATGAAGAATAGATTCAACGAGCTGTTGGCAGCTATCTATTGATATTTGGTACTATGATTACAACAGAAGATCCAGCAGTTCCCGTAAATTGCGTGGTTGGAGTGATGTTGCTCGTACCTGTCTCTCCAACTCTAACCACAAATGCTCGATGGGATTCATGTCCGGCGAATTTGGGGGCAATGGCTATAAATGGAATCCTCTTCATGTTCATGGAACCATTCCTGAACCTTCTTCGCAGTGTGGCATGGAACACTGTATTTTTTGAATTTGGGGGCCATAGCAATAAATGGAATTACTCTTCATGTTCTTGGAACCATTCCTGAACCTTCTTCGCAGTGTGGCATGGAACACTGTATTTTTGAATTTGGGGGCCATAACAATAAATGGAATTACTCTTCATGTTCTTGGAACCATTCCTGAACCTTCTTCGCAGTTTGGCATGGAGCACTGTATTGTTGAATTTCGGGCCATAGCAATAAATGGAATTACTCTTCATGTTCTTGGAACCATTTCTGAACCTTCTTCGCAGTGTGGCATGAAGCACTGTATTGTTGAATTTGGGGGCCATAGCAATAAATGGAATTACTCTTCATGTTCTTGGAACCATTCCTGAACCTTCTTCGCAGTGTAGCATGGAGCACTGTATTGTTGAATTTGGGGGCCATAGCAATAAATGGAATTACTCTTCATGTTCTTGTAACCATTTCTGAACCTTCTTCACAGTGTGGCATGAAGCACTGTATTGTTGAATTTGGGGGCCATAGCAATAAATAGAATTACTCTTCATGTTCTTGGAACCATTGCTGAACCTTCTTCGCAGTGTGGTATGGAGCACTGTATTGTTGAATTTGGGGGCCATGGCAATAAATAGAATTACTCTTCATGTTCTTGGAACCATTTCTGAACCTTCTTCGCAGTGTAGCATGGAGCACTGTATTGTTGAATTTGGGGGCCATAGCAATAAATGGAATTACTCTTCATGTTCTTGGAACCATTCCTGAACCTTCTTCGCAGTGGGGCATGAAGCATTGTCTTGTTGAAAGACGCCGTCTCCACCAGGAAATACAGTCGATATGAGGGGGTGCACTTGGCCAGCCATGATGTTCAAGTACGCGACAG
Source organism: Macrothele yani (assembly GCA_039090855.1). Taxonomy (NCBI): domain Eukaryota; kingdom Metazoa; phylum Arthropoda; class Arachnida; order Araneae; family Macrothelidae; genus Macrothele; species Macrothele yani. The sequence continues at coordinate 139,439,083 of CM076994.1, forward strand.
CTGTCAGAGTTCGCTCTACAGGACCAATGGATCTAAGGTTTCCTCCAGGAAAATATTGCCCAGACCATCACAGTCACTCCAGCTGCTGCCTAGATCCGTTACACACTGCATCCAGAAGGGAAGGCTTCCTTGGATAAGTGTCGCACGCGAGCACGTCCGTCTACATGGTGTGATAAACAACGTGATACGTTTGACTACGAAACCTTCTTCCAATATTCTACGGTCCAATCTCGATTATTACGTGCCCACTGCAAGCGTTGACGACGGTAAACGGCTGTGAGCATGCGCACACGATTGGGTCTGCGGTTGAGGATCCCCATATCAAAAAGCGTAAGATGAGCTATGTGTTCGGACACTTTGGGTCCTTCACCACAATTGGAATTATGGGTAATGTCAGCCACAGTAGCCCTTCTGTTACTGCGGGCAAAACGAGATGCGCTGACCTCTGGCGTCCGTGAGGTGTGGTCTGCCCACGATTTGTCGACGGCTCGAAGTGTCGCCTGTTTCAGACCATCTTTGATTTGTACTACCTACTGCATAGGTAGGTCTTCAAGACAAAAGTTAGCCATGTCTTGTCTTGAAGACCTAAGACTCACGTTACTGCATATCGTGACCAGTCTATCAGCGATGCCGCTGTTTCTGAGATGCTCTTACCAAGGCATCTTGCCATAACGATGTATCCTTTGTCGAAATCAGATAAATCCTTTGCTTTTCCCATGTTGAGACGGAATGAAATACTGACTGAAAGAGCTACGACACAGGTATAATATATATCATTCGCGATCTTGGCATGTTAAGCTGATTGGCTGCACGCGCGCTATTCTTTTTTATTATTACTGAAGGTTTAACGACCACCGTGAGCAACTTGTTGTGCTATATGCAGTCGCCCGTCCCTAATTTAGTTTAGGGCCACTGGTTCCAAGGAAGAGACAGAGCCAGTGCCGTAAGACGACCAGAACATCCATGCCGCCAGCGCTTATACCGCTGTGCCACCGTGGCGGCTTGCGCTCATTTGCATAACGCAGAGGTGGCTTTAATATTTTGGCTGGTCGGTGTATTTGAATCGTACGTGAAATCAAATATGTAACTGGAAGAATATCATAGTCACAATAATATTCACACAGCGTATGAAAATGAAAATCGTCCAAATAAGTGAATAAAGATAGACATCGCTCTTTCCACGTTTTATCACCTCATAGCTACCGAAAAATTGTTATCCGGTCACCGCTGGGGATCCGAATCCCAGATCTCTCGAAATTTAGCCGAGCGCGTTAGCTTTACGCTACGGTGGCCAACAATCAACGGCGCTATGTGTGTGTTTCCCGTCAGCTTCTGACATCATAAACCCGTAAGATGGGCTCAGCTACTGAGACGTCTCCATCTGGTGGGCATTAACGGCACTGGCTATATATTAATCATAGCAGTTAAATCCAAAGGGCGATATCCAAAGTGAAAATCCTCCAAATACGTGGCGTCAGTGAATAAACAAAGACATCGCTCTTTCCACGTTTTATGTCCTGAAGAGAATCCATCGCACGGACCCACAGATATTTCGTTCTACACCTGTTTTAAATAGGATGCAACCTGAATATTTTTAGAGTAACTTGGCTTAATCAGTGGAACCATTAATCCAGCCAGCGTACAAAATTTACATTTTAGTTTGAGTTTCACGTTTGGTAGTGGAAATATTTTATTGGTATTTTTGACGTTTATTTGGCGTTTAATTGCTCCTCTGAGGATCGAAGTTTTTGAGGGGTTCCTCACGTGTGACCGAGGCTGTGTAATAAATCTTGCTCCTGTGCCCTGAGCTTTGACCCTATTTTGATGATATTAAACAGAATTGGTTCAGTATACCTCCGGAACAACATAGTAATGTTTTGTCGCAATAGAAGCATTTTTAGTCAAGTTATGAGGATAATGGCTGTGGAATAAATCTCGCTCCTGTGCCTTGACCTTTGACCCCATTTTAATGATATTAAACAGAACCGGTTGGGTACATCTCGGGAACAACATGATGAAGTTTTGTGGCAATCGAAGCATTTTTACGTAAGTTACGACTCATAACGGCGATGGAATAGATTTCCTCCTATGTCCTGACCTTTGACCCCATTTCGGTCATTTTCAATAGGGTTCCTTCCCAGGTTGTCTCATACTAAAATTTCATCGAAATCGAACCATTTTTACACGAGTTATTGTGCGGACAGGCAGACAGACAGACGGACAGACGAACAAAGCTAGAGCATATACGCTTCTTCAACCTATGGTTGGAAAACGTAAAAAATAACGCAATGCGTCATTTTTATGAATTCGTTACCTCTGAATCTTTTAGTGGCCAATATTTTTTGAAAGTTTCACTCCGAAATATGGGTAAAATTCCCAATCATAACCAGTGAAAATTTTCCTAAAAATGTATACTCCCTTGTTCTTATAATTTAATATAGAGTGAAACCTCTGCAAGTGGACAACTCTGAACAGAGGTAACCTCCAAACAACGGTAAGTGCCAGGTGGTTTAGAACAGCTATGGCAGGATTAACATTAATGAAAACGTCCGAGCAATGGAACCTCTTAACAACGGTGGCGGGAGGAGGTAGTAGATAACAAGATGTTTTGCTAAAAGAACGCTGTATTGGGTAAATTGGGTTGGAGTACAAGGGAAATCAGGAGCATATTTAAGTGAACAAAAAAGCGTTAGTGTTTAGTTGGAGATCATCCAACTCTAGTGAGAGCAAGGGAATGTGTTATCAATACATCTGAATTGCTACCATCTTCGTAATCATTGACTTTATTCCTCCAAAACTTCATCAGCAAAACCTTCAATTCGTACTTATTCACACATTTTAATCTCGAGATTTTCCATCTTGAGCTAGAAGAACAGTTTTCAGTAGGTTAACCCAATGCAGTCGGCATTGCGATCTCTCCAGCACTAGGGGGAACTAAGCAGGTTTGCATCCGATTCTTCTCCGACTTCCAGAATTTGCTCAAAGTCTATTGACCTTTCTGCAGAGCAACGAGAGGAGAGATTCCGTACCTGTGTCTTCTTTCTCGTCACAGAAATCAACCGTTTTGGGGACGAATTGTAACGGGTGATGAGAAATGGGCACCGTACCGTAAAGTAGAGCGTCGAAGGACTCCATCGACCTCAAAAGGAGGACTAATCCACTGGGAGGTGTTGGCCCCTAACCGAACAATAAATGCTGACCTCTACTGCCAACAGTTAAACAGATTGGAAGAACAACTGACATCGAAGTGGGCAGCACTCGTCAATCGCAAAGGCGTGATCCTTCATCATGATAACGCCAGACTTCATGCTGCTTTAATCACTCGGCAAAAAATACTCTACTTTGGTTGGGAAGTGTTACCTCACCAGGCGTATTCCCGTAGGACTACCGCCTTTTTTGATCGTTACGGAACGCTTTCGCTCTCCAAAGCTTCGATGATGCATGATGTGAAAATGGCATTACATGACTTTTTTGACTAAAACACAGGAGTTTTTCCTGCGTGGAATTCACCTACTCATAGACAGATGGCAAGAGGTCATACAAAATTATGGGTATTATGTGAAATCCTAGATACGTTATTTGGTGTGTTCTTCTCTTTTCTTTGTAGCCTACAACAACGGGTGGAACTGATGCACACACCCAATAAATTAACTATCTACAGTATGATGTGTACATATTAGGGTAATTTGTAGTAAGATATGCCCAATTGGGTTTTGTAGTAAGATATGCCCAATTGGGTTTTACTCAACATGTCGAAAAGGTATTATAATATATTTCTATACGCATAAATTTCATGCAACCACTTTTCTCTTTAAAAACATTCGCAAACGATATTAACTTTGGCTTAACCTCCGAATAGTCGCCACCACTAAACAGCGTTCACTTTTTTGCGGCTCTAGCGTGATTGTTATTCGGAGATTTTACTGTCTAACTTGTATGTCGTAAATATTTGCTTTACATGGCTTCGATCAAACTCAGATTGTGTTCGGTACATATTCTCGTGAAACTGCCATTTTCACATGTTACAATGACTATGCGCAGTTGGTTAAGTCACTATGCGCTATGTGGGAGGCGGACGTTTCTGGGGGGGGGGGGGGGTCGAATCCCAGTCCTGCCGGCCATCTAGTATGCGGTTTTTTCCGAGGTTTTCCGTAAACTCCCTGTGTTTGGTGACATGAATAAGTAGATGGTTCTCTGTGAAGTCGTCCCTGGCAGCACTTTGTCCCTTATCCGTATGCAGTAGAGGAATGGCAAGCCGGCTGCATTGATTTGCCAGTAATCCTCAAGTCGTCTTTGCGGGATTTAACCCGCCATGGGCGAACGAGATATACAGAGAGAAACGATGACTATGCGTGTTCTTCTCCAAAGACAATGCAGGTGAGTGTATCTAATAATGTCGAAGCTTAGTGCATATCGGTATCTGCATCATGTTAAGAACATTAGTTTACTTAATTACATCATTCGTGTCAAACAGGCGGGAAGTTATTTAACTATAATAGATTAAGAAGCACTGATCGGATTATCTTCCTCAATTTATTCATCACCTTTCCCTTTTATTTGGAAGCTGCGCGTGTTTACGAACCTTTATGGAAATTAAGATTCAAACATGAAGCTTGTAATTCATTGATCCGGGAGGTCATCTCATTATACTTACTTTCACGTGTTGCCTTAAGGAAGACTTCAAGAAAACATCGTCGCTACTGGGCACTCATCTATAAAGAAGATGAGGTTGTGGCAGGAGAAGCAACAAGAACATGAAACGATCTCAAAGCCTAATTAAAACATTCTCGAGTCAATCCAGTCTGCTGAGTTTCATTAAGGTCATCGCGTTCCCCTACATTATTACCTCCTACAAAAACTATCAGTAACAAGCACATCGTTGGGTCATAATAACGATATCGGAATGTTGAAGAACCAGTTGGGAAACTGTTGTAGTCCACATAACTGTTCTATACAGTGATTTTTGTGTTATTGGCTTTCTTGGAAAAACTAAGGAGTCTTGTTTTATTGTTTTCGTTAGCCCTCATAATTAAATAAAAGATAATCCTTTAACGATCGCGTGCAAAATCATGCTCTGTTCGTTCTTGGTTGTGCGTAAGTGCATAACGAGGAATACAAACATCAGTGACTGCAATCAGCTGAAGGAAGGATAAGGTTTCCCCATGATCTATTCATACATACATACGTACGTATCATTAAGTTGTTCTCTGAGATTTAGAGGTTAACTCCACAAAGAAATACAAACTACCAAATAAATTTGTAACTTATTATTTACTTACTCTTGCCGTATCAAACTTCTCCATTTACAGCGATATTGACACACAACTCGGGCTTCACTGACATCCATCATACGACATACAGAAGACCTTCTATACTTCATACTCACCTTTTTTATGCAAACACTCCTGAATCTGATCCTCCCATGACTTCCTTGAACTTCCTCTGCCGTTCTTTCCTGCCACTTGGGCTAAAAATATTTCTTAGTAGTAAGCATCTCATCACTCATTCTTTCAGCATGGTCAAACCACTGAAGCATATGTATCCACCTTGCTAACAACATTTTGTTTCACATTACACAACTGCAACACATCTTCGTTCCTCTCACGACCTTGCCACAAATTCCCCGTAAGTAACGACTCTTATGGTTTTCTGTAGTACTCTGGTTTCACTGCCATACATCACATAGGAGCAATTACACTTTCGTAAACAGCCATGCGGGACTCCTTTGAAAACCCATCATTCCTGTGAAAACCACCTAAAACATACTTTCAATCAAGAATTCCCTCGCCTGCTAATTTTATTATCCAGTTTGTTCTCTCTGTCAAACATGCTTCCTAAATACACAAACTCGTTCACCAGTGATCTATTCTGTTGTATAAGGAACCTTTTCACATTTTGGCAACAGATGTCTTTGGTACCAATTTTAAATATTAATTTGCATTTCAGACACATAATATTTTGCAAGATGGCTTCCCGAGTGACGCAGTGGTCTAAGTGCTGGCTTCTGATCATTCTTCCGAGATGGATCTGGGTTCGAATCTCTGTGAGGCATGGATGTTGTGTTTGTCTTATGGTACCGATTCTCTCCCTTTCCTGAAACCAGTGGCTTTAAATTAGGGACGGGAGACTGCTTATAGCCCATTTAGTTGCTCACGGTGGTAGTTCAATCCGCGCACAAAGAAATTCTGTAGGATGAGATTCGCCCCCCCTGTGGCCCAGTGGTTTAAGCGCTGACGTATTACCATTCGTCCCAGAACGGTCCGGATTCGAACCCCGGTGAGGCATGGATGTTGTTGTTTTTTCTGGCACTGGTTCTCTCCCTTCCCTGGAACCAGTGGCCCTAAATTAGGGATGGGCGACTGCTTATAGCCCACTGAGTTGCTCACGGTGGTCGTTCAACCCGCGTGCAAAGAAATTCTGTAGGATGAGGTTTGTCAACGCTGTGGCACAGTGATTTAAGCGTTGACTTATTACCATTCTTCCCAGAAGGGTCCGGATTCGAATCCCGGTGAGGCATGGATGCTGTTTTTTCTTTTCTGGCACTGGTTCTCTCCCTTCCTGGAACCAGTGGCTCTAAATTAGGTACGGGTGACTGCTTATAGCCTATTAAGTTGCTCACGGTGGTCGTTAAACCTTCAATCAAAAAGGATGAGGTTCCAACACGTCTATTGAAATGGAGTTCATCATGATTGGTTCAATGGTGCTCATTTGGCGTAGGTTTCAAAATGGAAGACAATAAAGTTCCTTCTCGCTTAATGATATTTTACTATCGCAAAGGTTAAGACGCAACGCAGACTCATAAAAGACATGCTGTGTGTGGTGAAAATGCTATAAGCATTCGACAGAGTCAGTATTGTGTGGAATAGTTTTGTCTTAAAGATTATTCATTCGCCGATGAACAATGATCTGGAAGGCCCCTTGAATTCGATGGCAGCTAAACTAAGGCATTATTCGAAAACAACCCTCACAATACGACCCAGGCAATTGCGGACATCCAACGGCACGCGGCAATGCACTTCCTAAAGTTAGGATATGTGAATTTTGTTGATATCTTGGTGCCGCACGATTTAAGTGACAAAAACGTTCTTGACCGCGTATCTGCTTGCGATTCGCTGCACAAACGTAATTAAAACTACCCATTTCTGAAAGAAACGGATGACAGGAAATGAAAGATGAATTGTATCCACTAACATGGAAGGGCGAAAATCGTGGAGCAACCGAGATGAGAAGCCATTAACCACTCCAAAGGTCAGTCTGCATCCCAAGACGGTAATTGTCTGTATGTGGTGAGGCTGGAAGGGGTTTTTTCCTCATGAGTTGCGTCAGAGCAACAAAACGATCAGTTCTAATTGGTACTGTTCCAAATCCGACCAGATCAAAGCCGCATTTGATGACAAAGGTCCAGAAATGGTCAACAGGAAGAACGTTGTCATCCGCCAGAAAAACTTCAAACCTCGTGTTCCTTCGATCGCCAGGAAAAAATTGTTGAAGCTTGGCAGGTATCTCCTGCCTCGCCCGCTCTGTTCACCCTACCTGGGGCCTTCATATTTCCATGTATTCATGTCTCTGCAGAACTCGCTCAACGTAACGTAACTTTTACTCTTTAAAGGCCTGCAAAATTATCTTGACCAGTTCTTTGTCCCCAAACCTACGAAGTTCTGAGCTGATTGAGTCCTGAAGGTACCCGCTAGATGGCGAGAGGTACTGAAAAGTAATGCCTCAGTTACTAAATAAAGTGGCAATTGTATGTAAAAGATTGTACATCATCTATGACACCGTGAAGATTCAGCTGAAACTCAAAGAATATAGAACCCATCATTCATTATCCCATCTGGTTGCACGAGAATATTCCTCACTAGACAGTTTTGTTTTTTGAGAAATATGTGATTTTCCGAGAACATTAAATAATATTACCTAATGCAGCACTACAACTGAGCTTGGAACGCAGCTGCAATGTAACTCAAGAAAAGCCTAATGCAACACTACAACTGAGCTTGGAACGCAGCTTCAATGTAACTCAAGAAAAACCTAATGCAATACTACAACTGAGCTTGGAACGCAGCTTCAATGTAACTCAAGAAAAACCTAATGCAACACTACAACTGAGCTTGGAACGCAGCTGTAATGTAACTCAAGAAAATCCTAATGCAACACTACAACTGAGCTTGGAACGCTGCTGCAATGTAACTCAAGAAAAACCTAATGCAACACTACAACTGAGCTTGGAACCACAGCTGTAATGTAACTCAAGAAAAACCTAATGCAGCACTACAACTGAGCTTGGAACGCAGCTGCAATGTAACTCAAGAAAAACCTAATGCAACACTACAACTGAGCTTGGAACGCAGCTGCAATGTAACTCAAGAAAAACCTAATGCAACACTACAACTGAGCTTGGAACGCAGCTGCAATGTAACTCAAGAAAAACCTAATGCAGCAATACAACTGAGCTTTGAACGCAGCTGCAATGTAACTCAAGAAAAACCTGCACTTTTGATTCTGGGATGGCCTTTATGTAACGAATGGTTTCAAAATGGCAACCCTGTTTTCCAAAATTACTGCAGGAGTGGATTTACAGGGAAGCCAACGAAGCCCAGGCTCGGTGCCCCACAATACTGGAGGACCTCAAAGATAATTATTATAATTATTTTTAAAATTTTGCTTCTAGAAAATGATAAAAGTCATAGAGCGAGGGATAAATTCGCTGCTCTGTGTTTGGGAAGATTTGGGAACATAATTCCTCACGAAATCGAAGTACGTCATCTTCAAGTAAGAATTAACTACAGTAGCTTAAATGCAGACTCACTAAATATAATTTTGAAGTAATATTGCTTAATGCTACACTACAACTGAGCTCAGAAACTGGGGTGCTATTTCTAGCCAATTTTCTTAGAATGAAATGAACATTTAGCTCTTTAGTTCGGTGTTTTATATGGCACCCATCTTTTTCTTCCATTAAGTCCAGTTTGCACCCTTCTTATAGTGCTTCTCGGTGGCGTGCCGGGCGCATATGATTTGCATATGCTCTGCAATGCTAATCGTTTGCATGTCCTCTCATGGGCGACGCATGCTACGAATTTCAGGCCAATCGGATGCTTCCTTCTTGGTGTTGCATTTTGGGTGGCCATCACTGTACATTGAAACCTATTCCAGGATACCTTCGAACAACTGCAACCCCTAGGCAGCGGCAAGTTTTGGTTAATACAAAACAACAACTGCCATAGGTTTAGCGTTAACTTCCGAAAAACGAAACCTCTTAACAGCGGTCAACAGACACACTAGTTAGTCGCGAAGTAAATTTAATGGATTTTGTTGTTTTTTTGGATTGAATGTTTAACGACCACCGTGAGCAACTTGATGGGCTATAAGCAGTCGCCCGTCCCTAATTTAAAGCCGCTGGTTTCAGGGAAGGGAGAGAGTCGGTGCCGTAATACAAACACGATATTGATGCCGCTCCGAGATTCGAACCCGAACCCATTTCGGACGAATGGTCAGAAGCTAGCCCTAAGACCACTGCGCCACCGGGGCGGCCTAATGCACATCTCGTTCCTTTGGATTTTTCGTAGTTCCTTCGGTACTTTGGCGAGAGGGATAAGATAGGAATAAAGAATAGTACAAAAAGAACTGTGTTTCGGGCACAATGAATTGGATAAAGACTGGTACAATGATGTGTTTAAGTGAAAACAAAACGAGTTAAAATTTAGTTCTTGACCATCAACCAGCTTAGCAGAGCTACAGCTCCGCTAAGGTGGTTGGTGGTGACAAAAATGTTGCCCGTTGGTTGCGATACCTCTCGGTTTGGTACATGTGGGTTCTGATCCTGCTTTCCGTCTCGTGACCCCTCAGTATCAACTTCCATGTGCTCATCATCTGTAATTTCCATCTAAGCTTCCTACGCGGCTGGTTAGAATGTTGTTGTCACAGTCCAAGGCTCTCTTTCCTTGCCCCTGTGAGGGAGAGAGGAGGTAAAAGGAAATACACTGGCGTGCAAAAATTAAGGACGAGACGGTTTTTCGAATGTAACGTCGTGCAGAAGTGCTCCACATGGACTCAAATCATACCATAAGATCCCCAAGATGTAAGAATATGGGACAAGTGAGCAAAACCGTCCAAACAAGGAATCCAAAGGATACAAAGGCACTTTATTGAAAAGGTAGCTTCGAGCACAACTGGACAGAAGATAGAAACGTCCATGCGACAGGCAGCTGCCAAGAAAAATCCAGTCTTTAGTAGGGGATATGATCGCCCCTGACTGCGTTGCAGGATTTACAACGTCTTTTCATGCCGAGGACGAGGTTGTCAAGGAGCTGTTGAGGCATCGCGGCCCATTCCTCTTGTATCGCCAATTGCAGCTGCGGAATCGTTGCTGGCTGCTGGTGACGTGCTGCAAAGCGTCTCCCGAGAAGGTTCCACACGTGTTCGATTGGAATTAGGTCCGGGGACCTTGCGGGCCAATCCATGCGTTGAATATCTTCACTCTCCATCAGCTCTGCGACAGGCACTGTACGATGAGGTGTAGCGTTTCGTCCACGAAGAGGAATTCAGGACTCACAGCACCTCTAAACAGACGCACGTGAGGCAGGAGAACCTTGGTAAAATAGCAGTCACCAGTGACTGAACTTCCTGGGAAGATGTGGAGGTCAGTAGGGCTACTAAGCATGATACCGCCCCAAACGAGAACTCCGCCACTTCCAAACCGGTCCCTTCGATTATGTTGGAGGTGTGATTGTGTGTTCCCTGCTTTCTCCAGATCTGTATACGTCCAGAATCGCTGGTCAGACTAAATCGGCTCTCATCCGTAAAGAGAACTCGACCCCATTGCTGATGTGTCCAGTTCTTATGTTCCTGGCACCACAGAAACCGCCGTCTCGATGAGCAGGCGTTAATGGCACACACCGTACAGGTCGTCGTGCAAATAGACCACCTTTGTGCAGCCTGCTGGCCACGGTAAAACAACGCGATAACGGACGTCCAGTTGTCTGTTGCATGTGCCTTGCGATTTATCCCGCTGTCTGCCGTCTGTCTCTTCTCGCCTGTAGGACAATATACCGGTCATCCGCCGTCGTGCTTGCTCGTGGACGACCACTGCTAAACTCTCGGACAGCTGTTCCTGTCGTTTGAAATGCTCTCCAAGCTCGTGAAACGATGCTGTGAGCGATCCTGAACTCCTCGGCCACCCTGTCACGCTTCGACCTTCTTCCAACTTCCCAATGGTGCGACCTCGGGTAAAGTCATCCAGATGTCTTCTACTGGATTGCCTGTTGGCCATATCATACGGTGGCAGCAACTCGACGTTGTTAAAACCGATGTACACCGTGCAATCGCTTTCACCGAATTGCTGAGCGTACACAGCCCGTGTGCTTTATACCCTTCCGGCACCCCCCCAACGTCATGCTGCATATATGCGCATGCCCTACCGTACCGGACCCTAGTCTATCTCCTGAGTGGTCTTTCGGTCCATTCTGCTCGGTCATTCCGCTGTTATGCTAATTTCTCCTCTTCGTCCTTAATGTTTGCACACCAGTGTATGAAGAGAGCTTGATGGTTTGCGTCATTCTGGTCCAAACTTCAAAGGAAACAACTCTGCATTCTGAATGAAAAAGTTCTTGAGCTGACAAATAGGAATGTTAGATGCGAGAAAACATTAACATCAAAACGTAAGCTGCGTAAACCTAAAATGAAACGTAAAATACACTGTACTATCAAAAGTATTAGGACACTAACAAATATTTGCATATGTGCCCCCCCCCCCCCCAAAAAAAACTGTTTATAAAGCTGAGATGTTCTGTTGTGTTATCAGTAACTTTGAAGTGGGTATGCCGTTTGGATGTGAACTTTTCGAGTTTCAGTGTGGGTGGCCATAGGATGTCGAGTAAAGTTTCCATACGGAACGTTGCAGCTAAACTAAACATACCAAAAATTGACTGTAAGTCATGAGATGGAAGTAGGACGGTGCAACTACGGCAAGAAAACGTTCAGAGAGGCAGCACAAAATGACGGAACGTGACAGAAGAGTCCTGTAAAGAAATCCGGTTCTTCCTCTGCCGTTCTCATCGCTGAATATGTAGGAAATGCTTGTAATGGCTCGTTTAGTACCATAACTATTCGCAGAGAGTTGCACAGTCGGAGTTATTATGGTAGATCAGCAGCACACAAACCACACATCACTACCGTAAAAGCTCAGCGCCGTTTGGAATGATTAGTGTCCCGCCGGTCCTGAAATGTGGGTAAATGGAAAGCTGTTCTTTGGAGTGTTGCGTCCCGCTTTTCACACTTCCAATCTGATGATTGTGTTTGGGTTTGGCGTCAGCCGGGAGAACCGTTTTCGTATGGCTGTTTTCTTCCAACTGTTATGTTTGGCGGAGGCTCCATCACGATATGGAGTGAGTTCTCGTGGATAGGACTTGGCCCGTTGGTTGTTATGCCACAAACCATGAACTCTGAAGTGTACCTCGATGTTCTGTATAATTCTGCCGTACCAACATTGTGGCAGTGTTGTGGAAATGACCGTTGTCTCTTCCAACACGATTGAGCTCCGTGCCACACTGCACTGCGTATTCAGGACTGGTTTCTTGAAAAAGAGGTGGGGTTTTTAGACTGGCCTACTCAGAGTCCTGATCTTAATCCCGTATAACACCTCTGGGATGATCTGGAGCGACGGACTCGAAATCAACCACAACGACTGTCTTCGCTCTCCAATCTGGCAGCAGCTTTGCAGGAAGAATGGACAGCCATTTCTGTCGAGACCTACTGGAAATTGATTGACAGTACACCTCGACGTGTTGCCGCTGTCGTACAAGCAAAAGTTGGACCGACTAACCACTAATTGCGCTAATAAAGCCATTTGTCCCAAAACATTGAGATGTCAGAATACCTTTGATGATGACCGGTCAGTCTGATGCCGACCGGGTGAGAGTTTCCGTGTGTGTTTGTTTGAGCTGAACTGCGCTGCTGAGCAGAACTGACGATTCCAACCGCGAGACGGGTTTCAATCCCGATCTCGCGAATTTTGTTTTTTTCGATTTGGGTGTTATATTTTACCCATCGATTAGAGCAGTGACGGGACTTAGTAAAAAACGCCCTTGTGAGGGCGAAGTTCCGATCAGCTCGCATAGAGACTCTGGCATCAGTCATCGGGTACGTCGTCGCCGTACCGGTCCCGCGGACGAGGGTCCCTCGCCCGCCCAAAGCCCGAGCGCCCGGTTTCTAAGGTTAGACTAGAGTGGGAGAACCTCCGGGTGCCCACTCAGTACTTAGAAGAATTTTTTGTGTTTTTTCATCTCTCCCACAGAGATGCCAACTACCCAGAAGGGTAGAGTGAAGTCCAAGGGGCCCGTCCCCAAAGCGTCCGGGTCAACCCGGACGCAGAAGGTAGCGGCAGAAGCACTACCATGCCCTGTCGGCAGTGCTAAAGGGGTTAGCCCCTCTTCCGAGAACAGCCGGAAGGTAGAGCCCATTGCTGGGGGAAACTGTCGAAGACGATTCCCCAGGCGAGGGGCTCTAAAGCCGCTACGCCCACGAAGGGTGTGAGCACACCCTTGCCAGTTCCGCCCATGGCAAGGAAGGGGAAAACAACACCCCAGCCCGAATCTCGGGCTCCTGAGGGGTCGTCCGCGGGGTGCCCAGAGGTACCTTCGGTGGGAGGTACGCATCCCGGGACACCCCCGGTGCTTTCACCAGAGGAGTTGTTTTTGAAACGCATCTCCTGGCTCACCTCGGAAGTACAGTCCGTTATCATGGACTCGCGGGTCACTTCCTCAGGGAGGGAGAAGGCGTTTGCTGCCTTGAGCAGCATTAGCGACGCTTGTTTTGAGCAAGCAGCACGGGTGGCCTATGTCGAGGGCATGCTGTCCGTGCGGGATGAGTTGGGCTGTGAAGCCGAAGTGAAAGCGGCTTCCTACGCCGAAGTGGCTAGGAAGGGGGCTATCAAGGCGAAAGGGCCTTCGCCCGCCCCGATTGAGAATAGAAAGAAGAAAGGTAAGTCGGTAGACAGGAGACACGTGCTTTTAGTCTACCCGACAGTCGAGAGTGCGTCCTCAGAGGACACGAAGAAGACCCTGAAAACTGCAGTAAACCCAACTAAACTGCAGATAGGGGTCAAGAGCATTCGGAGCATCCGGAAAGGAGGGGTTGCGGTGGAATGTTCCCACCCCGGGGAGCTCGACCGCCTTGCTCAGGAGTTGAGAAGCAATCCTATGACCAAGGATTGCACACTCCCCACATCCCCAAGGAAGAGAAACCCCCGGTTGATTGTGTACGGTGTCGACGGGGGACTCTCAGGGAAAGAGTTCGAGCAGATGGTTTGTGGGCAGAACCCAGAGCTCGAGAACGGGTTCAAAGCCTGTTTCCCCATTAAGTGCAAGGGAGGTAGGGTCCACTGGGCGGCAGACGTGGATCCCAATGCCTTCAAGCACTTGGTGAGGCGGAAGACACTGAACTTGGGTTGGTCAGTGCTCCGTCTAAAGGAATTTTTGAGGGAGGTCAGGTGCTTTCGGTGCAATGGCTTCGGCCATTTCCGAGGCAACTGCCCCGAGACAGATGCAAGGTGCGGCAATTGTGGTGAAGTTGGGCACCAGCACCACCAGTGTGCTGCCGCACCGAACTGCAGCAACTGCACCGCTGCAAATGCCAAGTTCCGCCTGGGGTTGGACGTCTCGCACTCCAGCTTCAGCAAGACATGCCCTAGTCTTGTTAGGGAACTTGAGCAAAGGAAGAGCCGGGTCAACTATCGTTGACGGACGGGAGTACCCTTGGAGGTACGCAGCTCTCGATAAAGAGTTTTCCGGTCTTTTGACCAAGGTGTTTGAGCTGACCCTGGCCCGGGGTCTTCACCACTGCACTGGCCCTAGTGCGGAGATCAATGTAAATAATTCAATGTTGTAATGTGATTGTTGTTTGTTTGACTATTGTGAGAGGGGTGCATGCGACCCTCATAGTGAACGTGTTTGTACTATGCTGAGTTTCTGAATAAAGGACAGTTGTCCCAAAAACTCGCGTTGGCGGGCGATCTCCCGGCCACGAGATGAGATATTTTGAAAAAGTTGCTAGCCCCAACTGCCCATAGCACGTCGCACACACGGGTTGTGACAGGGGGGTGTAAGGTACCAGTCCCGTGGGGGAGGCAGATCCCCACAGGTCTCTAGACCAGAACGGTCTGAGTAGAAGACCGTGGTTTCCGGTGACTGACAGGCTGGCTGTCGGAACGCCGTCAAGGGATACCATCTATCCCAAAACTATTCGAGAGAGTTCCGCATTTCCCTGCGAAGTCAGCACTTTGACGGTGCAGGTAGTGTCATCAGCTAGTGTTACCTTTGATGATAGTATATACCATCAGCATCATTGTCAACAATTAAAAATCTACTGCTGGACGAAGAACTCTCGGAACTAAATGTCTGTCTTGAGCTAGTCTCCTCCATGCCATTCCAGCATACTTTCGAATTTGAAAAATATATAAATAAATTTTTGTGGAACCCCTATAAACATTTGTCTGAAAAAAGCGGAAGTTAAACCATGATAACAAATG
Source organism: Macrothele yani (assembly GCA_039090855.1). Taxonomy (NCBI): domain Eukaryota; kingdom Metazoa; phylum Arthropoda; class Arachnida; order Araneae; family Macrothelidae; genus Macrothele; species Macrothele yani. Next base: position 139,454,606 of record CM076994.1, read on the forward strand.
AAAAAGCAAATTTGCGGGAACGGGGCAAGGTGGAAAAATCATTGCACTATCGTAGATTTTGCAAAGATCTCTAGGAAATGCAAAAGAGTTCTCCTCGGACACATTTTTAGAAAGACTGTTACACAGTCTTTCTTAAAGTGTGTCATCCAGTTTCTAATCAAGTGAGGAATTTTTAGCTGATTTATCGTGCAAAAGGCTTTAATCAAAACCAAACTTCCTTCTCGCATTAACAATGGTGGTGTAGTCAAACGACGTGCTAAAAATCCAGCTTAGCAGTACAATCTTAAAGTGACGTCTTGAACAGACTTTACTTGTGAGTGTGAGCATGCCTTTGGTCTCGCTATCATAGCGTGGAAAACTATGAGCCTTGAAAATCGCCGAAGAAAAGCTTCAGGTTAGTATTTCGACGCACTAAGACAGCGATGAAAGTGTGACTGTTATTTATTTTCTCTTTGCTGAGGCTTTATTTTTAATGTACCGTACTTTCGATATCTGAATGCAAATGCATTGAGAATTGCTGTCATATTTGGCAACAGAGCAACATAAAAATGCAAATAATGTTTGTTCAAAACGTGGGGACATCAATTTCTGACCTGGAAAATTCAACGGATTCCTTGCGGTTGAATTAGGACATTAAGATCTAACGTTAGTGAATAATATGTGAACGTCCCTCTCCCCAACTTTTTTTTTATATGTTTTACAAATCGTGGATTGATTTTATCGTACATGAACTTTCATTTGCGTCCATATAGGATGCCATTTGGCATTTTTTCTTTTTTCTGCTTTGGGATCAATGAGACAAGCATAATTAATCCTAGGTATGGCTGTCTGTCTCTCTCTCTCTCGAGTCATCTCTATAATTAAAAAAATACTTTCTCAGCTGAAATGATTTAAGAAATTTCAATCTCTAGGAATTAGTATACTAGATATAAAAACTAGAAATAGCTCTATTTATATGCGCACTATTTCAGTAGCAACAAAAATTAATCACATTATCTTCGTCGTTTTGATTTCGCGTCACGTGTCATTCTTTTTATTTTTCTTTACTCAGTGTGTTGCAGCATTACATATTTTTATATAATAATTTACTTAAAAAATAGGTTACGCACAGATATAATCAATAAAACTTATTTAAGATTCAAGCAATAAAATTGGGTCACCCTGTATTTTTTGTTTCCAATTTCCGCAAATACCGTTACCTCAGAAACAGCTTCAGAATGACCTCAAACGTACAAACACGCGCAACAACTGCGAAAAATAAAGGGCATTATTGACTAAATTGCTGCGTTCCGTTGCATTTCATTTTTATATTAAGTACTTATTCCTTCACTGATGAAGAACGGGAAAAAGTACAGTCATATGTCAAAATACGTGTTAACTAGCTGGTTGATCTCACGAGTTATCCAAACGTGCTCTTGTCTTTTGTTAATATCAAAACTTGTTCGCCTACAGACGTCCAAAGTGCGTGACGTCATTAGTAGATCTACAGGGCGATACTTTAAGCCAACAGACATGACTGCAGCGACTTTGTCTGGAGTTTATGTTGTGTGTTCGAAAAATAGATATCGCTGACAACAGTTGAAAAAGTTCTCCAATGTTGCATCTGAGCAAAGATTACGTGTGATCATATAATAGGAATACCTTCATGTGTAGAGCTACTAAGATACAAATCAAACTAAGTAACAAATCCTATCCAATGTTTCTTTCTTTTACAAATGATGAAGGGATAAATTACCAGCCAGAAGTTTTGGAACGATATGCTATGTGCTAGGAATCAATATATCGCACTAGAGGCGAGAAAAATGGGTTGGTGTACCATCACAAAACCATGCACTGACAAACAGTAAACTTACAGATATGCGTACACTGGTTAGGGATATTGCTTAAATGAAGGATGTATACATGTAGGATAGGCGTTCGTCGGTTCACTGCTGAGGGGAGTGATTCTAACTCAATTAGCAGGACTAACGTCTTTTGTAACAACTAAAATAACATTTAATGGACAAATAGTAGTACATGTGTCGTTGAATTTAAGGACTTGAAACGGAACCAAACATCGTCTTTACGACACACTTCCTTTTTCTCAAGTACACAACAACTTCATCTTCATCTCTCTATGTTGTATCTAAGCTGAACTGGATCACCTAATCGTCTTCGTGGGAAAAAGGAGACGAGCTGCTCTCTCGCGTGGTATCTCATCGCCATCTATCGGCAACAGTTCAAAGAAAGTTTCAAAAGTTAAAAGGTTTATAGTGAAAATCCCAAATGTATCTGACTCAAGTCACATAACATCAGTGAGGCAACGTAGCACAAACTGTAAAGAGTGCGTCTACAAAAACAATTTATTGCGCAATTTCTGCACAAAACAAAGTAGCACTGCAATATAGACAAAATGGTAAATTCGGAGAACTTCCAGTACCCTTTAATACCACCTCTGGATCGAAAAACGTCTGGACACCTGCGAGGCATTATTGTAATGACATTAATGCTGAGTTTCTGGGACAGCTGATCCCATATTACAGACAACACGTTACGGTCTACCATGTGCACTGGGGCGTAGAACGTGGTTATCCAGACGTCGCTGTACAGCGCTCTAAATGTTCTCACTAGTATTAAGATCAGGAGACCTCGGAAGCAGCTGTAACGATTCCATACCATGATCTTGGAGCACGCACCAGGCACGGTAACTGGTTGCATTGTCATCGAGAAAAAGGGAATGCATGTCCAATAGCAGCGTGAAATAGTGTCTCAATGGGCACAATGATCCTTCGGTACACCGAGGCATTAATGTTGCCTTGACAAATATACAAGGAAGTACGACCATTAAAACACACTCATGCCCAGACTAGAGATGACTGCCGCTGATAAAGGTGGACGGATGGCATATAGTGGGGTTGCATTCGTGTGCCGGATCTCTCCCACCCGTGTCTTCGTCGAGTATCAGGATAAAGAGCGAAACGGGATTCGTCTCTGAAAAGTACATGGTGCCACTCTGTATTCTATGACATGTACTCTCGAACCCAGGTGTATCTTCGACAACGGTGAGTTGATGTCAATGCTATACATCTCAGCGACCTCCTTTCTCTGAGTCCGTATTCGTGAAGACGGTTTCGTACCGTTTGAGTACCTACTGTTACACCAGAAGCAGCTCGAAGTGATTACCGGAGTTGGATACTATGTCCACTCTGAGCACATATTTTCAGGTAGCAATCTTGACTCATGGTGATTATTCTCAGGCGACCACTACTGGGTCAACCTGCAACATTTCCATGACGTAGAAATCTCGTGTGTAGCCGACTTACTACACTCTGCGAAAATTCTAAAGCAGCAGCCACATCGATCTGCCATATACCAACCAGCCACCCAACTTACCGACAGCCCTATTTCTGCCAATACTTAAGCGTCGTCGGACATCATTTCAGGTTAGCCCCACACTGAAGGTAATACACTCTGCAAAATTTTGAACCCAGCGGTGAAACGACCCGTTCTCCACTTCTAGCAGGATACCTTAATCGAAGCTCTCACGCCACGTGTTGTGTTGCCATGATGCTAATTTACATATGACATAGCTACCCTCGGTGATAACGAATCTCCAGTAGTCGCTAAATTTCGATATCGCTATTGTTTCCCCTTGGATACAGCAACATCCCTTACTTTCTTACTTTTTGTGACCATTGTGTAACAGTTATGGCCGCCCCGGTGACCGAGAAGGGTCCGGGTTCGAATTCCGGTGAGGCATGAATGTTGTGTTTGTCTTACGGCACTGGCTCTCCCCCTTTCCTGGAACCGGTGACCCTAAACTAGGGACGGACGACTGCTTATAGCCCATTGAGTTGCTCACAGTGCTCGTTAAACCTTCAATAAGAAAAAATATATACCTTATATGAACGCAAAATTTGTGTTTCTGGGACATACAGTGAAGAGCAATTGAATTAGAGACAGCTGGCGTTATGCAAATGTAATGCCTGTAGTTCAACGACATGACGTATTCAGCGATCCGACAATATAAGGAGTGATTCGACGGGAAGCAGTAAGAGTCGGACGCATTATGGGTAAGACAAAGGATCTAAGCGCATTTAATCGTGGGCAAATTGTCGGGGCCCGACGAATGGGTCACTCCATCTCGGAAGTCGTGTAGGCACTGGGATTTTCTTGAGCCACTGTGCCACGGGTGCACCGTGAGTACGTCGAATCCGGTAAAACCATCCCTGAAAGGGCCAACTGCCGTGGACAACAGCGTGTGGATGAGTGGGGTCTTCGTCGGCTAGCTCGCATTGTAACCACGGATGGACGGGACACAGTGCAAGAAATCACTCGGCAATTTAACGTTGGTGCACAAAAACGTGTAAGCAGCCACACCATTCAGAACCATCTCCTCGCTTTGGGGTACAGAAGCCATCGTCCCACGAGGGTACCGCTGCTGACCGCACATCACAGGGTGCAAAGATTAGCATGGGCGCGGGAATATCGCCACTGGACCTTAGACATGTGGAAAACCGTTGCCTGGACTGATGAGTCGAGATTCACGTTGGTACATGCGGATGGCAGGATACGAGTACGGCGCAAACCACATGAAGCGATGGATTCTTCTTGCCAGCAGGGTACTCTTCAAGCTGGTGGGGGTGGCATTCTCGTCTGGGGACTGTCTACGTGGACTGAAATGGGACCCTTGGTACGTGTGACATCGTCCCTCACAGGTCAAAGTTACCGGGATATCCTGAATGACCATTTGCTCCCGCTTGTGCGTCTGCAACATCCCACTGGGGACCTCATCCTGCACAAGACAATGCACCCTGCCATCACTCCAGAATTGTATCCGAATGGTTGGATGAACACTCCACCGACGCGATCTCGCTTTCTTGGCCAGCTAGGTCACCTGACCTCAATCCCATCGAGCACATTTAGAATGCCATCGTGAGAGATGCTCGAGGCTCTGACCCCCTCCATCAAATCTTCGTGAACTGTGAGAGCTTGTTCAGGGGTCGTGGATCCGTATGGCTTCCCAACGCTTCCGGTGTCTTGTCGAGTCCATGCCGAGACGAATCGCCGCCGTTATCAGGGCGAAAGGTGGTGCTACACGTTACTAGACAGGTATCTCTAATTCAATTGCTTTTCAGTGTATAGGGATAATTCACACCGAAAATTCTATAGTTTGAAAACTTATACTGAAGATAATGGTCTTGAGGATGGCGTGATTTTAGACTGTATAACGAAGAAACTTTCTCCGTCATTTTTGTCCACGCCGGGGCTCGAACCCGGGTCCCCTCATTCCGGAATAAGTTGCTCTACCAATTAAGCTACGCGGACGTTCGTTATCGCTTCTATCTGCCTTTATGTCGTGTGCGTCCTGCTGGGCAGGCACGTCACACACACCCCCTCTCCTCCCGAAAGAGAGCCGTGACCATGAATCGTTGCAGGCAGCCATCCGCTGTAGAACGTGCACTTGAGAACTCCCAGTCAATCTAGTGTGTGGAATACAACGTCACACACATATAGTTTTCGAAGCGCTGGAGAAGGGATTCTCTGATTTTTCCTATCTCGCGGTGTGGAAAGAACATCACACCATTGCGAGATCTTGAACGGCCGGGTCATCCGGGAAGTTCGGGTGCCATTATAACGAAGTAAATTTCTGTTGCAGATGGACACGTGTGGACGGCCGGGTATGTGTGCGTTGTTTACCCGCGGATGTGTTGACATCAGGATGCGCCGTGGGATCAAAAAAAGATGATGGATAGAGTACAATTCTTTTGGCAATGTTCTTCTGGGGAACTCTGTGTCCAGTCATTCATGTTTAGGAAACTATGACATCTGCCACCTACCTAAACATCATTTCAGACCAGATACATCGTTTCATGGCAACGGCATTCCCTTCTAATACTGCCTTCTTTCAAAAGGATAACGCGCTGTGACACATTGCCCGGATTGTTTGAGAATTGTTCGCGAAACACGAGAATGACTTCCAGGTATTATCCTGGCCTCCAAATTCCTCAGACATCAATCTAGGTGAGCGTCTTGGTTTGTATTGGAACATCAAATCCGGTCAGTGGCGGCTCGACCACGTAACTTATTGGTTGTACAAATAAGTTTTAAAGCGTTTTAAGACAACGCTACATGTAATTTGAAAGAAAACAACAATACCTTTAAGAATCAAAATATGCGTCGTTATTATCTATCACCTTCCGCCATCGGTCGGGCACCTGACGGATTCCATTAACGAAGAATACTTCGTCGTGTGTTGCGATGAAGTCGTCAACCCCATTTTGAAATTCGTCACATGTCCGAAACCGTACAGCACACAAACTATGTTGCATCGATCGGAACAAAAGATAGTCTAAAGGGGCTGTGTAGGGACTATAAACCGGGTGCTCCGAAACTTCCCAGTCAAGCCTCAATAACGTTTCTTTGACCGATTTCGCGACATGCGGCATAGCGTTGTCATGCAGTAATTTCACGGGACACAATCCTTTGCCTGTGAATGGACGTTTCTAAGATATTTCCTGCTTCAATCGCAGCAATTGTTGCTTGTAGCGATCAGCTGTAACAGTTTGACCCTGTTCCAATAGTTAATAACAGAGCACACCTTTCAGTTCGCACCAAATGCACAGCAGAACTTTCTTGGAGTGAATATTGCGTTTCGGTGTCGAATTCGTTGCTTCACCGGGGTCTACCCAAAGTTTTTTGCATTTAGGATTGTCATATACCATATCCACTTTTCATCACCCGTAACGATTTTCTATAGGAAATATTTTTGGTGTTGTTTATGCAAACACTTCATGACTCGCTCATCCTTGTACCTCTGGCTCAGCTCATGCGGTACCCATTTTCCTTCCTTCTGAATCTTTCCCATTGCGCGCAAACAATTGGAAATGGTTTGTTGAGTTGCCCCCAGTTTGTTCAGCTAGTTCTTTTTGTGTTTGAGACAAATCTTCATCCAGCAATGCTTGCAGTTCCTCGTGTGCAACCTTCTGCGGGGCGCTGCTACCTTCTCGATCGCTAACATCAAAATCACCTGCTTTAAACCGTCTAAACCACAACTTACACGTGCTTTTTGATACAATATTCTCCCCCAGAACAGAACAGATCGATGCACAAGCTTTTTCAGCACTTTTTCCTTGATGAAATTCGTAACGAATGCAGTGTCGAATAAATGCAGTATCGCTTGCCATCTTTCACCTACCACCGTGCAAGTGCGTTTGACTGTTGGGCAAACTTCTGTGTCACATTTTATACTCTGGGCCTGTTACGGTCACATGACAACAACGCGGAGGAATGTTGGATACGTAAATCAGCCGCATATGTCACAGAAAAAAACGCTTTGAAACTTATTTGTACACCTAATACAAGAGTTAAAGGATCTGCTGGTAACATGTTGCTACCAGATACCACAAGACACCTTTAGAAATCTTGCACCGTCTATGTTTAGCCGGGTAACAGCTGTTTTGAAACCACGTGGAAGTCCAACATCATATCAGGCGGGTGGTAATAATATTTTGGCCCTTCGGTCTGTGTTGAGCGAAAACTGGAACTTTAATACATTTTCTGAAGTTTGAAATCGCATCCTGTACAGCACAATTTGCTTTTAGTTAATGTACGAATCTCTCTCCGAAATGAAAGCTTATTCAAGTACATATGTTGCCTCTGATTCAGAAATTGTTTCGTTACGCTTGACTATGATTCACTTTCGCATTCATTTCGTCAGGTCATTGTTTGATACAGTAACCTCGGATCTTCAACAGCAGTTGCGAAACCGTCCTACACCCTTCATAAGAAAGCATCTAAACGGAGGATGTCTTTTGTGCGAAGATAAAGGGCAACGGGAAAACCGCAAGGCAACAAATCACTCGATGATGATCTTTGATTGTACCTTTATCGAGGATGCAGGTGGGACGGTCACGCACGGTATACCTTTCCGTTGAAGATTTAGAGAGAAACCTTTGTCTTTGGATGTTTCGTCCATGATGCATAGGCTGTGATCTATCAAGTGTATCGCCTTCGAGATGCATTCGAAGAATTTATCACCCATGTCTTAAGAATTCTTCCTAAGAAAAGCCCTTGTTCGGTGGATTTTGCTTCTGTTGCTTTTGCTCTCCGTATTTACGAGATACCTTTTGACCTTAAGTTTTAGGGTAAAAAAAACAAAAACAGTAACGTCGCCTGAATCTCGTGAATAATGGGCGAAGTAGGAGAAAGAGACACAGAAACAGTTTTATATGTTTCACGTGATCACAATCACGTGAAACTTTACATAGACTTTCAAGGTAACGGAAATGTTCCTACAAATAAAAACTGTCCCGTCTATTTCGATTAAAATATATATTACTAAAAAAGTATTCGTAATTTGAAAACTCTTGGCTATGACTACCTTTGCATCATCCGAAAAGATCAACATCATCAGAAAGGATTATTTTTCTTCTAAAATCTGATCAGGCACGTTGCCAAGGGTGCGAGAGTAGGCTAGAGTCCACCCAGAAATTTTGCTTGCGCATCACATATTACCAGCCACCCAGTTCAAGATGTGCCATTTTTTAATTTTTTAACTATAAGATAGGATCTGAATATAGACATAAATCAAGCTGTTCTTTCCATGTAACGTAACCACGGAAATTTGAAATTTTGATCGTCCTGGAACGGAAACCGAACCCGCATCTTCCGATTTGCGCTCGAGTATGCTAACCACTACACCACCCAGGGACAATGAAAGAACAGCTTGATTTATGTCTCTATGTTAATAATTCCATGTGTTTTCAACTTGGTGTTTATTCTTACATTTCATTCAGGCAACAACGTTTATGGATTTTGAAGATGACAATCCGATTTTTGAGTAAATGTGACATAGATGGTAAGTCAGATAACATCCGGAAATTTGAAAATTTCATCGTCTTGGAGCGGGATTCGAAACCGCGGCTCCCAGATAGCGCCCGGGTATGCTAACCACTACACCACCCAGAACGACCAAGTTTCCAGTTTCCGATTAATTTGAATATAACCATTCGCTAGTCGAAGCAACCGGCATTCATGTTTAGCGAATCTGGAGGTTAAGAATCCTATCCTGTGATTGCCCTGATTTATTTATTTCATGATTTATCTGCTCCTCCGGGTAACCACGGGATAGAATTCTTAACATCCAGATTCACTAAACATGAATGCCTGTTGCTTTGACTAGCGAATCCTGTGATGGTTATATTCAAATTAATCGGTCACTGGAGACTTGGTCATTCTGGATGGTTAGTAAACCGGGCGCTACCTGGGAGACGCGGATTCGAGTCCGCTCCAGGACGATGAAATTTTCAAGTTTCCGGATATTATCAGATTTACCATCCTTGTCACATTTACACCAAAAATCGGATTGTCATCTTCAAAATTTGTATTATATGATGTAATCCCGTATTTCTTTCATGAACGTTTATGGATGCATTTTCACTAATTAGCGCATGGAAATCACTCATCAATCTGCAATCTGATACCTCACGAGACGTTTGACGCGTGGAATTTGTAACTTTGTCAGAAGCTAGAAATAAAAACGCTTAGTCCTGACGAAGCTGAACCACAGCTTCAGCGAAACTATAGTAGACTTTAAATTTGTTAAAATTGTATCAATAAACGTTGTTGTCTGAATTAAATGTAATGTAATTTTGTAATGCCTGTAGTTTAACTATGTAATTGATATCTACTCATTTGCTGTTGACCTAACTTAGAACTACGATGAGACACATTGTTTCGACTGGTGCAGTGAAATCAAAGTCTGACGTTTCAGATTCAATACCTCAGTTGTCTGAATTTCATTGTCCTGAGTGTTGTAATGGTTAGCATACTCGAGCGCAAATCGGGAGATGCTGGTTCGATTTCCGTTTCAGGATGATCAAATTTTCAAATTTCTGTGGTTATGTCACATGGAAAGAACCACTTGATTTATGTCGATATTAATTATTCCATGCGTTTCCAACTTGATAGAATTTGAACTTTGCCAAGTAATAATGAGTCTCGTGTTTTTCGTCGTGTAGCCCAACGCATTTCCCGACCCAGGAAGTGCGTCGTTTACTCCTCCGTGGAAAGGCTATCAATATAACATCCTCGGGACTATGAAATTTAAATTGTTCTCCTCTCTTTCAAATCCTCAGTGTAAGCCCTTTTTCATGTTAGTATGGCCAGAGACGAAATAGGGGAGTTGCTGGAAATTTACTAACGGAGCCAGTTACCAATTGCTCTGCTGATTGTAGGGGATTCCAACTCAAAAGGGAGGGGTCTAAAGCCATACCAGCGCACTTAAGCCTGCCTCTGGCAGTGAGGGAGCAGGACGTGGCTGACGACTGCTTAAGCTATACCAACGCACTTAAGCCTGCCCTTGGCAGTGTGGGAGCAGGACGTGGCTGACGACTGTTAAAGCTATGCCAGCGCACTTAAGCCTCCCCGGGAAGTGAGGGAGCAGGACGTGGCTGACGACTGTTAAAGCTATACCAGCGCATTTAATCCTCCCCAGGCAGAGAGGAGCAGGGCATGACTGACGACTGTTAAAGCTATATCAGCGTACTTAAGCCTGTCCCTGGTAGTGTGGGAGCAGGACGTGGCTGACGACTGCTTAAGCTATACCAGCGCACTTAAGTCTGCTCCTGGCAGTGAGGGAGCAGGACGTGGCTGACGACTGCTAAAGCTATACCAGCGCACTTAAGCTTGCCCCTGGTAGTGTGGGAGCAGGACGTGACTGACGACTGCTAAAGCTATACCAGCGCACTTAAGCTTGCCCTGGCAGTGTGGGAGCAGGACGTGGCTGACGACTGCTTAAGCTATACCAGCGCACTTAAGCCTGCCCCTGGCAGTGTGGGAGCAGGACGTGGCTGACGACTGCTTAAGCTATACCAGCGCACTTAAGCCTTCTCCGGGTAGTGAGGGAGCAGGACGTGTCTGACGACTGTTAAAGCTGTACCAGCGCACTTAAGCCTGCCCCTGGCAGTGAGGGAACAGGACGTGGCTGACTACTGCTTAAGCTATACCAGTGCAATTAAGCCTGACCAGGGCAATGAGGGAACAGGACGTGGCTGACGACTGCTTAAGCTATACCAGCGCACTTCAGCCTGACCAGGGCAGTGAGGGAACAGGACGTGGCTGACGAATGCTTAAGCTGTTCCAGCGCACTTAAGCCTGACCAGGGCAATGAGGGAACAGGACGTGGCTGACGACTGCTTAAGCTATACCAGCGCACTTAAGCCTGCTCCGGGTAGTGAGGGAGCAGGACGTGGCTGACGACTGCTTAAGCTATACCAGCGCACTTAAGCCTGCTCCGGGTAGTGAGGGAACAGGACGTGGCTGACGACTGCTTAAGCTATACCAGCGCACTTAAGTCTGCCCCGGGTAGTGAGGGAACAGGACGTGGCTGGCGACTGCTTAAGCTATACCAGCTCACTTAAGCCTGCCCCGGGTTGTGAGCGAGCAGGACGTGGCTGACGACTGCTTAAGCTATACCAGCGCACTTCAGCCTTCCCCGGGAAGCGAGGGAGCAGAGCATGGCTGACGACTGCTTTGGAAGACATGAGTGCAAGGCAAGATTGAGGACTTGAAGGAAAGGCCTTAAAGACGGAAGAAAGTAATATGTTAGCGTGTTCTTATTTCCCCTCAACCACGAAAACATTTGCTTTCAGAACTGTCTCCTGGGCAAAAAATTTTCTTTTGAACAGTGAGTGCTATTTCTGTTGGTGGCAGTATGTCATGTTTATTACACGAGTATATAACTCTTCTGTTTGTATTAATTTAATTAAAAATGGATAGACGGAACATTAACAAAAAAAGACCCCAAACGTTGGATTCTTTTGTATATCCAAAAAGTACAAAACCTTAGACTGTCCCGAATTAATTAGTATGCACTCCGGGGGAGGAGTGCACTGATTACTTTGCAAGCTGTTGTAAAAAGTATTAAAAATCATTTCTTTCAGCGTTTAGAGTTGTATCAAACTTACCCCAGCAAAAGTTATACTCTCTTACCCTGATTTCGAAGTCTGAATCTGAGGTACACATTTATATCATGTAGAGGATCGACGGTATCAATATAGAAAATATAAAGAAAATCTTAGTCACGCTTAAAAGTATACAGGTCTAAAAGGAATATTTGCAAGTTATAATCTTAGGGACGTATATTTCACACAAAAGCTTACAGTTATTTACTTGACCTGTGCGGTATACTCTAATTTAATTTACTTTTTTGTTTCCTCTTGTCTACCTAAATTTTGGTTCATTTTTCATAAGAAGTTTCTAATTTAACGCTACATTTCTCTCTCGAATGAATGTTCTTGCAGCAACCTGAATTGCGGTCAAGTAGCAGAATAACGCAGGTGTTCAACAAAGATAAGAATGATGTTTACAATTGTATTAGGCTGGCTTCTGTAAGGCAGCTCACTTTGGTTAGATGCGCTCTGCTGATAACGTAAATCTTAGTCGCGCTTAAAAGTATGCATGTGTAAAAGGAAAATTGGCAGGTCATAATCTTAAGGACACATGTTTCATTCAAAAACTTACTGGTACTTACTTCACCCGTGACGTATACTCTAATTTAACTTTCCTGTTATCTATATAAATTTTGGTTCATTTTCGTCAAGCAATTTATAACTCAACGCCACATTTCCCTCTCGAATGAATGCTCTTGCGGCAACCTGAATTGAGGTCAAGGAGTAAAATCACGCAGGTGTTCAGCAGAGATATGAATGATGTTTAAATTTGCATTAAGCTGACTTTGGTCAGATGCGCTCTGCTGACTTCCGTCAGATGTATTTGCTACCACGTTAGATGTTTTGATCTCCCTTCAAGAGGCTTGCCCTCATTAGAAGTCGATTCGATTGTTATTCTGTTTTGGAAATAGAAGTTAAAATTTTAGATACTTGTTATTAATTAATTCTCTCACGTTAAGTGTTTGAACGATACTGAAAGTTATTCAATGTATTCGAGAATTAGCTGTATCCAGAGCCATCGTATTGCATGATCCATTGATCTGCGCTGATATTTAGAGTGCCTAAAGGAATCTGTAAGAACTTTAGAGCCACAAATAGAGGGCGTATTGATTCACTAGCCATTAAATCCATTAAGTGCTTAAGTAAGGATTTCTATTTTATTTACGCTATCCGGAACACGACTTTATTCACGGAATTAGTGTTCTGGTGAAGCGTTGTTGATTAAGTAATATATTCAACCGAACACCAAAGAGCATTACTCACCAACAAAACATTTCCAAAGATATTCTGTAAAATTACGACGGCAAGAGTAAGTATACTGACGTATATTCAACACGAGAAAACTGCGTTTGATTTTGCAGTAACAAATTGGCTAGTGCAAGAAAAGCAAACGCGCATTTGCGGCACGCAGAAAGCTCGAAAATTGAAAAAGAAAATGAGCGAGTGCGAAGTTGAGAACTTTGTAAAAAAAAAATCTTGAGTCGCGCTATCATGAGTTTTATGCAAACTTTTTTTCCTATCCAACTTAAAGGAACCGAAGTATCACATCTCCAGATAAACAGAGATTGTTAGCGTCACGTTTTTTCGATAAACGTGTACGTATTGAAAGACTAAAGAACAATGGCTCTTTATGTTGAAATCGACGAATAAAATTGTTATTTGTGTATCTGGTAGTTCTGCGATCTTACGAAGATGATTCACCACCTGCCAGTAAAACATATTTTAAGAGAGTTAGACGATTCAATGAGACATTTCTACGATGCGAATCACGAGTCTGGATCAATCAAGTAAATCGTGACTGCTCAAGATCACGCGATCACACGATACAAGGTTTTACCAAAATTTCTAGTCGAAACATGGGAAACGAATAACTACAAAAAATCGGATAACTATTTTTGAACTTATGAATAACAGTCGTTAAAACTGCATTTAAGTATTATTTCTGTTAGATATTCGCTTCTGTTTATGTTGAGCTTTAACTTTGAAATGAAAACCTAAAATTATCTGAACTTTCGTGAGAAGAGTGCTAAGCACGCGGTTATAAATTACTAATATTATTCGTCCGAGTTGAGTCCGGGTCCGAATACTGGTGAGGCATGGATGATGTGTTTGTCTTACGGCACGTGCTGTCTGCCTTCCCTGGAACAAGTGCCCCTAAATTAGGGTACGGGATGCTGCTTGTAGCCCATTGAATAACTCACGGCGTCGTTAAACCCCCAAATAATAATAAAAAAAGAACACCTCTCAGGCACACGTGAAAGAGTTTCCCGTATCGCATGGAAAAATGTCTGGCGATCTTTTATTGTTATTTATTTTTATTCTTATGTTCCCTTTACCTTTCGAAAGAGGGAAAGTTCGTGCTGAGGGAACCCTATCACTGATGGAGAAAATACTTCCTCATCTAGTTTATTTACACATCGTGGATTTACACTGCACCATCATCCTCTGTGTGTTTATTATACTGTCTTTTTGTTACTTTTCTTTTCTTCTTTTTTCATTTTCTGGAAGAATGTCTGACAGTGTGACAAGAAAGGTGATTATTGACCTTCTGCAAGTTAATGCTACGATGTCAATCACTATGCTTTACAGGTGATGCGCGTAACAGCACCATTCGAATAAGCGCGGGCTGACAGACGTGTAGGAAGAGGCGATGGTCCATTAGGCACATAACACACGGGCTCAGTTACTTTCCTTGACAGGAGGAAATAAAAAGCACGCGTCATTTAAAGGCAGCCATTCGTACACACATTTTTAGAGGCGGGCTGCTATCTCCGGCAAATTGTAGCTTAGATACGCTCCGCATGCAAAAATTCCGTCTGCTGATGGATCACAAATGGCGTTTTGATAACGGCGAGGTGATATTTCGTTTTGATCTTGAAAATGAAAAAGGAATTTCGTGATTATAATACGGAAATACCTCACGTGATGGTAAGATCTGGCATTTTCAAAAGAAAAAAAAAGAGAGAGAGAGAAAAGAAACAGGTACAGTGTGCCTTACAACAGTTTTTACCTTTCTGTAAATGCGAGAGAAATCATTGTTCAAAATTTCATAATTCATTACGAAAAAACTTCTTAAGTCCAAAACCTAGCACGATAAATGTGTTTCAGATTTGAAATTTTTTCCCTCTGAAATGCAAAATCAGTTGTTTTCTAAAAACAAAACTAGAGTTTTTCTTCAACTAAACGGGAAAAGTTTGTCCCTAAAAACTGGAAGGTAAATGAAACGATTCACGGTAAATTCCTCCACCGGAAAATTCCCCTACATTGGAAAACTCCCCCATAGGAGAATTCCCCCACGGAAATCTCCCCACCCTTTTTCAGTCAAGGACCGTGCACAAACTGAATTTTACACAAAATAGCGAATATCGGGGAAGATTTCCTGGTGTCACCATTTCCATTTTCAACCAGTTTAAAACAAACTGCATCCTTACAAGTACCACAAATATGTGGGGGAAATTACCGGGGTTGGGGTTTCCATTTTTACGGCAATTTAAAATTTGGGAGAAATTTCCAGTGTTGGAATGTGCATTTTTACGGCAATTTACAGATGTGCTTATCATAAGTACAAGTAAAATATGGGGGGAATTTTCGGGGGCGGCATTTCGACTTTTACCGCAGTTTATAGTAGCAGGCGGTCTTAGAATTAGCAGGAAAGCAGGATGCGAAAAATTTCCCAGGTCGGCATTTTGATTTTTAAAACAATTTACAGATGTTCTACAATTAGCACTGAGATGCGGGAGAAATTTCAGGGATCAGCATTTCGATTTCCAACTCAATTTATAGTATTAGACGATCTTAGAAGCGGCAGGGTTGAATAAATTTCTGGGGCCGGCTTTTCGATTTTTGTGGAAAAGTCGAAATGCCGACCCCGGAAATTTCCCGCCCCTGCCAGCCTGGTACTTCTAAAATCGTCTGTTACTATAAACGGAGTTGAAAATCGAAATGCCGACACTGGAAATTTCCCCCACATCTCAATAGTACTTGTAAAATATCTGCAAATAGCGGTAAAATTCGAAATGACTCCGTAAATTTACCGCACATATTTACGCTATTTCTAAGGCTGCAGTTTGTTTTAAACTGTTTAAAAATGGAAATGGTGATATTAAAAATCTCTCTCCACATTCGATATTTTGCATAAAATTCAATTTGTGCGCACGGTCCGTGACTGAACGAGGTAGAAGAGATTCCCGGGGGGGGGGATTTTCCGGTGGGGGAATTTACCTGTGGGGATGTTTACCGCTTACCGAATGAAATATCGTGTGTGTTGTTATGGCGCTTAGGTGAAACATGGAATATTTAAAATGAGAGTTTTAAAAGCGCGGATGCATAGTGTCAAACGCGAATGCACGCTTGAAGACAAAACATTGAGTCTCAAATTTAAGAGGTGCTTCACTGAGTTCATTAACCCTTTAACGACCATAACCCGAAAACACCCATACATGCAGACAACCACGATAGCCCCAATCGCCTGTCTAGAGTGAGTAGAATTTTTATTCCCACATATAAGTTACTGTAAATTTGCACGGCCTGTGCAGGCTTAGCATGACATCCTCAGTCATTATTGTAGTCAACAAACAAAAAAGTGCATCAGGAGTAGTTTCTCCCAGGGCGATATTATTCACTCTCATGACATCACATCGTTTCTCGCTGTTTTCCCCCGGTAAACGTCTCAATGCATATCAAACCCACGTGTCGGAAGGTTCGCGTGGTAACCTAGAGCTAATCCTTTTGTTAACCTATAAAAAGGCAGATAGAAATTCAAAAAATATCAATGGACTGTTATGAACGTTATGGCATTCTGAGTGACAGAAGATTTTAAGGTCTTGGTAGTTAAAGAGTTAACTGCAGTGAAGTTAGCATTATGACCTTTTTATGTCATCTCATAAGTTAAAATCAATTATCTTATCGTTGTGATTTTGGGGAGACATTGAGATTGTCCTTCTACTAGTGTTCATCTAGTCGTTATTGAGGATGGGGAGATGGCAGCTCCCTGCTGTGCCTCGAATGTTCGAATAAAACGCTATTTCTAGCCCTTCCTTTATTCCATGTTCAAGAAGTTCAGTTTGGAAGTGGCTTTATTGCTTTAGAAATTGCTTTATTTCTTTAACGTCCGCGCAGTAAGAGATTCGAGCATATGGCTTTTTCTTGAAAATTAAGGTTTTAATTAGGAAGTTTCTCACGTGGAGTCGCGATAATGAAGATAATGAGGATTCAGCAATAGTCGAAATGGTTGGGGGTGGCGTTGGGGGAAGTATACCCCATGTATTTTGGCTGACGGATGGGAAAAGACAACACATGCGCTCTGGTTTTTGTGAACAGATTCGCCTCTCTCGGAAGACGAGAGAAAATATAGATTTAGAATGGCCGATGCCGAGATGGGAGATCAAGACAAAAATTAGGTTGGAAGCGAGATAACCGAGAAAAACGCCTGATGGAAAAAGCAGGAATAGAGCAATGTGTGAACAACAAAAAGAGTAATACAAAAGCAATATAGAAATAAAGACAAACAAATTCATGGTCTTCCTTATACGCTGCATTGACGAAAGAGTACGACAGCATTAGAGTGAGTTCTCATTTAGTTAGCAATTCATTTCATCATCGAGAAAAATAGCTAAAACTACAGAACTGCTAGTAGAGGAAGAAGAAGAATTCTGCCACTCATGAGAATCTATTGGAGGGTTGTCCACGGCTGTCCCTCTCGAATGCCGCTCCTGCGTGCGGTCCTGTCCTACCGATGTGGACGTCGCATCGTCGCAAGTGGGGTGGATGACATCATGTTCCACCACGTGGTCGGGTGAGTTAACCTTTGTGGATGACATCAATTCCTTAACGTTTCTCGACTGTTTTCCTTCACGTGGTTGACCACGATGTCGGTCAGCGCCATTTTATTTTTCTGCACCACGTGGTTGGGTGCTCTGCAGGGTTAGGTGACTCACTAAAAATGATCGAGAAAAGTTAAGGAGTTGATGTCATCCAACAAGGTTGACTCACTCGACCATGTGGTAGAACATGATGCCATCCATACCATTTGCGACGGTGCCACGCCCACATCGGTAGTACAACACGGTGGGTAGCAACAACCTCCGAGAGGGACAGTCGTGGACAGTTCTTCCATAGACTCCTATGTTAGGCAGTACTCTCCTTTTTCCTCTACTACTGCTTAAGTTCCTCAGATACAAAGGCCTGACGAACCTACTTGACAGGGTACTAATAGAGAACCAGTGAACAACCCTGTAACAGAAGAAATGTGACTGATACTAATCGCTGATGGAATTAACCAATGTTAAAAGGATACGATATTTTAATGAATTAACCAATGTTATGTCGATCTGTACAAGCTCAGTTATCGTCAAACCGAGAATTCAAATTTCTCCTCTTGAGAGAACAAAATTTTCACTCGAAAATGCAAAGAGAATTATGGTTACAGTACCAGGAAAGCGGAAATCGCAGTTTCTCAAATCGGAAGTTTAGGAGAGCAGACACACTTCCTGATGGGCTGTTCTTTAATAGAAATGGAACAAATTTCGGCTCTACGCTCTTCTCTCTCACCTTTCTTTCAAGTGAGAATCGTTTTTCTTTCTTCGTTCTGAACAAAATGTCTGTGGTGAGCGGAAAGAGGTTTTTATATTTCTACGAGCCAGATGAGTTCCCCAGGAGGTCGAACGTCAAGGGCAAAACACCTGAAAATCTGGACACCAGATGCAGAAAGAAAGCTTGATCTGTTTTGTATTCTGCCACCTGGATATAAAGCGTCTGCATACATTGGACATGTGATCAAACAGCAGCGTTGCAACTGTTGAACAACTTTTGTTCAAGTGCGAGGGTTCCAAAATTAAAGAAGTACAAGAAGTTCAAAGTTTTAGTGTTTCTTTTAAAATGGTCACAATTATAATTGTTTACATATGTGTGGTAATCTAGTGAACATAGAAACCCTGTGCAAATTTGCTGATGGGACAACTTTAAAAGAAGATCTTCAAGCCTCGCCTTTCATCTACGATTTAGCGGCACCGCGACGCTTACAATCTTTTGTTCTAAATGTCTTCACGACGCCACTTGAATGACAACCAGAGCTAGAGAAAGCCGACCCGGTGGCGAAATGGACTAAGCACTGCTTTTGACCATTCGTTTGAGATAGGTGCAAGTTCGAATCCCGGTGAAGCATGGATGTTGTGTTTGTCTTTTGGCAAACACAACATCCATGCTTCACCGGCTCTCTCCCTTCCCTAAAACCAGTGACCCTACATTAGCAACGGGTGACTGCTTATTATAGTCCAATGAGTTACTTACGGGGTTGTTAAACTCCCCCCCCCCCCACCCGAAAAAAAAAAGAGTTGGAGAGTATTCGGAAGGATGAAAGCGATTCAAATTCATACAGAATTTGCCAGATTTGTGAATGTGTTTCAAGGCTGTGGCGTCAGTTTCCTTTAAACACGAGACAGATGATCGTCGTGTCCGGGTGTGGAGGTCTCCGGGTCAACGGCACAATCTCAACCTCGCTATCGAGCGCCAAACCTCCCCTTTGCGGCATTATGGTCTTTGGAGCTATTGTCTACGATAGGCGATCAGCTGTAGTGGTGGTACGTGGATCATTGACAGCCCAGCGGTATGTGGGTGAGATTATAAGGCCCCATGTGCCCGCATTCCTGTACGGGATTCCAGGTGCGCTATACCAGCAGGATAATGCCCTCCCGCACACGGCTCGGGTTGCCCAGGACTGCTTACGTCATGTCCAGACACTTGCATGGCCTGCCCGCTTCCCGGACACATCACCTATTGAGCATGTGTGGGACCAATTGAAACGCCAGCTGCCGCTGTCACACACTATCCGGGATTTGGAACACACCGTCCAACACATGTGGGCCAGTCTGGTGCTGGACAACATCCAGCGTCTATTCGCCTCCATGCCGGGCCGTATCGCCGCACGAGGCGGTGCAACGCGCTATTGAAGATGACTGGACTGTGTGCCACAGATCCCTCTGTAATTGTCCTGGAGCTCTGTTTTTGCCCTCATGTGTGGCATTCATCTGCATCATTACGTCCATAAAATTTCAGTTCAATACGACGCTTCTTTCTTGGTGCGCAAATTTCATTGTCCGGGAGTGTAAATGTTTGGTTTTTGGGATTTTGCGGACGTGGAATTTGCGGAACGTGGATTTTGAGGACGGAGTGGGGCAAACAGTGGCGTTTGGGGGCAGGAAGAGGGGTTGAGATATTAGAGAGTTGAAAGATCTCTTTAGCTTCAGCTACCATGCCTTTAAAACCGTCAGCATTTCTACATTCCTTTAAATTATTATTATTTTCTACATTTCCATTATGGTAGTTATAAGTACTTCAGATTTTTATATTGACGATTATTATTTTTTAATATTGTATCAAATCACTCTGGAACATAAAAATTTATATAATTTTAGTTTTACAGTGAAAAAAATCCGCTAAATTTCTTTAATAACTATCTCCAGGAGTACCGCCAATGAGATAATATAAATGGATCATAGGTTGCATCGAAATTATACCTCAGTACTTTTACAGAATCGATCCTACTTTTCCATCTTCTTTCAGAGAACGGTTTTACAGTCAATGTTGGGATTATGGCCCCGATTGGCGCGTCCCTTTGCATTCCCATTCGGTGCGTCCCTTATGGGGGGATCTACCATTGTCCCTCAATTCCACTGCTCGCCCTCTTTGTTCACAAAATCGACGATTTGCCAACTGTCCGCAAAATTAACGTCACCAAATGCTTAACATACAGCTGCTTAAGTAACCCCTTCCACCAGGCATTTTTTCTGATTGTCAATTTATCGTCTCTATGTTGCGAATATTGGGAGAAGTCCTTCATCCCTTCCACTCCGTTTCCTTCCCCTCCAAGTTATATTTCCCAGCTGGATAGTCAGCAGCCAAAAGTGCAAGGCATAACGTTTTATGTCAAATCTATTTCTAAAACATTTTGCGATTTTGAAAATTTCATTTTAAAAAGTAAGTTTGTTTGATAAACCGTGCAGCAAACAAAAACGATGATTGTGAGACACGTTGCTTTTCGCTCTAAACGTTAAGAACTACTTTTCTTAGCGAAGGTAGCTGATCTTTCATATTAATACTATTAGGCTGACTTTAAGTACAGACGGGACCATACCCCGTATAATTTTCAACGGAACTCCTAAACTCTAGCGTCTAAAATTGGGCGTTTGCATGCTTGAAATTTTTATCTTGATTGAATTGAACATTGATTTGCTTTATATAGAATTTTTTGAGGAGTTAGATCAAAATATATGTCCATACAAAATTTTATTATTTTTTATATAAGTTTCACTGAAATATTGAATTTATGACTTACCTACTTAATTTACGCAGCACAGAATGAATTAGATAAAGTTATCGCTCAAGCAAAGCGGCGACTATCAAATTTTACCGAAGGTTGAAATTTTACTAAGCGCCGTTCTTTTTATATCCTCATCCAATGCTGGCGTTCCGCTCTTCAGCCATTTAATTTTATTTGTGATTTATACATCTCCAATCGATAATGTCCCCTAACTAAAAATAGTAATGAAAAATGTACTATATTTTACAATTTAATCGAAAAAAAAAATATAAATTCACTGTTCTTACTTCTCACCACAAAAGAGTCCAAAATGCAAGAAAATTTTTTACTGGTAATTTCAGCTAACTGATGGAAAGAGAATATTTTAAATCTCCACTAAAAAGCGAAGAAATTGTGCCAAATGTATATCACGGAGTACAACAATGCTTTATGCCACCTTGACTTCGCACTCGTCATCATGCAAAGCAAGAAATACATGAAAAGTTTTGCTCATATTTTCTACATATTAAATTCAAAAACAGAATTCTTCTAAGAGCCCGTCTATTAGAAAAATTTAGGTCGTCCCAAATATGAAAATGCATTATAACATCCAGTGAAAAGCTAACATCACAGAAATTTGAAAGCGTGTGAATTGTAATCTTCGCGATACTCACAATCCTCCGCTAAAAGTAAACTTTAATACTATTTATCGTTGCAAAGAAATGACGTACAGGCAGACTGGAAGATTTCCAAAGTGACACTTCAACCGCACCTGTTTTTTCAAACAACGGACTTAATATATTGGTGCTGAATTATTTTTGCACTCTTCTATAAAATACGGAGCCAACAGAAATGTAATAGATTCTCGATTAATAGCGTATGAGTTACTCGTGGGTTTTGTTGAGAAAGCAGATTTGTTCTCCAATATCAAAAGATTAACTTCAAGTAAAGCTAATTTCGAACATTAAACAGAAAAAAACTAATGAAATTTTACTTCTCATTTTCTGCGCGCACCTAGGTAATGGGAATTTTTCTGCTCCTTTTTCCATTCTTAAATACATAGAAACAGAACAGGAAATTCTTCAAAACCATTCTCCGTGTTTTCTATTTATCGCGTTAAGAGAAAATTCCTCTTTTGCTGCACCGTTTTTGCTTTCCGTAGATTTTAAAACCGCATTTATGTTTTCCTTTTTCTTTGTTCTTTTTTTTATCGCTTGCTTAGTTTTTAAATTAAAACGGTGCTTCAAAGATTGGGAGGTGGAAACCAAACAGAGTTCTTTCCTTCCCCTTGTTGGAAAGTAATATTTACTTCACAAAAAGTGCTTCTTTTCTTCAAATTAATGGAGAATTGCAACATTAACCTTACACGGTCGTATAAGAATAATATGACAACCCCCGGAATCACAGTGTACCCATACGCATCACAGAGGCAGACCACACTGAGGTATGAGCGGCCGGCCAGGACAGATGAGCCATAGGTTGGAATCATCTCAGAAACAGCAGACTTCGTGGGCTGTTCGTGAGGTGCTGTAGTAAGGGTGTACCAAGAATGGACTGCTGGCACACTGAGTACCTCCCGACGTCATAACTCTGGAGCCCCAAAGGCTATCGACCCCAGAGGAGAATGTTGCCTCCGTCGGCTGGTAAAGGGCAATTGACGCGCAAAAGTGAAGCAATTGACCACGCGAATGAACGCTGGGGCACCCAGCTACGTGTCCCCGATAACAGTAGAGCCAATCCTGTGACGCATGGGTCTCCGGAGTCGACGCTGCGTCAAGGTTAACCCAGGTCCATCGGCAACGACGCCTGGAGTTTGCATGGGACTACCGTCATTGGACAGTGGAAGAGTGGGAAGAGGTTGTATTCTCCGACGAATCGAGGTTTCTACTCCACAGAAGTGACGGGCGGTGGCGGATACTGCGTCAGACACAAGAGAACCAACACCATAACACGTTTGTCGGTCAAGTACAGACCAGGGCTGGCAGTGTGATTGTCCGGGGGATGTTTTCCTAGTATAACCTGGGACGGCTAGTACAGCTGGATGGGTCCCTGAACGCCAATGGCTACATGTCCATCCTCACTGACCACATACATCCCTTCATGTTGGACGTTTACCCTGGTGGTGATGGTGTTTACCAACAGGACAGTTCGCCATGCCACGTCGCTAACGGGGTGTGTGACTTGTTCCAGAAACGCGACAGCGATGTCTCCGTTCTTCTTTGGCTGGCGAAATCGCCTGACATCAATTCTATAGAACACTTGTGGGACTATTTGGATCAAAAGGTTTGACGTGCCGACCCAGAGCCACGTCGTCTTCGGGTCCCCATGCTCTGCTGCAGTCCAAATGGGCGCGTATGCCTCGGGCAGCCTTCCAGGGCCTCAGTGCGCCCATGTCACGCCTTCTCGCCGCTGTCACCCAGTCTAAAGGTGGTTATTTCCATTAGTAGGTAGGTGGTCATATTATTCTGATACGATTCTGTATATTGTTATTTTACTAATCTCATTAAACATTATAAATCCAATGCTGGATGAAAATATCCCCAAATTTCTTTCACAACTTTCTATCTTGAGTCAGTTTTCTCCAGGTCACTCTGCCATGCCTTCGAATTTAATCCACCCATCTACCACTTGGTCTTCTTCTGGGTCTTTTCCTGTTCCTTGGAATCCAGAGTAGCATTTCAGTTGTCCAACGGTGGACAGATCAGGATATTAAGCTGTTGGGTGGTCAGATCCTGTTATTAGTCAGTTTGGGCTTTTATGGGCTGGATTGTCATTTCAGGAATTTTTTTCCTTGATCATCATGGCACCAACTCCCGTCATTTTGCTGATCCATATCCATAGCTCCTCTTCCTATCCTTCCTAGGTTATGCTAAGCATGCATCTCTATATGCTTCGTTCAGTACTTTTAGCTTCTGTCTTTCTGTTTTTTAGTTAAGGTCCATGTCTCTGGTCCATAAGTAAGAACTGAAAGGATGCATTGATTAACCCTTTCGTCTCGGAATATAAATGGCAAGTGGTTTCCACTGCATTGACACGCATATACAGTGGAGACCATTTGCGGAACAAGCAAACGTGAGCTCTTTGAAAGTCACAGTAGTAAAGGCTCTGAGCGAAATAAACGACATTAATTTTTAGGTGTGGGGAGGGGTGGATGGTACATATGTTTACCAATAGGAAACAGGTAATAAATGGCAACATCAACTACAAACAATGTTTAGTAGACCGATATATTTGTGCAAAAATATGTTACTTCGTATGGCACAACATAAAACAGTCTTTGCACAAAGGTAGATTACATTGTTGGCAAATTGTTTTTGTTCTTTTTTGATGCTTTGCTCCTGCACAACGAGCACATCGTCTTCTTGTAGGACCTCCTACGGGAAGATGTAATGCTGCTTCAAAAAGTTTCATTTTCTTCGAAAGAGGGCCTCGTCTTGGTAATGGTAAATTAGTATTTTTCTTTCCGACGACTATCAGTTCTTCAGCAAGATCTACTGTACCAGAAATATTAGGAATGCCGGGATTCCTCGAGCCTATCGCCGTTAGCGTCGTATAATATGCAACGGAAGTTGCACGAACGATTAATCGAAGGTGTCCGAATGCGATGCGTCTGTAGTCATCCCTGCGAGAACAGTGCAGGAGGTGCTATACCAATATTTTCTTTTTGACTGACATATAATCTTGCCTAAAACACTTCCATAGAAAGAAATTCAATGACGAATTCGTGCGAACAACATCAACGACTACAAAATACTGTCTAAGCACGATGTGAATATGCTTAGACGGTATTTTGTAGTCGTCAGTTCCATTTAACCGTCTGTATTACCCAATTTCAGCGAAAGTGTCCCCCCAGTCTTCCATGTGTTAACCTCTCATTAAGCGGTAACACAAAACCCCACCGTGGTACAATATTTACTTGTCTGTCAAGCGTTCTCCAAGTTTCCGGTAATTTGCACTCTTTTTGGTACATATGTGCACCAGTCGGGACGAAAGGGTTAAATATGTTTCTTTTAACACACGATTGTAGATTGCTCTTGAAAATTGTACAGTTTCTTACAAATGCTCTCCAGCCGCGTTTTATACTTCTATCAGTTTCTTCTTCGATGTGGCCATTGCGTGATATCTGTAGCCCAAGGTAAGTGTAAGCATCGATTACTTCTAAAATTTTCCCCATCAGTCGCTAAATCTTCAGCTTTTGTGGAAGCACTGTCATTCAGTTTTGTTTTCTGTAAGTTCATTTTTAAGTCTACTTTTCTAATCTTGTCAGCAAGCTCCTGGATTATCGCAACTCTGAGGGGATTTTTGCAACGTTGACTATTTACTAACATTCACACTAAATGTGCAGGAGTTGGAGAGAATAATGCGAACACCTAGGAAAAGAAGGTTTTTACATACCTAATAGGGTGTGTGGGATGTAAGGTCAGGTGATGCGTAACATCACAGCCTCTCCTTGACAAATGTCAACCCCGCCTTCTCGTGGTGCATCCTGTTCCCACTAAAGGGGCTCTGACGACCGCCAATAGCGGTATAACTATACCATCGGGATTAGAGGAAATTCTATCCCACACTCACCAACCCGTTTGGCCAGCGTGGTGAGTTATGGCCAAACCCCTCCAAAATGACTCCACAAATTAAATCTTGGCCCTCAGTCTCCGGCAGCTGGAATGTACCTGGCCAAGGCAGCGGCCAGTGCGACATGAAGGCAGAGGGTGCTAAGAATCCCCAGAGGACCGGACTAGGCTGCCATCTGATGCTGACCTTGGCAACGTACAATGGACGCTCCCTATCTTCTGATTCAAGACTTCTTGAATTGGAAGAGGAACTACAAAGGATCAAGTGGGACATCGTGGGGCTAAGTGAGGTAAGGAGAAAAGGAGAAGATCTCATCGAACTGAAAAGTGGACATCTCTTCTACTATCGTGGGACAGATACTGGCAGAACTAGTGGTGTTGGACTTATAATAAACAAGAAACTGAAGGATAAAGTTGTAGAAGTTGAAAGTTCCTCTGACAGAGCTGCACGGCTTGTTATCCAACTCTCGAAAAGATACCAGGCTCAGATTATTCAAACTTATGCACCCACCACAAGTCATCCTGAAGAAGAAATTGAAGAATTTTATGAGGAAATTTGTCATCTAAATAATAAAGGTAAGCAGCACTTGAAAATAATTATGGGAGATTTCAATGCAAAAATAGGGCAACGGCAACAGAATGAAACTTCAGTAGGTAAATTCGGTCACGGCAACAGAAACCAGCGTGGAAATACTCTCGTTGAGTTTGCAGAGGCAGAAGGGTTTTTCATCTTGAACTCCTTCTTCAAGAAAAAGCCACACAGGAAATGGATATGGAGACATCCAAATGGGACGACAAGTGAAATTGATTTTATTATGTGTAACAAAAAATTCGTCATAGAAGACTGCAGTGTGCTAAACAAGTTCAACACAGGTAGTGACCATAGATTGGTGAGATGTAAGATGCACCTCAACACTAAACTTGAACGTGGCAAGCTCATAAGACAAACAAAATCTATTGACATAACCAACCTTAAAAAACACCATAATACCTTTAAGTTGGAACTGAAGAACAGGTTCTCTGCTTTAGAAGGCCTAACATCGGAAGAAGTGGACATCTCTAAAGTTAACAGAAAAGTAACCAAAGCTCTTATGGAAACAGCAACAAAATTAGCTGGGTCTAAGAACAAGTTGCATGTAAATAAATTATCAGGAAAAACGCAAATGTTGATGCAAAAAAGAAGAGAGATGAGGACAGCTAAAGAAGATGTGACTTCCAAAGTGGAATATATAGAGCTATGCAAGACAGTACGAAAAAGTATCACTGAAGACGTAAGAAAATTCAACTGTGAACTAGTGAGGAAAGCAATTGAAAACAACCAAAGCCTAAAGATAGCAAAGGGACATCTCAGTAAGGGAAGAAAACAGATTATGGCACTGAGAAAAAGAAGATGGTTCTGTAACAAGAAATAGAGGCGAAATTTTGACAAGAATGAAAGATTTCTACTCCAAATTATATGAAAGGGATGATACATGCACTCCAGACATCATGAAAGATACCAGTACCAGAGTTCCTCCAGTCCTTCCAGCAGAAGTTGCACATGCAATCAAGAACATGAAGCGGGGAAAAGCTCCAGGAGAAGATGGAATTACTGTAGACATCATACAAGAAGCAAGTGGAGAAATCGAAACAGTACTCGCCCAAATTTTCACTCGATGCCTTAATGAAGGAAAGATTCCTGAGGATTGGAACACTGCTACAATCATCCTGCTACATAAGAAAGGTGACATTGAGGATCTCGGAAACTACAGACCTATCAGCCTCCTATCAGTAGTTTATAAAATCTTCACTAAAGTTCTTTCACACCGCTTGAAGGTAACACTGGACATGGCTCAACCGAGAGAACAAGCTGGATTCAGGAGTGGCTACAGCACAATAGATCATATCCATGTGCTGAGAGAACTAATTGAAAGAGCGAGGGAATATGAACTTCCATTGTGCATGGCTTTTATCGATTATGAAAAAGCCTTTGATTCGGTGAAACCATCAGCAGTTACAATGGCTCTGAAAACCTGCGGTATAGAAGATGCATACATTAATATTATTAATAACATCTATGAAAATGCAAGTGCAAAGATTAGGCTGTTTGAAAATACAACACACATAAAAATTGGAAAGGGAGTGAGACAAGGTGACACCATATCTCCGAAGCTCTTTAATGCCACATTGGAGGGTGTTTTTCAGTCACTGAGCTGGGAAAACAAGGGGATAAAGATTAATGGAGATTATCTAACCCACCTTCGTTTTGCTGATGACGTAGTCATTTTTGCAACTAGCCCATCAGAGCTGCAGAGTATGATTCAGGAACTTGCTGACAAGAGTAAAGAAGTAGGATTAAAAATGAACTTTCAGAAGACAAAAGTGATGTTCAATGCTTTTACAAGAAATGAAGATTTATCGATTGATGGAGAAAAGCTGGAGATAACAGACACGTACGTTTATCTTGGACAGCAGATATCAAGTGAGGGTCACATTGATGAAGAAATTAATCCGCGTACAAAACTTGCTTGGAGAGCTTTTGGAAGAAACAGCATAATTTTGAAGAGCAATATGCCATTATGTCTTAAAAGAAAAGTATTTGATCAATGCATCCTTCCAGTGCTTACGTATGGTGCAGAGACGTGGACCTTAGCTAAAAGAGACATACAAAGGCTGCAGACAACTCAAAGAGGCATGGAGAGGTGCATGCTTGGTGTAACCAGGAGAGATAAGAAGAGGAACTCGTGGATCCGAAAAATGACAAGAGTGGAAGACATCATGATCAGAGTTAAATCCCTGAAATGGCAATGGGCTGGACATACTGCCAGAAGGACAGATCATCGATGGACAGCCGAAATTTTAGATTGGATTCCAAGGGACAGGAAAAGACCCAGAAGAAGACCACATGGGAGATGGGTGGATGAAATTCGAAAGTATGCAGGGGTGACATGGAGGAGACTGGCATAAGACAGACCGTTGTGGAGGAAACTTGGGGAGACCTCCGTTCAGCAGTGGATTGATAATGGTTGACAATGATGATGATGATGAATAGGGTGTGGGACCACCTTTGGCATTCAAGACGGCCTATATCGTCTTTGGAATGAATGTATGCAAGTTCTGGATGCTCGTTGTGGGATTTTACACCATTCTTCATGCAGAAACTGCTCCAGGTCCTTGAGAGGTGCAAGAGGAGGATAACGGGATCTTACTCTGTTTTCCAACACAGACCATAGTGGCTCAATGATGCTTACGTCTGGTGATTAGAGAATCCAAGGAAGGAGCGAAAGTTCGTCCTCGTGTTCCTCAAACCATGATTGGACATTCCGAGTTCTGTGAATTGGGGAGTTATCATCTTGATAGATTGCAGCCCCTGCAGGAAACAATGCCTGAGCCATTGGATGGATTTGTTGGGCCAATATGGTTTCATACGCCCTTCCAGTCATCCGTCCATTCAAGGTGATCAAGGGACCTGCTGACCACACCATTCTGCACTGTTAGGAGCAGACAGTCTGGGTTGTACGCTTTAATGGTGTTCTCCATATGTAAACACGTCCTGCAGTGGGGAATAGTGTGACTGTGGATTCATGCGACCACATTACACGCTTCCATACATAGGTAGTCCACGGCGCATGCTCCTGGCACCACTGCTGTCGCCGTTGTGCACTCAGCTGGGCCAACAGAGATTTTGCAATAGCAGCTCTGCCATGAATATCTTGCTTATGCAGTTCCCTGCGCACTGTTTTACACTGGCGTACAAAAATTAAGGACGAGACGGTTTTTCGAATGTAACGTCGTGCAGAAGTGCTCCACATCGACTGAAATCATACCATAAGATCCCCAAGATGTAAGAATATTGGACAAGTGAGCAAAACCGTCCAAACAAGGAATCCAAAGGATACAAAGGCACTTTATTCAAAAGGTAGCTTCGAGCACAACTGAACAGAAGACAGAAACGTCCATGTGACAGGCGGCTGCCAAGAAAAATCCAGTCTTTAGGGGGGATATGATCACCCCTGACTGCGTTGCAGGATTTACAACGTCTGTCAATGCTGAGGATGAGGTTGTCAAGGAGCTGTTGAGGCATCGCGGCCCATTCCTCTTGTACCGCCAATTGCAGCTGCGGAATCGTTGCTGGCGGCTGGTGACGTGCTGCCAAGCGTCTCCCGAGAAGGTCCCACACGTGTTCGATTGGATGTAGGTCCGGGGACCTTGCGGGCCAATCCATGCGTTGAATATCTTAACTCTCCAACAGCTCTGCGACAGCCACTGCGTTGTCATCCATGAAGAGGAACTCAGGACCCACAGCTCCTCTAAAGAGACGCACGTGAGGCAGAAGAACCTCGGTACAATAGCGGACACCAGTGACTGAACCTCCTTGGAAGATGTGGAGGTCAGTACGGCTACCAAGCATGATACCGCTCGAAACGAGAACCCCGCCACCTCCAAACCTGTCCCTTTCGTTGATGTTGGAGGTGTGATTGCGTGTTTCCTGCTCTCTCCAGATGTGTATACGTCCAGAATCGCTCGTCAGACTAAATCGGCTCTCATCCGTAAAGAGAACTCAACCCCATTGCTGACGTGTCCAGTTCTTGTGTTCCTGGCACCACAGAAACCGCCGTCTCCGATGAGCAGGCGTTAATGGCACTCACCGTACTTGTCGTCGTGCAAATAGACCTCCTTTGTGCATCCTGCTGGCCACGGAAAAACCCGATAACGGACGTCCAGTTGTCTGTTGCATGTGCCTTGCGATTTCTCCCGCTGTCTGCCGTCTGTCTCTTCTCCCCTGTAGGACAATATACCGGTCGTCCGCCGCCATGGTTGCTCGTGGACGGCCACTGCTAAACTCTCGGGTAGCTGTTCCTGTTGTTTGAAATGCTCTCCAAGCTCGTGAAACGATGCTGTGAGCGATCTCGAACTCCTCGGCCACACTAGTCACACTTCGAGCTTCTTCCAACTTCCCAATGACGCGACCTTGGGTAAAGTCATCCAGATGTAGTCTACTGGATTGCCTGTTGGCCATATCACACGGTGGTAGCAACTGGACGACGTTCAAATCGATGTACACCGTGCAATAGCTTTCATCGAATTGCTGAGCAGTAGGTAGGTAATACTTAAGGTTTAGGTCCAATTCGCATTCAGTTGTATGGAGCTAAGAAGAAGTAAATAGATTCGGGGTAGAGTCCCTTGATTGGATAGGTTTAAAGAGGAATAGGAAAATAGAGTTGTAGATTTTTACTGCTAAAAGTGAGCGCGAGAAATTTGCACTTTTAACAGTTGAGAGAAAAGTAACAACTCCTGGCACTAACAGGGAAGCGGGGTCAGTCTGGCTGGTGAGAAGGGGACGGTGCCGAGGGATAATCCGATGAATTCCCGTCGCAGCGGTAGAAGTACGATGGGTGCTGGTTCTGGCTGAGCATGGTAATTCCGGATGATTTGGTAATTCCAGGGGAGCTGACGTGAGGAATTGGTGGTGTACAGGGAATTTGAAATGGAGAAAAGCATAAGGGAAATAGTGAGATTTTTTACTCTTAGCAGTAGTTTTCGAGACTTTACTTACCTATGTGGGGTTCTCCTCTTTTTTTTTATCTTTTTTAAACGAAAATTGCGATAATGGAGTGAACTGCTTGAGTAGTAGTGGAAATTAGGAGCTAAGGAGTTAATCCTTTTAAGGGCCAAACTAGGGACACTTAGTTGGAAGTGGAGATAAAAATTTTGTATAAAATGGAGATCATCATCATCATCATCATTGTCAACCATTATCAATCCACTGCTGGACGAAGGTCTCCCCAAGTTTCCTCCACAACGGTCTGTCTTGTGCCAGTCTCCTCCATGTCACTCCCGCATATTTACGAATTTCATCCACCCATCTCCCATGTGGTCTTTTTCTGGGTCTTTTCCTGTCCCTTGGAATCCAATCTAAAATTTCGGCTGTCCATCGATGGTCTGTCCTTCTGGCAGTATGTCCAGCCCATTGCCATTTCAGGGATTTAACCCTGATCATGATGTCTTCCACTCTCGTCATTTTTCGGATCCACGAGTTTCTCTTCTTATCTCTCCTGGTTATACCAAGCATGCACCTCTCCATGCTTCTTTGAGTTGTCTGCAGCCTTTGTATGTCTCTTTTAGCTAAGGTCCACGTCTCTGCACCATACGTAAGCACTGGAAGGATGCATTGATCAAACACTTTTCTTTTAAGACATAATGGCATGTTGCTCTTGAAAATTATGCTGTTTCTTCCAAAAGCTCTCCAGGCAAGTTTTGTACGCCGATTAATTTCTTCATCAATGTGACCCTCACTTGATATCTGCTGTCCAAGATAAACATACGTATCTGTTATCTCCAGTTTTTCTCCATTAATCGATAAATCTTCATTTCTTGTAAAAGCATTGAACATCACTTTTGTCTTCTGAAAGTTCATTTTTAATCCCACTTCTTTACTCTTGTCAGCAAGTTCCTGGATCATACTCTGCAGCTCTGATGGGGTAGTTGCAAAAATGACTACGTCATCAGCAAAACGAAGTGGGTTAGATAATCTCCATTAATCTTTATCCCTTTGTTTTCCCAGTTCAGTGATTGAAAGACATTTTCCAATGTGGCATTAAAGAGCTTCGGAGATATGGTGTCACCTTGTCTCACTCCCTTTCCAATTTTTATGTGTGTTGAATTTTCAAACAGCCGAATCTTTGCACTTGCATTTTCATAGATGTTATTAATAATATTAATGTATGCATCTTCAATACCGCAGGATTTCAGAGCCGTGGTAACTGCTGATGGTTTCACTGAATCAAAGGCTTTTTCATAATCGATAAAAGCCATGCACAATGGAAGTTCATATTCCCTCGCTCTTTCAATTAGTTCTCTCAGTACGTGGATATGATCTATTGTGCTGTAGCCACTCCTGAATCCAGCTTGTTCTCTCGGTTGAGCCATGTCCAGTGTTACCTTCAAGCGGTGTGAAAGAACTTTAGTGAAGATTTTATAAACCACTGATAGGAGGCTGATAGGTCTGTAGTTCCTGAGATCCTCAATGTCACCTTTTTTATGTAGCAGGATCATTGTAGCATTGTTCCAATCCTCAGGAATCTTCCCTTCATTAAGGCATCGAGTGAAAATTTGGGCGAGTATTGTTTCGATTTCTCCACTTGCTTCTTGTATGATGTCTATAGTAATTCCATCTTCTCCTGGAGCTTTTCCCCGCTTCATGTTCTTGATTGCATGAGCAACTTCTGCTGGGAGGACTGGAAGAACTCTGGTACCTTTCATGATGTCTGGAGTACATATATCATCCCTTTCATATAATTTGGAGTAGAAATCTTTCACTCTTGTCAAAATTTCGCCTCTATTTCTTGTTATAGAACCATCTTCTTTTCTCAGAGCCATAATCTGTTTTCTTCCCTTACTGAGATGTCCCTTTGCTATCTTAAGGCTTTGGTTGTTTTCAATTGCTTTCCTCACTAGCTCACAGTTGAATTTCCTTACGTCTTCAGTGATACTTTTTCGTGTTGTCTTGCATAGCTCTATATATTCCACTTTGGAAGTCACATCTTCTTTAGTTGTCCTCATCTCTCTTCTTTTTGCATCAACATTTTGGTTTTTCCTGATAATTTGTTCACATGCAACTTGTTCTTAGACCCAGCTAATTTTGTTGCTGTTTCCATTAGAGCTTTGGTTACTTTTCTGTTAACTTCCGAAATATCCACTTCTTCTGATGTTAGGCCTTCTAAAGCAGAGAATCTGTTCTTCAGTTCCAACTTGAAAGTATTATGGTGTTTTTTAAGGTTGGTTATGTCAATAAATTTTGTTTGTCTTATGAGCTTGCCACGTTCCAGTTTAGTGTTGAGGTGCATCTTACATCTCACCAATCTATGGTCACTACCTGTGTTGAACTTGTTCAGCACACTGCAGTCTTCGATGACGAATTTTTTTGTTGCACATAATAAAATCAATTTCACTTGTCGTTCCAATTGGATGTCTCCATGTCCATTTCCTGTGTGGCTTTTTCTTGAAAAAGGAGTTCAAGATGAAAAATCCTTCTGCCTCTGCAAACTCAACGAGAGTATTTCCACGCTGGTTTCTGTTGCCGTGACCGAATTTACCTACTGAAGTTTCATTCTGTTGCCGTTGCCCTATTTTTGCATTGAAATCTCCCATAATTATCTTCAAGTGCTGCTTACCTTTATTATTTAGATGACAAATTTCCTCATAAAATTCTTCAATTTCTTCTTCAGGATGACTTGTGGTGGGTGCATAAGTTTGAATAATCTGAGCCTGGTATCTTCTCGATAGTTGGATAACGAGTCGTGCAGCTCTGTCAGAGGAACTTTCAACTTCTACCACTTTATCCTTCAGTTTCTTGTTTATTATAAATCCAACACCACTAGTTCTGCCAGTATCTGTCCCACGATAATAGAAGAGATGTCCACTTTTCAGTTCAATGAGATCTTCTCCTTTTCTCCTTACCTCACTTAGCCCGACGATGTCCCACTTGATCCTCTGTAGTTCCTCTTCCAATTCAAGAAGCCTTGAATCAGAAGATAGGGAGCGTCCGTTATAGGTAGCCAAGGTCAGCATCAAATGGCAGCCTAGTCCGGTCCTCCGGGGATTCTTAGCACCCTCTGCCTTCATGTCGCACTGGCCGCTGCCTTGGCCAGGTACATTCCAGCTGCCGGAGACTGAGGGCCAAGATTTAAGTTGTAGAGTCATTTTGGAGGTGTTTGGCCATAACTCACCACGCTGGCCAAGCGGGTTGGTGAGTGTGGGATAGCATTTCCTCTGATCCCGATGGTATAGTTATACCGCTATTGGCGGTCGTCAGAGCCCCTTTAGTGGGAACAGGATGCACCACGAGAAGGCGGGGTTGACATTTGTCAAGGAGAGGCTGTGATGTTACGCATCACCTGACCTTACATCCCAAAATGGAGATAATGTCCGGGAAATTTGAAGAAATAATGAAATTAAATAAGATTGGAACCATTCATGTCTTTTTGCTTTACCTTTCATGCATCCCGTTCTATTTGCGGGAAGGCGTGAAAAGTAGAAGGTTTAGTGATTCAGTTCTTGGGAGATTTGTATTTGTCATTTTTCTTGTAGGACTTCCGTCAACAGTGAGTAGAGTTTAGGTCCCAGCCACCAACAGCGAGATCGCCTTTTGGGCATAACACAGAAACGGAAGGAATGAGAGTAAGTCTTGCGACTTTGACAGAACAGTTTGTAGTGAGATTAGAGTACAGTAGATGGTGCCACCGTACAAGTACGATGCTGCACACAGAGGGGTGAGAAAATTTCAGGGGGGGGCATAGGAATGAATACCCATTTAACCAGTGGGTCCAGCCTGGAGGCCGTCACTTAAAGTGCTCGTCCGATATTCAGCGATTGTTAGTAAATCACACCATTTCTGAAAGATCAGCCCAGGTTCGAACCTGAAGACCTTGCATTGATAGTCTGACTCACTACCACTAAGCCATCCGCGGCACTCTTGGGAGATTTCCGCGGCTGATGCACCTTTAGTTTTGGTGAAATTACGTGGAGCAAAAGGACAGGTGCGGTGCGGACCGCATATGGAGCTATCAGAGCGGGGGAGTGAGTGGCGGTGAAATTTCTCTCCGCTCATGTTGGTTTTAAATAATTCTTGGTGGGAGATTTTTCCCGATAGGGTGTGGTTCGGGTGAGATTCTATTTTTTCCGTAGAATTTCTCTGCATGAGTGCCAATGATTTCCTTGATGAGCAGTTTATTTCTGATGTTCACCGTTCTTTCCATATGTTGAGCATTTGATAATTGACGAAGCATTTCATTTTGAAACTGTTGTAATTTTTTCAGGAGAGATTCGCTGCAAATACCCCAGATGTTGGATCCGTAGAGGAGCAGTGGGATGAAACACATTTTCCATAACATGATTTTGTTCTTGAGAGAGAGTTTTGAGCTTCTGTAGATAAGGCATCTCAGGGAATTTTTTAGAATGACGGCCTTTTTTATGGCATATTGGACGTGGGGTCCCCAGAAGAGTCGCTTATCAAATATAATTCCTAGGTATTTTACTTGAGAATTCCACGGTATTATTTCGCCATTGAGCTTAATTTGTTGGGGATGACGGAAATTGCTTCTAGAGAAAATTATTTCTTGGGTTTTAGTTGCATTTACGGAGATTTTCCATCTGGCGTAGTAGATTTCAAGCATACCAATAAATGTCTGGAGTTTTTTGGCTATGAGATGAAGAATTGCTGAGCGTACACCGTGTGCTTTATACCCTTCCGACACTCCCCTCCTACGTCATGCTGCATACATGCGCATGCCCTACCGTACCGGACCCTAGTCTATCTCCTGAGTGGCCTTTCGGTCCGTTCTGCCTGCTCGTTCCGGTGTTATGCTAATTTCTCCTCTTCGTCCTTAATTTTTGCACACCGGTGTAGTTAATACTGGGGACTGGAGATGCAGATTGAGCTCCGCACTAATTTTCGGCGCCATGGTCTTCTTATTACGGGTAACAATCATCTTTACTGCTCTCCTGTCTCTATCAGTCAGAGTCGTATTCCGGCCGCTCTTTGTGTTTCGCAGACGAGGTTTTGCCACGAACAAGGTATGCTGTCATGACGCTAGACACAGTAGCTTTCCAAACCCCCACCACCCCGGCGACTTTTATCACGGAAGCACCAACTAGCCGACCACCAACAATTAGCCCTCTTTTGAAGTCCGTTAGGACGCTCATTTCGTCGTCACTCTGAAAGAAATTTTGTAACAAGACACTTTAAATGCACTTAAACAGGACCTTGAGGTTCTAAGCAAAGCTATTACAACCAAAAGTGCGTATTCCGACGTACGCAGCTGCATTAAAAGCCACCTCTCTGAGCGTGGTGTTCACATTATTCTGTCCAACCCTGTATGTGTCTATCGTGAATCCTATTTCACAAGATAGCAGCATAATCCTTTGACTGATCAACCGCAGATATCAATTACTCATTCACTGCGGATAACTTTTAAACTAAAAATTGAAACTTATCTTAAATGGGTACTATGAGGAGGTGCTCTCAGATTTAATAGATCATCTTTTCATGTTGTAAAGCCTGCGTATTTAAAATCACTGTTAAAAACAAAAAACGATATGAGAGAAAAGTTTTCTCACGGCCATTGAGATTAATGTGCATGGTAGGAAGACTCCAAGATCCGGCAGAATTGCCAAGGCTTACACGAAAAGTAAGAAGATAAAAAGAGGGGAAAGTTGTCGTAAAAATAACATGAGGGGAGAAATAGGGAAGGCTGTCATTTCGTCCGGAGAACTGGATTAATGAGTGCAAGTGTATGCACCGCACGGGGTCGACAGGTTTTCCCTTTTCGTCGCTGGCATTTCCTCAGCGGACACCACTACTTCCTTTGCCTTAGAGCAAACTAACGCACACTGCCTCA
The DNA here is from genome assembly GCA_039090855.1 of Macrothele yani. Lineage (NCBI taxonomy): Eukaryota > Metazoa > Arthropoda > Arachnida > Araneae > Macrothelidae > Macrothele > Macrothele yani. The sequence continues at coordinate 139,491,783 of CM076994.1, forward strand.
ACTTACCAGGCACCATTTGAAATGTTACAGACTTAATGGAAAAGGCCAATGCCCGGGATACCATTTCTCTAGCTGCATTTTGGTCGTTTCGTCTAAAATGAGAAGAACATAGTAAACAAGTGAGGAAATTCACGCAGTATAGAAATGAAGGAACACTTTTCAAAAAGCAAATTTTATTTTTATACATCCTGCATGATTTCTTAAGAAGAGTTTCTTAAGCTCAGACAAATAGAGATTTTTGTTGCTTCGGTTTATGACTTAAATATTATCTTTTCAAGTTCATTATTATTTATTTTTTCATTCCAGCTGTTCTTAAATTCCTTCACTAACAGTTATCACACCTGACTGATTATTGTTTCAAGTCATATTACGACGTATATTTGAACTTTCATTTTTAGTTTCCTTCCTTATGTAAATTTTGCTTTTGTTCTTTTGAGCGTTTCAGTCTTAACGTTATATTTTCTCACTCACTGAATGTTATCTGGAAACAGTCTTGAGGTTATATTGAATGATGTGTGTACTGTGCATGTTTGACAAACTAAGAGCAATGTATATAATGTGTGGAGCGAGCAAAGTAACCGGAAGGTAAATTAGTATAGTTTGTTCCTATGTATGTTATACCTTCTTCACGACTTAGAGTTATACTGTACGTAAGAGCATTAGTGGTTGTGGTACGAAGTTTATTGTGAGTGGAGTGCTATTCTTGATTATTAACATCGTGTGCCAGCGACAAGTTTGGATGTGAAATAAAGACTTGTTTCTGTTACTGTAAGTAGTAATTTTTTGAAGATCCTTGAAGAAAAATATAAATGCGGTTTTAAAATCTACGGAAAGCAAAAACGGTGCTGCGAAAGAGGAATATTCTCTTAACGCCATAAATAGAGAAAGGTTTTTAAGAATCTCCTGTTTTGTTTCTATGTATTTAACCCTTTAAGCGGCCTATGTAACTAAAGGAAACTATGCGCTCTTCAAACACAAATGTTCACATAGCCGCAGTGTTTTATGAAATCTTCGGCAACATAATTCCTTTCATGCTTTCAGTCCTTGTTTCTCTGTCCTTTATTCTCTGCTCCATCTATAGATCTTATTCTCTGCTCTTTCTGACTTTCTCTATTCTCTTCTCCATTCTATATACTTTTATTCTATGCTCCATTATATACTTTTTTATTCTCTGCTTCATGACTGAAGGTATAAGGCGGAAAGGGAAGTTCCCTTGACACGGACATCATGCCACTGAGAAGAAAAAACATCTCTCCTTTCTTAGGTTCGTAGGCATTGTTATAGGTCTTTTAGCAAGAAATCAGTCAGAAACTATTACTGTCAATCACCTCCTTTAAATTACTGCTTTAAAAAACAAAGCTAAGGGGGAAAAACACTTTCTTATGCGCAGGTTCACTCATTCAAGCCGCGTTCGGCCTACTTCTTAGACAGCGAATATATTCCTTCAAACTAATTTCAGCCCATTTAGCCAATCCCGATTTTATTCGTTCCAAGATAATTTTACTTGAAGTTTATCTTTTGATATTGGAGAACAAATCTGCTTTGTAAACATACTTTTCACACGCTATTAATCGGGAATATATTACATTTCTGCTGGCTCCGTACTTTATAGAAGAGTGCATAATTAATCCACCAGCGTTTAATAAGTTGACAGGTTTTTTAGCCTAAAGTGAATTTGTCAGAACAAACTTCGCGTAAGGTAGTGTTTTTTTAGGTTGAATTGACTTTGCACGTATGTTATACACCTTAAAATCTAGGAACATTGCAACGTTCCTTTTGTTTTTTACCTAAATGCTGAAAATAAAATATACGAATTAAGTACAACACGCACCAGGAAAAACAAACTGTTTCAATTGGAGGGGCGAGATTGCTCCGTAGATATCATATTGAGCAGTAGTTACTATGTAGAGCAGATTTTCGTTTTTTTTTCACCTTGGCTTTTTAATACTCGCAATCTTTTACATTATTACACAAGCACGAATTTTATCCCACAATTTCCTCTGTAAATTCCATATTTCAAATCTGAGTCTCAAAGCACTTTTTTAAAGTGGGAAAGGAATGATAATAATTTCTATTCTTTACCAGTTTTTCTACTCACTCGCACTATTTGACGATTGAATCGCTTTTGAAGAAGATGCGCCATCAGTCTCTATTTTTTCAAGCTTCAATTCTTTGCTATCAGGCTGTATCATTTCCGGATCAGAGTAACAGTCACATTCTCTTTCATGGAGTCTTTTACCGTAAAGCTTTACATTTGTACGCCGAGGCAATTTTGTGCAGAAGAAGACAACAGCTGCTTTCTCTGGTTTGAAGTCGTAAAGTTGAGGTCTTTCAAATGCTATTCGCTGAAGATGTGTTAGTGCTTCATAACTTATTCTATTTCTGAAATCAATTTTTATTCCACTCACAGCTGAAAACGCTTTTTTCAACTTTGGAATTTGAGACATGGTATCTGTGCTATTGTTCAAACATGGAAATTCCGCAGAGTACTTTTCTTTCAAGCACTTCCACAGCTGTTGCCTTGCCACGTTCTGAAGATTTCTTGTCCATATGTCTTTAAGCAACGCCAATCATCTTTAATGTTTTCTTTTTCCTCATTATTTTAAACTACCAACAGTTCACCGGTGGTGCAATGATCTAAGCGCTGGCTTATAAACATTCGTCCGTGATGGGACTGGGTTCGAAGCTCGGTGTGGCACGTATGTTGTTTTTGATTTACGGCACTGGCTCTCTCCCTTTCCTGGAACCAGTGACCATAAATTTGGGACGGGAGACTGCTTATAATCCATCGAGTTGCTTACGGCGCTCATTAAAATCCCAAACCAAAAATAATTTTCGGTTAAAATTGCATTATGTTCCTTTGTCTGCAAGCCATATTTTAGGCTTGAGCAATTTAGCAGCATTAGAGTACGATCTTTGTATAAGTCGTCAAGCCTGAGATAAGCACATTCACACAGATGACACATTAAAGGGATTCGCAATTCTTATACACTACTCTTTTTGGAAACCGCAACACCTAAAAGGAATCGCGCCATTCAAATGAAACATATATCACAGATTTATCATGTTACAGGAGATAATTGATTACATTTCTAGAGCTATACAAGATTTTGCTATACAATAACAGCCTCTACACGGCTGTTATTATTGCTGTATTCTAAAATACACTGAAGAGCTATTCAATTAGAGATACCTGTCTAGTAACGTGTAGCACCACCTTTCGCTATGATGACGGCGGCGATTCGTCTCGACATGGACTCGAGAAGACACCGGAAGCGTTGGGAAGCCATATGGATCCACGACCCCTGAACGAGCTCCCACAGTTCACGAAGATTTGATGGAGGGGGGTCAGAGGCTCTAACATCTCTCTGGATGGCATCCCAGATGTGCTCGATGGGATTGAAGTCAGGTGACCTAGCTGGCCAAGGAAGCGAAGTCACGTCGGTGGAGTGTTCATCCAACCATTCGGATAAAATTCGGGAGCGATGGCACGGTGCATTGTCTTGTTGCAGGATGAGGTTCCCAGTGGGATGTTGAAGACGCACAAACGGAAGCAAACGGTCGTCCAGGATATTCCGGTAACGTTGACCTGTGAGGGACGATGTCACACGTGCCAGGAGTCCCATTTCAGTCCACGTAAACAGTTCCCAGACGAGAATGCCACCCCCACCAGTTTGAAGAGTACCCTGCTGGCAAGAAGGATCCATCGCTTCATGTGGTTTGCTCCGTACTCGTATCCTGCCATCCGCATGTACCAACGTGAATCTCGACTCATTAGTCCAGGCAACATTTTCCCACATGTCTAGGGTCCAGTGGCGTTGTTCCCGCGCCCATGCTGATCTTTGCACCCTGTGATGTGCGGTCAGCAGCGGTACCCTCGTGGAACGATGGCTTGTGTACCCCATAGCGAGGAGATGGTTCTGGATGGTGTGGTTGCTTACACGTTTTTGTGCACTAGCGTTAAATTGACGAGTGATTTCTTGTGACCCGTCTATTCGATGTTACAATGCGAGCTAGCCGACGATGACCTCGCTCATCCACACACTGTTGTCCATGGCAGTTGGCTCTTGCAGGGATGGTTTTACCGGATTCGATGTACTCACGGTGCACCCGTGACACAGTGGCTCGTGAAAATCTCAGGGTCTGCACGACTTCCGAGATGGTGTGACCCATTCGTCGGGCCCCAACAATTTGCCCACAATCAAATGCGCTTAGATCCTTGGTCTTACCCATACTGCGTCCAACTCTTACTGATTCCCGTCGCATCACTCCTTATATTGTCGGATCGCTGCATACGTCATGTCGTTTCCCTTTACAGGGCCGCCCACAGCGCCACATTTGCATAACGCCAGCCCTCTCTAATTCAATTGCTTCATGGCTCGGTGCATTATCCTGCTGGTACCAACAAGGCTCGGTTCTATAGTATTGCCACAGAGTTGGTAGGGCAAAATTGTCCAGAATATCAAGTTAGACGTGCTGGTTAACAGGTTTGTCCACTATAACCAATGGGCCGGGACCATACCACGAAAAACAGCCCCACACGAGTACATTACCAGCTCCATACTTGACCGTAGGAAGAGTACACTGAGGTAAATAGCGTTCCCCCGGCTGCAGTCAACCCACACACGGTCATCAGACTGATGGATCGTGTACCTGGATTCATCAGTCCATAGGACCCGTTACCTTTGATCTACGGTCCACGATAAATGTTCTTTACACCATGCTAAACAACGAGTAGCATTCCCAGCCGAGATGAGAGGCTTATGAGCAGCCGCACGACCACGGTAACCCATGGAATGAAGTTCTCTGCGAATGGTACGTGTACATACCGAGGTTCAGCATTTTTACTCAGCTGTACACTGAGGTCTTGTGCAATACTCCGTCCATTAGCTGTAACGACTCTCCTGAGGTTTCGACGTCCTCTATCGCTGATTTTCTTTGGTCTGTCGGTACGTTTTGCTGCTTCAGGCATGCTATGTGTCTTCCACTCATTCAGTACATCCAAAACAGTTGACTTGGGTACGTTTAAACACCTCTCGGTTTCTCTTACGGACAACCCACTAGTATAACACCCAACAATCTTTCCTTTCCAAAAGTCAGTTCTCTCCCGCCGCGACATTTTCACTCAACCTCATAGTTTCTCTTACGGACAACCCACTAATATAACACCCAACAATCTTTCCTTTCTAAAAGTCAGCTCTCTCCCGCCGCGACATTTTCACTCAGCCTCATAGTTTCTCTTACGGACAACCCACTAATATAACACCCAACAATCTTTCCTTTCTAAAAGTCAGCTCTCTCCCGCCGCGACATTTTCACTCAACCTCACAGTGCGATATGATCGCGGTCAGCTGCAGGCTTGTTTTAATACCGTTTGCATCTGTACCGCGCATCTTAACAACGCAGCGGATCCGTTCATTTCCTTTTGAGGGGTGTCCGGTGACTTTTGTCAATAAATATGCTCGTTCTTGGATTTTATTCAGTTTCGTACGAATTGTTTTGAAAGAATCAGAAAGAATTGTGTTTCTGACATTTAAACAAAAATCCTGTTGCTTGATTAAGGGTTAAAATGCTTACCAATTATTGCATCCCTATGCGTATTTTCTTTCTGAGAGCGACGCTAAAAATTGCTTGCTCGGTTACTTACGTAAAGATGTTTCATGTTTTTTGATTTTTCAGCAGTTGTGACTTCACGAAAAAATGGAAAACAAAACAAAAACGACATTAAGTTTGTGACAGCTACATTACACGCTTTCTTTAATGCTTTAGGAAATTTTTGTTTGCAAAGAAAGTAATTTCGACACTGTTTCAGTCATGACGTCATAAAAAAAGGTAGAGAACATCTGCCTGGAAGGTTTGTGAACAGTGGTAATTAAGTATTAATCATTTCCTCGATTCTTTCCAGAAGAAATGACGCGCTGGAAGAAAGAAAATTCTTACACTAATATAAAAATGACACCTGAAAAAATTAAATAGCATTGTCAACAAATTTTCTTGCGATTAACAAAAAACAACTGTTGCCTTTATTTTGAACAAAGAAATGCGTCATGTATGTTTCTGAAGTGAGGAACGTTTCCACGAATTTTCGTCATTGTTTTAAGTAAGGAATTTTGCTTTCTTTCCATTTTTTCAAGAATATTTTTAACTGTTTTCTTCTAAAGATTCTAACAAATTTAAACACGGAAAAAGATATGCGTTGCATCTGAAATATCTAACGAAATAATTCAGATATTTATTTCATTTCATTACCTTTTCAACTAAACTTTTAACGGCGGAAATGTGTCCTCGTTTAATTCTGTATCTTTCTGCCACTACATTTTTGAAATGTAACGTATAGTTATTCTCACTTGCAAAATTGTGACAAAGCTTCGCCAACATACTGCTCATTTATATGAGCAAACGGCTTTAGTTGAAGAAAAAGCAAAACCCCTTCAACGTAACAATTATACAGCAAATCAGCATTATGTGAGAAAATTAAATTGAATGTTGAAGTGGTAACACTTTAAAAATCCTCTTGCTAATGTATTTGATGAAGGGTTTCCAAAATTTCAGAATGTTGGCTTCTGGTTATAAGCTTTAGTGACGGTTTGTCTTTAAAATATTCAGTGTTCCCCTATCATTAACTGAATTTCATTAACTGAATTTTCGTTAACTGAATTTATTATCATTAACTGAATTTTGAAAGCGACAATACCTTGTATTAAATCGTAATCAGGGTCGAGTATTAATTTTGGGCGTTTCCCGTTGATGTATAGCGTGGAGATTATTTTTTCGTTTCGGTGTTTGAATACTAACATAAGAAATTTAAAAAGCTTTTGGTCGCCCGTCTCAAATTTAGGGCCAGTGGGTTCAGGGAAGAGGAAGAGCCAACCCCGTGAGGCAAGCCCACCACCAATGCGGCATGCAGGACACAGCTTGGACGACTGGACAGAAAGCCATTCCTCTGACCTCTCGATCACCGAGGCCGCAGTCTGAAGATGGGGTTGAATATTAAATTTGGACACCGTGCACTGGAGGCATCTCGCAACATCAATACAGCATTTGCAGAAGTCACTGTTAGTGATCACAAGACCCCAATGTTGGTTTGCTAAATTCCGGTCCGGCGATATGAGCCCCGAAAATGAACCACGTGGTAGACCAGAAGGAGCTATCGAAGTTGCCGAGTTGGAGGTCTTGAATGAATCCGATCCACATTAAATTCCGTTCTGGCGGTATGAGCCTCAAAAATGAACCCCGCGGTGGACCATAACGAGATACCGATGATGCCGAGTTTAAGACCTTGACTGAATTCGATCCACATTAAATTCCGTCTTGAATGAATCCGATCCACATTAAATTCCGTTCTGGCGGTATGAGCCTCAAAAATGAACCCCGCGGTGGACCATAACGAGATACCGATGATGCCGAGTTTAAGACCTTGACTGAATTCGATCCACATTAAATTCCGTCTTGAATGAATCTGATCCACATTAAATTCCGTTCTGGCGGTATGAGCCTCAAAAATGAACCCCGCGGTGGACCATAACGAGATACCGATGATGCCGAGTTTAAGACCTTGACTGAATTCGATCCACATTAAATTCCGTCTTGAATGAATCTGATCCACATTAAATTCCGTTCTGGCGGTATGAGCCTCAAAAATGAACCCCGCGGTGGACCTAACGAGATACCGATGATGCCGAGTTTAAGACCTTGACTGAATTCGATCCACATTAAATTCCGTTCTGGCGGTATGAGCCTTCAAAACGAACCACTCGGTGGACCAGAAGGAGATACAGATGATGCTGAGTTCGAGGCTTTGATTGAATTCAATTCACATTAAATTCCGTTCTGGTGATATGACTCTCAAAAATGAAACACGTGGTAGACCAGAAGGAGCTGTCAATGAAGCTGTGTTAGGAGCCTTCATTGAATCCGATCCACATTAAATTCCGTTCTGGCGATATAATCCTTGGAAATAAACCACGCAGTAGATCAGAAGGAGCTATCGATGATGCTGAGGTGGAGTCCTTCATTGAATCCGATCCACATTAAATTCTGTTCTGGCGATATGAGCCTCGAAAATGAACCACGCGGTAGACCTGAAGGAACTACCGTGATGCCGGGTTGGAGGCCTTGATTGAATCCGATCCACGTCAAATGGTGCGAGAACTTGACGAGAGACTGGAAGTACACTATACAACCATTTCTCAACATTCAGCAGTTATTGGCAAAGTGAAGAAGATGGATGAATGGATCCCACATGAGTAGACGGAACAGCACAAAACACGACCATTTGATTTCTGCTCTTCTCTTCTTATCAGCAATTAAACGAACTACATCTTGAGGGGCCGCGTTACGTTCGATGAGAAATGGATGCACACTGTCAAATGACGACGTTCGGTGCAATATCTCGATCTCAGTAAAACCCCGAAGCCGGTGCTCCATCCCTGGAAGACAATGATCAGTATTAAGTGATCCGCAGCTTATGAGATCTACTCCTCCTTCTTATAACCGAGTCAAACCATCATGGCGTACAGGTATTGTCAAGAACTTTTCATTATACATGGAGAACTGTCAATTAAACAGCCCGCATTAGTTGATCGCTATGGGTCTATACTTCTCCATGATAAAGCGAGACCTCAGCTTTGAACGCCATACGATCCAGGAGCTTCACCAGTTGAGGTACGAAACCTTATCTCATCCATCTTATTCACCTGATCTGTCCCCTTCGCATTTTCATTTCTTCAAGCTCTTGGACAGCTTTCTACGAGGTAAATCGTTTCCCGATCAAACATCGGTTGAGCATTTCATTAGTTTGCTGCATCCCGAATTTTTTCACGGTGCTATACAGAACCCTGTATCTCTTTGGCAATAGTGTGTTGATCCTGGCGGTGATTATTTTTACTAATGAAGTTTTCTTTTGTGTCGTATCGTCGGTATTTTAAGTTTCCATGAATATCCCGATATTTCATTTGCGAAAGGCCAGTTAGCTAGGTACAGTCATTTGCAAAAGTTCTTGTGAAAGGCCAATTAGCTAGTTACAGTCATTTGCAAAAGTTCTTGTGAAAGGCCAATTAGCTAGTTACATTCATTTGCAAAAGTTCTTGTGAAAGGCCAATTAGCTAGTTACAGTCATTTGCAAAAGTTCTTGTGAAAGGTCAATTAGCTAGTTACAGTCGTTTGCAAAATTTCTTGTGAAACGCCAATTAGCTAGTTACAGTCGTTTGCAAAAGTTCTTGTGAAAGGCCAATTAGCTAGTTACAGTCATTTGCAAAAATTCTTGTGAAAGGCCAATTAGCTAGTTACATTCATTTGCAAAAGTTCTAGTGAAAGGCCAATTAGCTAGTTACAGTCATTTGCAAAAGTTCTTGTGAAAGGTCAATTAGCTAGTTACAGTCGTTTGCAAAATTTCTTGTGAAAGGCCAATTAGCTAGTTAGAGTCGTTTGCAAAAGTTCTTGTGAAAGGCCAATTAGCTAGTTACAGTCATTTGCAAAAGTTCTTGTGAAAGGTCAATTAGCTAGTTACAGTCGTTTGCAAAATTTCTTGTGAAAGGCCAATTAGCTAGTTACATTCATTTGCAAAAGTTCTTGTGAAAGGCCAATTAGCTAGTTACAGTCATTTGCAAAAGTTCTTGTGAAAGGTCAATTAGCTAGTTACAGTCGTTTGCAAAATTTCTTGTGAAACGCCAATTAGCTAGTTACAGTCGTTTGCAAAAGTTCTTGTGAAAGGCCAATTAGCTAGTTACAGTCATTTGCAAAAATTCTTGTGAAAGGCCAATTAGCTAGTTACATTCATTTGCAAAAGTTCTAGTGAAAGGCCAATTAGCTAGTTACAGTCATTTGCAAAAGTTCTTGTGAAAGGTCAATTAGCTAGTTACAGTCGTTTGCAAAATTTCTTGTGAAAGGCCAATTAGCTAGTTAGAGTCGTTTGCAAAAGTTCTTGTGAAAGGCCAATTAGCTAGTTACAGTCGTTTGCAAAAGTTCTTGTGAAAGGCCAATTAGTTAGTTACACTCATTTGCAAAAGTTCTTGGGAAAGGTCAATTAGCTAGTTACAGTCGTTTGCAAAAGTTCTTGTGAAAGGCCAATTAGGTAGTTACAGTCATTTGCAAAAGTTCTTGTGAAAGGCCAATTAGCTAGTTACAGTCGTTTGCAAAAGTTCTTGTGAAAGGCCAATTTGCTAGTTACAGTCGTTTGCAAAAGTTCTTGTGAAAGGCCAATTAGCTAGTTACAGTCGCTTGCAAAATTTCTTGTGAAAGGCCAATTAGCTAGTTACAGTCGTTTGCAAAAGTTCTTGTGAAAGGCCAATTTGCTAGTTACAGTCGTTTGCAAAAGTTCTTGTGAAAGGCCAATTAGCTAGTTACAGTCGTTTGCAAAAGTTCTTGTGAAGCGTCAAGTAGCTAGTTACAGTCGTTTGCAAAAGTTCTTGTGAAAGGCCAATTAGCTAGTTACAGTCGTTTGCAAAAGTTCTTGTGAAAGGCCAATTAGTTAGTTACACTCATTTGCAAAAGTTCTTGGGAAATGTCAATTAGCTAGTTACAGTAATTTGCAAAATTTCTTGTGAAAGGCCAATTAGCTAGTTACAGTCGTTTGCAAAAGTTCTTGTGAAAGGCCAATTAGCTAGTTACAGTTGTTTGCAAAAGTTCTTGTGAAAGGCCAATTAGCTAGTTACAGTCATTTGCAAAAGTTCTTGTGAAAGGCCAATTAGCTAGTTACAGTCGTTTGCAAAAGTTCTTGTGAAGGGTCAAGTAGCTAGTTACAGTCGTTTGCAAAAGTTCTTGTGAAAGGCCAATTAGCTAGTTACAGTCATTTGCAAAAGTTCTTGTGAAGGGTCAAGTAGCTAGCTACAGTCGTTTGCAAAAGTTCTTGTGAAAGGCCAATTAGCTAGTTACAGTCATTTGCAGAAGTTTAAGACTACCTATTGGTATTAGCAGATTTCTGCCGGTTGCGGCAGCTACTATCTCTATTACCCAACTTCCTGTCGGTGTTGCATCATCCTAAAGCGGCAGCTGTTTATAGAGTTGGGTGGAGCGTGCAAGCGTCAGTTTGCTTCTGGTTTTCATGCTGAGCGGTTTTGTACGTATTTTCTACCTAGCAAAAAAATGAGCAAAAAAGCTTCATTAAGTGTTACTCAGAGGGTACAAATAGTGACTTTATATTATGGAGGATACTCCGAACGTGACATAAGCAGAAAGGTGAATGTGAGAAAAACTGCTATTCATAATACGATCATGTAATATTGAGATACAGGTGAATTTAGCTACCGAAAGAGAAGTGGACGTCCAAGGAGAGCAAGTTAGTAAAATAATGCAACACACTGATTATGATACGCTTTCCAACATACCAGGAATCATTACTCAATTTATTACTAAAGTTATGAAGATAATGGCTGGGAAATAAATCTCGCTCCTGTGCCCTTACCTATAACCCCATTTCGATGATATTCAATTGAACCAGTTCGGTATGCCTCCAGAACAACATTATAAAGGTTTGTCGCAATCGAAGCATTTTTACGTAAGTTATGACGCATAAGGGCGATGGAATGGATTCCGCTCCTATGGCCTGACCTTTGATCCCATTTCGTCCATTTTCAAAAGGGTTTCTCCCCAGGTTGTTCCCTACCACATACTAAAATTTCATCGAAATCGAACCATTTGTACGCGAGGTATCGTGGTGACAGACAGACAGACGGACAAAGCTGTAGCATATACGCTTCTTCAACCAACGGTTGGAAAGCGTAAATAACCCCGCTTGATGAAAATACCATAAGGCGAATAGTTATGCGTTCTCCGAGGAGTTCGTGCAAGAAAATTAAAGCCTTTCTATATTTAAAAGGATCTGATATTGGTATCAGCACTGTTTCTCGACGTCTTAGCAAATATTTTGGATTAAAGTCTTATAAAATTGCACATAAACCTAGACTAACCTCTGTCATGAAAAAGAAGAGACTCCAGTTTGCGAAGCGTCATCAATCGTGGGCTGCTGAAAATTAAAACCAATTTATTTTTTCCGATGAATCAACTGTGCGTCAATTTAAAACATGTGAAGCACATCTTCGGCGACCTAAAAGCAAAACGTTTGATGAAAAAATACACCGTTAGCACCTTGAGACTTCCGCCTAGTCAGATGATATAGGGTGCTATGTCAGCATCCGATACTGTTTCATCATCCTTTTTTGCCGACAGCGCTACCATGACTGCTGTTTTTTTATGTGGGAATGTTACGTTAGAAGCTGTTAACTCATATGCAAGTGCACATACGTGCACTCTTTATACGTGATGGTGCTCCATGCCACAGATTAAAGACAGTAAAGGACTGTATCCAGAGGGAAAATATAACTGTGCTTGACGGGCCCGGTAATAGTCCGTATCTTAAAGCCAACGAAAATTTGTGGACCATTTTAAAAGACCAGGTAGTAGAAAAACAGCCATCTAATTCCTAAGCTTTGATTGACGCGATAAAATACGTGTGGTGCAAAAACATTTCAAGTGACAACTAGAGTACGCGACATCGTATTATGTCCGTTATAAAAAACAAAGGTGGCCACACAAAGTATTGATTTCGGTTTTTTGTGTTTTAAGGAATGTAAGTATTCATCTGTGGTGTCATTTTTTCAAATATCTCTGACTAGTAATTAGTTACTTTTTTAAAAATCTTAATTTTCAATAAATGGATAGGAGGTCTTAAGCTTTTGCAAATGACTGTAAAAGAAATTAAAAATCATTCGAGAACAACGATGTAGCAAGAAATCCTTTTTTCCTTAGCTATCTTTACATAAAGAATGAAGCAAACCTAATTGCTTCATTTGCTAATGAAAAAGGTCCCAAACTGGAAGATTTTAAAATTAATAAAACGCAATCGAAATTTTCGAAAATCTGAAGCTATCCGACAACTGCTTTCAATTTTCAATTGTTTCTTGCATTAACTCCAACCTTCACTAAAACAAAACTCTTATACACGACGGGAAAAAAGAAAACCAAAAGTAAAGTAAATGAAAAATCTACCTAATGAATAAGGAAATAAAAAAGAATCTTTTTGTGGAGTTTTTCATTTCAGTTTATAAGCGCTGAGAGAATGTCTTTCTGTTTTAATATGTGTTAAGGTGCCGTATGCAAAGATTTTTCTGTAAAATTATAGTCCAGTGTTTTGAATTTGTGTAAAATTATGGTCCAGTTTCCTGAATTTTCTGCAAAACTATGGTCAAGTCCAGAGCTTTTGAACAGAAAGAGGCGTAATTTCGGGTTTCAACCCTCGCAAACAAATAAGTTTTCTCCGATCCTGAGGCATACAATGGCCATGATATCCCTGGCATTTTAGATTTTTCTAGAACGTTTCACGAGATCACAGAATATTCAGAATTTGAATCATTGTTGTGAAAAGGCGTGCTCTCTCTGCTTCTTTTGGTGGCACCCATCTTATTTAAGAGCAGCAGTCGTTCTCACCTGCGACCACCATTTCCGTGAAGTAGTGCTTGATAAGCGCGATAAGTCAAAGTGATGTCTTCCGTAACCTTGAGGTGCACTTTGTTTCCACTGAAGCGTAAAATACTGAAAAGAGAGCTTTCTTTCAAGTCCCTCCCCCACTGTCTGTCATCTCTCTTTAAACTTTTCAACAAGAAGGTGTGGGGGACATACCACACTCACATCTGTCACGTGGTTCGTCTGAAAACAGTCAAAGGTTGTCCCGGCTGGGTCAGTTCAGGTCGTTCTCCCTCCAACCGGTGTTGTTAACACAGGGGTCAAACCACACAGAAATCCGAAAATTGCTTCGTCTACCTGCGAGACATTACGCAGATGCAATCTATAAGGAAATGGGAAGAGAGCGTTACTTTTGCTTTTTCTTAGGCCAAAACGTTTTCTGCTTAGTGGGATCATTTCTCGGTCATCGTCAAGTAAAAAAAATACCAAATATTCCAGATATTCAGCAAAAATAATTAACTTATTTTGTGTTCTCCGTGTGTTTTCTCTTTCACCTTCTGAATATTTCCTGAAAACTTTAAAGGATTTGCATTTCCTAAAAAACGATTTTTAGTTCTTTTATTTTGTTTGGTAAAGGTGGTGGTTCTTCGACAATGTCACCGGATCGTAAAAGTTACTAAGTGAAGCGAAGGGAATCTTTGCGATTCTGAGAAAGAAATACACGGTGTCCATAAAGCCTTTCCCACATTACAAAAATTAATATAAAAAAATGTATTACAGGTACGAGAAAGGGATTGCACGATAATGATGGTGTACAAGTATTTTTCAGTGTCAGTACACCTACACATGGGCGCCATTTGTGGCCCCGAGGACACCTAAGCGATATTCGATTTCACGCTATGTTTAGTTTAGCTTCTCAGCACAGACAGAACCAATGACGTCCGTTGTTTTGCTCTTCAAAGTCTCAACATCCGGAAAACTGCTAGAGTAAACTTGGTCTTTCACAACACCCCATAGGAAAAAGTCTAGAGGGGTTATGCCAGGCGATCGAGGGGGCCATGTCATGGGACCGTCGCGGCCAATCCACCTGTCCGGAAATGTGGCTTTCAGGAACTCACGAACCATTATTGAATTGTGGTGGGGCACCGTGTTGTTGGAAATTAAACGAAGATTGGAGTGCATGCAATTGAGGTGCTACAAAAAGTTCCAGCATGTCCAGGTACACGCTACATGTTACCGTGGGCTCTGTAAAAAAGAAGGGTCCGATGATTTTGTCATGCATCAGGCCACACCATACGTTCACTTTCGAGATAGCCCTCTGTTGTTCCATGACATAATGGGTATTTTCTGATCCCCGGATTCCCATATTGGGCCTGTTTACTGTACTAAACACGTGGAAGGTGGCTTCATCTGAGACACGGTGCAGATAATGAGCTATGCGCTGCAACATCTCCGTCGCAAATGCAGCACAGCGAGACCGGTCTCGCTGTGGCGGAAGAGCTTGAGCGTTCTGTGGCTTATAAGCACAAACATGAAGACGTTTATGTAAAATTTTGTGAACCGTGACAAGGGTAATCCCAGTTTCCAGTGATGCACGATGAATAGATTCCCTGGGGCTTCGCAGAAATGTCTCTTGAACAGCTGCAGCTGTTTCTTGGGTAACCGGTGGTCGGCCCGCTCAAGGGAGATCGCCAACACTACTAGTCGCTTTAAACTTTTCATATCAAGCTTTTATGTGTTTTTGGTCCAGCGGTGATCGTCTGTACTCTTTTCTGAAATCACGCTGGAACCGGCGATTTGGTCTCATGAAAACACAACACGCACGCCGCGTTTTCTTGCATGGAAGCAATTATCGATGAAATGATCCTCTTATTCAGTAGTAACGCTCACCTAAAGAATAGAAAAAAAAAACTTTATGAGTGCTCCTATATTACACTGAAGAGCAATTGAATCAGAGATACCTGTCTAGTAACGTGTAACACGACCTTTCGCCCTGATGACGGCGGCGATTCGTCTCGGCATGGAATCGACAAGACACCGGAAGCGTTGGGAACCATGCGGATCCACTACCCCTGAAAAAGCTCCCACAGTTCACGAAGATTTGATGGAGGGGGGGGCAGAGGCTCTAACATCTGTCTCGATGGCATGCCAGTAGTGCTCGATGGGATTGTGGTCAGGTGACCTAGCTGGCCAAAGAAGCGAGGTCACGTCGGTGGAGTGTTCATCCAACCATTTGGATACAATTCGGGAACGATAGTGCGGTGCATTGTCTTGTTGCAGGATGAGGTCTCCAGTGGGATGTTGCAGATGCACAAACGGGAGCAAATGGTCGTTCAGGATATCCCGGTAACGTTGACCTGTGAGGGACGATGTCACACGTGCCAGGAGTCCCATTTCAGTCCACGTAAACAGTTCCCAAACGAGAATGCCACCCCCACCAGCTTGAAGTGTACCCTGCTGGCAAGAAGGATCCATCGCTTCATGTGGTTTGCGCCGTACTCGTATCCTGCCATCCGCATGTACCAACGTGAATCTCGACTCATCAGTCCTGGCAACATTTTTCCACATGTCTGGGGTCCAGTGGAGATGTTCCCGCGAACATGCTGATCTTTGCACCCTGTGATGTGCGGTCAGCAGCGGTACTCTCGTGGGACGATGGCTTCTGTATCCCATAGCGAGGAGATGGTTCTGGATGGTGTGGCTGCTTATACGTTTTTGTGTACCAGCGTTAAATTGCCGAGTGATTTCTTGCACGGTGGCCCGCTTATCTGCTGTTGAAATGCGAGTTAGCCGACGATGACCCTGCTGATCCACATGCTGTTGTCCACGGCAGTTGGCTTTTGCAGTGATGGTTTTACCAGATTTGATGTACTCAGGGTGCAGCCGTGACACAGTTGCTCGTGAAAATCCCGGTGCCTGCACGATTTCCGAGATGGAGTGATCCATTCGTCGGGCCTCTACAATTTGCCCACGATCAAAGGCGCTTAGATCCTTCGTCTTACCCATACTGCGTCCGACTCTTACTAATTCCCGTGGCATCACTCCTTATATTGTCGGATCGCTGCCTACGTCATGTCGTTTCCGTTTACAGGGCCGCCCACAGCGCCACATTTGCATAACGCTAGCTGTCTCTAATTCAATTGCTCTTCAGTGTATGTTGCGAACCATTTTATTTTAACTTGCATGGATTTTGTTATATTAATTTTTGTGATGTGGGAAAATACTTTATGGACACCTTTTAGATTCATATCT
Source organism: Macrothele yani (assembly GCA_039090855.1). Taxonomy (NCBI): domain Eukaryota; kingdom Metazoa; phylum Arthropoda; class Arachnida; order Araneae; family Macrothelidae; genus Macrothele; species Macrothele yani. The sequence goes on from CM076994.1 coordinate 139,508,433, forward strand.
CCATTTTCCTAGGAGAAATTGGGAACTTCCCTTCCCACTCAGCTGCAACATCACTGACCATTTGGCTGGACTAGAGACTTTCTCAAGAGATCCACTCATGGGATCATCTCTTTATGGCTCAATCTTAAAATTAGTCATTGGTAATCAGAACCCGATGGAACTTTTGCGACGCTCGGGGCGAAATTTTATAGCGGGTCCCATAGAAAAATTTAATTGTGGCCCTTGAAAATAAATCTCATATTTTAATAAAGTTATTACGCGAAAAACTTTGGCAAAGAACACACACGAAAACTAACATAAAGACAAAATGATTATCTCAAAGAAGTATCTGCTTTAAGCTCAAGAAAAAGACCTTAACATGGATTGAAAGTTCAAACAGCGAGAGTGTAGAAGTAATAAAATCTACGATTTTCTATCCGTGGAGGTTGGCTTGGGGTCGTATTGCGATTCTTTCAAAAACTTTTTCACAAAGTTTTAAAAAGATTGTTCAACTAAACTGCATAGCGAATAATAAGAACCCTCTAAAACGAATTCGTTCAAACATTTTTTTTTTTTTTTTTTTGTGGCACATGTTTAAGTGATTGAATTTTGATGCAATGTAGAGCAACTGACAAATTAGTTATTTTAACTTTTATACACCATCATATACATGGTCGTATCAGAATAATATGACCACCTACCTAATAATGGGAATAACCACCCTTCACCCGGATAATAGCGGCGAGACGACGTAGTATAGACGTAATGAGGCACTGGAAGGCTGCCCGAGGCACACGTGCTCGTTTGGACTGCAGCAGAGCACGGAGTTCACAGAGATGACGTGGTTTTGAGTCGGCACGTCGAACTTGTCGATTCAAATAGTCCCACGAATGCTCTATGGGATTGAGGTCGGGCGATTTCGCTGGCCAAGGGAGAACGGAGATATTGCTGTCGTGTTCCTGGAACCAGTCACGCACCACCTTTAGCGACATGGCAAGGCGAATTGTCCTGTTGGTAGACACCGTCATCACCACGGTAAACGTCCAACATGAAGGGATGCATGTGGTCACCGAGGATAGACAGGTAGCCATTGGCGATCAAGGATCCATCTAGTGGTACCAGCGATTCAAAGTCATACCAAGAAAACATCCCCAGACGTGCACCCTGCCACCTCTGGTCTGTACTTGACCGACAAGCGTTTCCGGGTGTTGGTTCTCGTGTGTCTGACGCCGTATCCGCCACCACCTATCACTTCTGTGGAGTAGAAACCTCGATTTGTCGGGGAAGGCCACGTTTTCCCACTCTTCCACTGTCCAATGACGGTAGTCCCATCTGAACTGCAGACGTCGTTGCCAATGGACCTGTGTTAACATGGGCGCCTTGACGCAGCGTCGACTCCGGAGACCCACGCGTAACAGGGTTCACTCTACTATTATCAGGGACACGTACCTGGATGCCCCAGCGTTCATTTGCGTGGTCAAATGCTGCACTGTTGCGCGTCCATTGCACTTTTCCAATCGACGGAGGCGACCTTCTCCTCTGGGGACGATGGCTTTTGGGGCTTCACAGTTATGACGTTGGGAGGTACTTCGTGTGCCAGCGGTCCATTCTTGGTACAGCCTTACTACAGCACCTCGCGAACAGCCCACGAAGTCTGCTATTTCTGAAATGTTTCCACCCTTGACGTGGTAGCCGATGATGATTATTCCTTTTTGAACTTCCTTCAAATCGCCACTTCTGCTCATTGTTCTCACGTAACGCACTATGGCTCATCTGTCCTGACCGATCGCTTATATGTGTACATCCGTGTGGTCTGTGACTCGCCTATGTGGGTACATTGTGATTCCGGGGGTGGTCATATTATTGTGATACGCTGTGTATATCTCAGTAGAATATCCATATGTTGAAAATGTTACATTAGAGTGTGTAATAAACTAAAAGAACTACAGGAAACATAATCCGACTGAATTAAAAATTTCTACATGGACCCAACTGTTGCCTATTGGTCGAGATGCCTGGAACGCAGATTTCCGACTTATGATATTGTGAGCTCTAGCTTCAAATCGCAGGGCAACACATGGATATCGTATTTGTCTTCCGGTGTTGGCCCTCACCCTACCCTGGAACCAGTGGCACAAAATTAGACGCTAATTTTTAAGAATAACTTATTAAAATCATTTTATTGCTGCTTCTAGTAATTGATTTTCACACCAAATCCCTAAGTATTGGCTGCCAGAGTTGCTTTTGTAAATAGAATATGGAACTTCGTACGAAGCACTATTCAAAACTTGCTTGCCACCCAGGTGGCGCAGTGGTCTAAGCGATGGCCTCTGATCATTCGTCCGAAAGGGGTCCGGGTTCGAGTCCTGGTGAGGTATGGATGTTGTGTTTGTCTTACGGCTGTCGCCATTCCCTGGAACCAGTGACCATAAATTTGGACGGGCGACTGCTTATAGCCCATTGAGTTGCTCACGGTGGTCGTTAAACCTCCAATAAAAAAAAAAGCTTACCAACCCCCCCTCCCATCTCAGCTGCGTTTCCGTGGGCATGTGAGATAGCAATGATAAACCCGGGGTCATAGAAAGGTTATTGAATATGTGGATGCACTTTCTTCTTCGCATCTCATGACGTGTGACGTCAGACGTGAAGATTAAGTTTCACTAATCAGTATTTTAGGAAATCTGATTTGGATTCGAGTATTCTCATAATTCGCCAAGCGCGACCCTATTTCAATGTCCGGGTTATTTCTGTGTCCAATGCGTTTTATTAATTGAATCACTCACTCTTGAGGGCAAAACTATTTTATTTTCATCTGTTTAAAATACACTGTTCAAAAGAATTAGGGCAGCAGAGATATTGTAATGAAAATGATGTGCGATTGACGCTGGTCGACGTACAATATTATTTTATATAAAATACCGTGGAATATTCAAAACGATGGGTAAGAAAAGCACATTAGTGAATTTTTATGCAATATTATCATTTAATGCACCATAGGCGCCGACTATGAGGGGTTAAGGTGAATCTTGCCCCTCCAATAATTTTATTGCTGGGGCAGTGCCCACACAATATTTTTCGTCCTGTTTAATTAAAGAAGTTTTGGTCTGTGTGTATGTGTATATGAACCCGTGCTACTCAGGCTATCGTGTGCTATACTAATTGCAAAAGATGCATTTCTTTTCTTTGTAAAAATGCATTATTCTTTATAACATGTACCAAGCTCCACCTTATGAGGCCAAAGCGATTTATTTCCAAAACATTAATAAATAAATAAGTAAAAACTTTTTTCTCCTATTCAACATTGCTTTTTTGATAAGAAACCTGATTTCCAGCCCCATATTGTGTTTGACATGTTCTCGTGAAATGTGGTAAATGTTTAAAACAGTTATTAAAAATAAAATAAATAAATAAAAATACAAAAGCGTATAATGTTTAGCGACTTCATTTATCTATTTATTTTTTGCGCTTCTCGTCCTTTGAGCAACTGTGCTAATTTCTCATATTTTTTTATAAGCGTTTGGAAATAAAATCTCTGGATATTTTTGTAAAATCACAGGCTGAATTTATTTTAAAAATATTAACATTCAGCAAAATAATATTTCTGTTTCCTAGTTCCTTTGCTGATGAGCAATAACAATTGCATTTCAAAATATACGTCGAATCTCGTAGTTTAACGTTTGCCTCCCCCTTTTTTGTTTTCCTCTTGACAATGGAAGAAACGTGCCCCTTCCACTACTGATCTCCTCACGTCTGCCTCCCCCCACCAATAATTTGGTGAAGTCGGCGCCCCTGTGCTATACAACAATATGCATATTCGTACAACAACAAGAAATTACTTTTTCTAGGTGGCCTCTGACCTCTAGTAGGGTGTGTTGTCCCCCTCCCCCTTCTCCTTCGAACGGCTAAGACCGCTGCATACCTGTGGGGCAGAGCACATTTAAGGAGACAAGGAGCTGGGGGCTGGGCAGTATTTTGTGGCCCCAGTATTAGTGTCACATATGGGTAGATGAATAAAAATACCCAGGAGAAAACAATCCCAAAGTACGCTGAGGAAGCCAGAAAAATATCCCCGCCATATTGAAGTGTGTATCCCATGATCCTACATGGACGAATCAGTGTTAGCAAAAGAAATGTAAAAACGCATGGTTGAAAGTTGGATACCAGTTCAGGGCCACGGGTGGCCTAGTGGTCAGCGTTCGTGACTGCCACGGAGAAAACTTTGGTACGAATGCTCGAACCACTAAATATCCGCCGTGAGTCGGATGGGAACGTTAAGCCGTCGGATCCCGGGTAGTGGCCCCCGGTAATAGATAAGGGCGTCTTCCTCTCCCTCTCTACCTCGCTTCCGTGTCACTTTCCTATCGGGCAGTTTTAGTCCACATCTCCTAGCTTCCTATTTCTATGGGTTGTTTAAGACCTGGGGTCAGACACTCCTTTCTTAAAATCCTCTACATATGATCTGATCGGATGCCAGTTCATTTCTGCTTTATTCCTCCATTCCACAGGTTCAGCTTGTTGAAATTATAACAAAGTAGTGGGGAAAATTATATGTTCCAAATATAATGTTTCAAACGAATTCTTAAGGGATGTAAATTTCCCCTTAAAAGATTTGAGGATGGACTGGGGGTTACTGTACTTTTTGCGGACTCCTCCTAAAAAAGCGGAAAAAAAATAGAAAATTCCTTCACAAGGCGATTTCCTATAGTTCCTGCTGTGTTATCTGAAAAAAAAAAGTTGTAGAACTCTGTCAATTCTTCAAGTACCCTGCATAATTTTGGCGCCCCTTGAAAATGCAGGGCCCGGTACTGCATCCTCCCACCACCACCACCCCTCTTAAATGTCCTCTGCTGGTGAGGGGGGGCATAGAATTGAAGAAGTTATAGAGCAGATTTTGAGGGTATCTTCGCCATTTCTCAATGAGGGCAGTCTGCAGTTCACGAGCAGTCAACGGATGGGACGACTGAACTACAATATGCCTGTCAAGTGTGTCCCACGCAGGCTCAATCAGATGTAAGTCAGAGGAGCATGCTAGCCACTCCATAAGCTCGATTCCGTCATCTAGAAGCATGTTGTCCACTAGCCGAGCTCTATGACGTCAGGCGTCCATGTAAAAGAACGGATCACGATCGACTGTAGCATACGGCATGACAATAAGTCTCATAATCTCGACTCTATATCTCTGGTCTGTCAGACTGCAGTTTCGGATGACATACAGGTCCGTACCTCTACTGATACTTATGCCTGCCTAGACCATCAATCCATGTCCCCCAGTAGTATGATGTTTCCTGCAGAAAAAGCCGGGTTCCCTACAGAGAACTCTTCGATTGTCAGACTCCAGACTGAATCTCGACTCGTTAGAGAAGAGAACTTGACTCCACTCGTCGTGTCCCCAGACACGATGCTCCTCAGCCCAGTTCCTACAGGTCGTACAGTGTCGTGCGGTTAAAAGGCACGGCCATCTCGGTGAAGGCGATTGCAGATATTTTAAACTGACACCCTGCGTCCTGTTGATACGAAAAAACTCTGACTGCATCTGAGTAGCATTTTTTTACCTGTTCCGACGGGCTGTTAACAATGGATAACGGCCATCCCTTGCTGTAGTTGCTCGTGGACGGCCTTGACCTTGCGTTGTCAAAACACTTCCCGTGTCACGTGGTCGTTTCTACAGTCAGGAAATGACACTTCGTGACACTCCAATGGCATCTGCTACCACCCGCTTTGTCTGATCTGCTTCCAGCCTGCCAACAGCCTTCCACACCGTTGATTTCGGTAAATCATGCTATTGAGACATTGTTCAAACCGAAGGCTTCAATAAACGAAATATCACGATAAGCGGGGCAGAATATAGAGCTCCCGGAAAACCTTCGTTTCTATCCCTATCTGTGAGTTATGCATTCTGACGCCGCAGACGCTAATTTGCATAAGAATATGCATGATTCGGCTGTCTACGTCACACCCAACTTGCGTTTTCCCCGTTTCGGCAAGATATCACACGATTGGCTTGCACAATGTCGCCAAAGTAACATTTTCGCTAATTATTTTGAGCAGTGTGTTATAGCTACACTAGTAATCCGAACATTTTTTTTTTTTTGATTGAAGGTTTAACGACCACTATGAGCAACTCGATTGGCTATAAGCAGTCGCCCATCCCTAATTTAGGGCCACTTGTTCCAGAGAAGGAAGAGAGCCACAACATCCATACCTCAGCCACAACATCCACACCTCACCGGGATTGGAACCCAGACCCATGTCGGACGAATGATCAGAAGCCATCGCTTAGACTACTGTGCCACAGGGACGATAATACGAATTTATTGGCGTAAAATAGGAACCACAACCGTGAGTAACTCAGCTGGCTAATTGTCCGAGTTGTGCATGGGATCTGTTCTCGGGTGGCGGATGTAATTGTTTAATGGCTGAAAGTCTGTGGATCTAAATTACGGGCAGGTGACTCCCAGTTAAAACCCCATCGAAAATAACAACAACAATAAAAACACTTCGTCGATGCCAATGGGTCGAAAAACTCCACAGTCAACCTTACGGCGCAAACAGCCATTTGCCGGTGGCGAAAACCGAAAAAGTACTCTTCTGCTCCGTAGCCGAATGCATACCCAATTAAGCTACACCGAAGAAGTTTGTCGCTGCAACTCTGCCGTCTTGAATGTGTATCACCTCTGTAGTGCGTCACATACCCCCCCCCCCCCATACACACACTTTAAGAAAGTGCTGGACGGAATCGTAGTTTTCTGGGTCAGCCGGTGAACCACACTTGAAGGAGAGCTCACTGCAGAAAAAAGAATTCTCCCTAATTTCTGAGATTACGCGTGGAACGAACATCACGCATTTTTCGAAGACCCCAACGGTCAGGAGATTCATTTTACGTTCGGACGTCAATATACACTGAAGTGCCAGAAAAACTGGTACACCAGTCTAATACTTGGTAGGTCCCCCACGGGAGCGCAGGACTGCAGAAATACGACGGGGTATGGACTCCACTAGCTTCTGGAAATATGCTGTAGGCAATGCACACCATACTTCCTGCAGAGCGTTCCACAATTTGGGTGAATTCCGAGGTCTCGGATTCCTGTGTTCGACAGCGCGTTGCATGGCATCCCAAATGAGTTCTATCACGTTCAGATCTGGGAACTTGGGTGGGAATGGCAACACCCCAAACTCAGATGAATGCTCCTCTAACCATAATGAGGCTTCCCGACACTTGTGTAGAGGGGCATTGTCCTGTTGGAACAGGCCCAACCCATAAGCATGAATGCAGGACATGAACGGGTGTACCTCGTCAGAAAGGATGCGCACATAGCGTTGACCGGTCACAGACGTTTGTAGATGTACTTGGGCTCCCAGTGAAATCCAGCTAAACACACCCCACACCATTACGGACACCCCACCAGCCGGTACAGTTCCCTGTTAACAGACGGAATCCATGGCTTCATGGGGTTTGTGCCACATACGAATCCTTCCATCTGCCCGATACAGTTGCAAACGCGACTCGTCTGACCAGGCTACTTGTTTCCAGTCATCAACTGCCCAGTGGCGGTGTTGCCGTGCCCAAGCGAGGCGCATAGCTCTTTATCGTGCACCCATCAAGGCGAATCGAGTTGGGCGTTGGCTCCTAAAGCCCATATCGTGCAGGGTACGTTGCACAGTCCGGACGCTAATGCTTGTTGAGGCTCCAGCATTGAATTCCGATGATACCTGCGAGAGTGTTGCACGCCTATCGCGTGAAACGATTCTTGACAGCCGACGATGGTCACGTTCAGCCAATGTCTTTTTACGGCCACACTGGTATCGTAGGTTGGAGGTTTTGCCGGAATTCTTGTAGTCACGGTACACCCTCGCAATGGTCGTTCGTGAAAAACCGAACTTCGTTTCTACCTCCGAAATACTATGGCCCATCTCACGAGCGCCAACTATGACACCGCCTTGAAAATCGCTTACATCGTTATTACTTGTCATTCTGATGCCGAAAACAGCTCTGATAGCTGGCAAGGATGTCTATCGCTTTATATACGCACTGATGGATGCAACCGAGTACGCGCAGAGGTGACGTTGCTATGTATTTTGCATAAGCTCGTCTGTGCCAGTTTTTCTGGCACTTCAGTGTACCTGTAAAAGCTATTTAGCGATGGTGGGTATCGAAACCTTCAGCTCCGGAGGCGAATGCTTTCCCAACTAAGCTACACCGACGAAGTTTGTCGCTGCAAATTTTCCGTCTTGACATGTACGTCACCTCTGTAGTATGACGTAACAGTTTTAGCATTGTTGCCACTCACAGGAAATGCATAAAAACTCAGTAAAGATTCATATTTTATTCCCACTTTCTAAAATGTTCGCAACATGTATGTCAGATAAAAAAACACAGGCTTAGAAAACACCCTCGTGTTTGCTGTTACTGGGGAGGAGAAAGGTCATACGTTTTGAAAAATTCCTTAGATTTATAAAGCCAGCATTACAGATACCTTCCGTCGAAGGTACAAGAAAAATGGGCATTTACAAAAAGTTACAGCAATGGAAATGATCCTTATAAAAATTTTCTTCGCTGTGTGTCATTACCGCTGTCTGTCAAGAACATCTCATCGTGTCTGACAGAGAACGTGATATAACGAACATTATTACAATTGCAACGAGGAAGGAACTACTTTCAAACCTGAGCCAGTTGGCACTCCTCATGGGGAAGAGCGCGAAGGTCAGGGCAATACGTACGTGGGCGTGGGGAGAAACTTTCTGTCTCTTAACATCCGGTTTCCGCGCCTGAGAAAGAGTTAAATCACCCCAGACCGCATGGTGAGAACCAGACTCTTCATAAAAAAAAAATGTCGAAACATCACTCAACCGATGAACAACTTCGCTTAGAAGATGAGACAAGTCTGTTTCTTCCACGGTCATATGGAGCTTGCTCAGGATGTGAGACTTAATGACAGCACATTGCCTTTCACTTTTTCAGCGTAACCACCCCATAATCCAGGAATTTATATGAACCATGCGAAGTCGTACATCTCAGACGAAAGCAGAAGAAATTGCAACGCCCCGTTAGAGAAGCCAATAAGAGAACTCAAACGGCGATATGACCTGGAATTCTCGCTTTTACTTCTAAGGAGATTACTATTTCAGTGATGCTATATGGTGTGCTAATAAGCACATCTTTCAAGAAGAAAAAAACAACAACTAAAAGTTGTAATCCAAAACTATGAGGCAATGATGAAAACCTAATTCACATGGCATTGCTTCAGTAGATCCGATAAAAAATGTGCCATTCATTTAGAAACAGAGTTATCGTGTCAAATACAGATGCATGTTTGCGCGAAGTTGTATGAAAACTGTGCCAATCGAAAAACACAAAATACTTAGGCATGTTTACCGGCATCCGATAGGAAAATAACTTTTCCAAACTGTTTGTTAGAAACATGGATGACAAATAAAAATATACATCTTTTCCACCTAAAAAGCAGGCTGAGAGTTTAAAAAAAAAAAATTGAAAGAGTACCATGATACTCTTTGTCGATAACTTATGGTGCGCATCTTCCTCATGCTAAGATCTTCGTGGGTGTCAAATAAAACGAGTGATTCGAGAGAGAGTATACATTTATTTACGCATAACACATTGCATTTACTCGCATCACTCACGCCCACACCCAGTCACAGTCCAGCACATACTAAGTGGAATTAAATAATAATAACCAACATTAAAATTTAGTAATTCCTGACACTGAGCGGTACTTAGACAACTGGATTGATGAATGTTGTCGGAAAACCAATGAAAGAAGATATGTGAGTCGTAAAAGTAAATATTTACTAAAATATGGCGATAGTAAGTATTTCGACAGTTTTCCAAAAACAATATTCATTATAATTATTATTATATATTATTCAGATTTAGGCGTATATAAGAAACGACCCTGACACTATACTGTATATATGTATATATTTATTTATTGGAATTAAATCCCTTTCTCTTATTTTTTTTCCTGCAAGTCTCGATGGGCAAGTGGTTAGTGGCGCAGCCTTCTGGCTAATCGTAAGTACCTAATGAGACGCACTTGTACTACAGCGCTGGCCATGTATCCTCTCTAGGGCCTGTGGCCCTAAATTAGAAATAAACGACTGAGTATGGCCCTAGACGTGCACGGCGGTCGCTAAGCCCGAAACAAAAGAAAATTGCATTTATTATAGGCCCCAGTACTTGTAGATCGCATTAAAAACCAATAATGTCAGCATAATGTTTGAGGTTTCATACGCCTCACTAAAATATAACAGGGATAACATTTTCTAGCAAATTGTAAGTAGGCTCATAAGCTTTTTTCTCGCATTTTGGGACTGCGATAATTAAATTTGCTCTTAATTCCAGGAAAGCACATCCTCCAAAGTTTTGCAATGGTTAGTCCGACTGGACATAGGCCCATTACAAACCTGTGTAGCGTTAAAACTTAAACCATTTCCAGTGCGTCTATAACGAAGTAAATTTCTCCGTCATTTTTATCCGCGCCAGGATTCGAACCCGGGTCCACTCATTCCGGAATAAGTTGCTCTACCAATTAAGCTACGCGGACATTTTATTCTGGTTCCTATCTGCCTTTACGTCGTGTGCGTCCTTCTGGCAGGTACGTCACATATCCTGGTACGTTACACCATCTCCCCCTTATTTTTTTTTTTTTATTTTTTTTTCGAAGTGCTGCTCTTATTTTTCCTATCTCGCGGTGTGGAAAGAACATCACACCAATGCGAGATTTTGAACGGTCGGGTCATCCGGATAGTTCGGGCGCCATTATAACGAAGTAAATTTCTCCGTCATTTTTATCCGCGCCAGGATTCGAACCCGGGTCCACTCATTCCGGAATAAGTTGCTCTACCAATTAAGCTACGCAGACATTTTATTCTGGTTCCTATCTGCCTTTACGTCGTGTGCGTCCTTCTGGCAGGTACGTCACATCTCCTGGTACGTTACATCATCTCCCCCTTATTTTTTTTTTTTTTTTTTTTTTTTCGAAGTGCTGCTTTTATTTTTCCTATCTCGCGGTGTGGAAAGAACATCACACCAATGCGAGATTTTGAACGGTCGGGTCATCCGGATAGTTCGGGCGCCATTATAACGAAGTAAATTTCTCCGTCATTTTTATCCGCGCCAGGATTCGAACCCGGGTCCACTCATTCCGGAATAAGTTGCTCTACCAATTAAGCTACGCGGACATTTTATTCTGGTTCCTATCTGCCTTTACGTCGTGTGCGTCCTTCTGGCAGGTACGTCACATCTCCTGGTACGTTACACGTCTTATATTGAAGTGTAAACATTTCATTGAATATTATTCTTTAAAAAATTTTATATTTATTATACTTCAAAATTTTTATATATTATTATTCTTAAATTTTTTTTATATTTATGTTATTCTTAAAATTGTGTATATTTTTACTTCGCAAAATATTTTATTTTTCAAAATGCATGCTTACATATATTAAAAATGCAGGCATTGTTTGTAGCGTGAAAGTTTTAGTCTCACAAGCGATAAGATATCAGGATATATACTTCACGGTCAGTGCATAGAAATAACTGTACTGTTGTAAAACAGGACGTGATGACGTCATTAGAAAATGTTACAGATAAAACGATTTTATTGATAAAATCTAAGGTAACATGAAACTCCAGTTTTATGTTAATATAAAGTTTACTGATACAAACTGTTTTTTTCGTATTATAAACAATGTTAACTATATTGCTTTGGACCCGTACGCATTTGTATGAAACCCCAAGAACCGTAGTTTAAATGTTTTACATCAAACAATATATGTATGAAAATGTATGTCATTCCTTCCTCCCCATTCCACTTTTCTTTCTTTAAAAAATGACTGATTTTATTATACTCAAATGCAGTTGAAAACTTTCCTGATCTTATAAAAACACAATAGGAATTTATTAATAAAACATTTCTTTCAGGAATTTCAGGTTAAGTACTTTTTTAATAAGGGCGGTACTTCGTCAAATGTTTATTTTGTTTTCTTTTGTTATGCTGATAACTACAATTCGGGTATCGTTCACTTGATCGAAAGGTCACTTGACCGAAAATTACTTCGCCTAAAATCACTTGATCGAAAGATACATTTCACCGACGGGTCACTTGACCGAAAAGTTCATTTCACCGAAGGGTCACTTCACCTAAAAGTTCATTTCATCGAAAGGACATATGATCGAAAAGTTCATTTCACCGAAAGATTATTTTACCTAAAAGTTCATTATATCGAAAGATCATTTCCCCGAATGGTCGGTTTATCAAACTCTTAGAATTTTGTTGTTGGAGATCTGTTGGAGTGTGGTGAGGGTTTTTGAAAAACTGGCCACCTAAACATTATCGGATTGTATAAAAAATACACTTTTAATTTATATGAAACACCTCCCCATGAGTAGGTTTTTCGAAATATAACATTAATTATAAGGCCCAGATCTGTGCCTTCTTGTCAAATTGTAATCCTCCGAGCTCATATTCAGAAGGGTTACATAGTAAATCAAGTAAATAATATTCCACTTTTACTCAACCACAAAACATTAATTTTTTGACAGTATCTTTTGGTACAGGCCATTTTAACAGATTTTAACCCTACTCATATTCATAAGCATTACATAAAATGTAAAGTAACTTTTTATGTAAACCTTATGAACATGAGCACGCACGGTAGAGCCACGCTGCCTAGAGCCCTAAACTTGATTCTTTTTGCCCGAAAAAATGTGCAACATTATTAACTTGACTTTTTATGTAAACCTTATGAACATGAGTTCGTACGATTAAAATTGGGTAAAAATGCCTAAGCCAAGACTTAGGGACCTAAAATTGATTCCTTTTGCCTTAAAAAATGTGCAGCATTATTAATTTTACTTTTTATGTAAACCTTATGAACATGAGCATTGAACACGACTTTTATGTAAACATTGTGAACATGATTAAAATTTGGTAAAAAGGCCTAAGCCGAGGCCCTAGGGACTAAAAATTTATTATTTTTGTCTTAAAACTAATTCTTTGCGTTCTCTGTGGCACAGAAAAATCAAAAGTGCAATTTGAGTAAAATCCCCTAACGTTTCGGTGGTCTGTCTGCCGAACTTGCACCATGTTTCAACAGATCCTGTAATGAAATCCAAAGTTTTCGATAAACTGACCCTTCGGTGAAATGACCTTTCGATAAAATGACCTTTCGATGAAATGCACTTTTAGGGAAAGAGACCTTTCGGTGAAATGACCTTTCGATGAAATGAACTTTTAGGGAAAGAGACCTTTCGGTGAAACGACCTTTCGGTGAAATGAACTTTTAGGGAAAGAGACCTTTCGGTGAAATGACCTTTCGATGAAATGAACTTTTAGGGAAAGAGACCTTTCGGTGAAATGAACTTTTAGGGAAAGAGACCTTTCGGTGAAATGACCTTTCGATGAAATGAACTTTTAGGGAAAGAGACCTTTCGGTGAAATGACCTTTATGAACTTTTAGGGAAAGAGACCTTTCGATGCAATGAACTTTTAGGGAAAGAGACCTTTCGGTGAAATGACCTTTCGATGAAATGAACTTTTAGGGAAAGAGACCTTTCGGTTAAATGACCTTTCGATGAAATGAACTTTTAGGGAAAAAGACCTTTCGGTGAAGTAAACGTCGGGCAAATAAACCAGACCCTTACAATTCTGGTACTTGGCGAAATGTTGTTTTCTCAAATTGGTACCCTAAAGGCTGGTACTTCGAGAAGAGTTTTTTCCCCTTTAGCGAACTTTGTCAGGAGTGGTGCAGTTCTAGAGAGTTATTGTTCAAAACAGAAAATAAGATGTAGTTTTATCAAAAAGAATTTAAATTGACAGGAAATTAAAAAATCCAAATATTTATCCGATATCCGATTACCGGCGAAGTTAAAAAGGAAAATGAAGACGCAAATGCAATGTTTCGCTCCTGCGCGCAGATGAATATTGGGGCAGTATACCTCTCTGTCCTTTCGATGACGATGACACTGAAAATATGTGATGCACCCATCAGAGAAGTTCTGAATTTTCCAGAATGATGTACATATAGTATATCGGAATTTAAAGTAAGTTATTTATTTTGAAAACTAACTTCTTTCGTATCAGTTTTACCGGAATCAGTACAAATGGCGTAGCTGCTTCTTTACTTTTTTCTTTATTTGTGCATCTGTTTGCCATAAGTCTCGAGATATTTTAATTAGTATTCAATGAAAAAGGAAATTCCTACCAATAATTTAGCTCAGGATGAACGATGTCATTTTGTAAGTGAAGTAGACAAATATAAAAATATTAATTTTGAAACATGTTTTCCACTGTCCATGAAGAGGACTGCTCATGTTTTTGTAAAAAACAATTTGCTTTTGCAAAAGGTTTGCATGTGCATGTCTTTCTTCTCTTTTGCCTTTTTTTACTGAGGGAAATTTCATTCCTTGCGTGAAAAAAACTTTGAAAAGTTCCTAGTGCAGAAAAAAAAAAAGAGATCTAATATTAAAGTTATACTTAGAGACTTCCCAAAACCTTGGCTTTGATAACGCTCTGACTGTACTAGCGGACATTCCAATAAATTTTGTCCTACTCATGGCCTGATGTGATGATATTTACATAATACAGCTTTGTAAATTCCCGATGAATTTCTGCCTTAGAAAAGCCAGCAGAGGGTTCAAGAAAGAAAGAAATCATTTCCAGCCTCTATACGATGTACTGTTGTAAACGAATCACAGTTCGCGGGTCTCCGAATGGTTAGCGTGCACAATTTGGGACCTGAGGGGCTTAGGTTCGTGATACGTTGCTGAACTCACATGCCGTGGTTCGAAAGTCATGTTAATCCGTTGGTCTCCGGGCAGAGACTCAACGTTATAAACAAGTCTACGCCTTTTTCTTGGACATTATCCAAGGCCGTCTAGGAATTAGGAGACCATGACAATAGAGAGATGAGTTCCCTCCTTTTGTGACATCCTTCTCAGGTTAAGTGGCTTAGTACGTCGGTGTCGTATTTGACGCAGCCACACCTAACAGCGCTGGAAAGTGACCGGAACCTTAGTTTTTTGTGACGTCACTAAAGGAGGAAACTCATCTTTCTAACTCTATGGCTTTCTACTTTCTAGTCGCCCTTGATTCAGCACATTTCCCACCAGCCAACAGGATCACTACATGAACCACCGCAGCATATTACTGCTGCAATAAAGGAAAAGTTTCTTTTTATTGGAGGCATACTTGTATAACGACCACTGTGAGCAACTCAATGGGCTATAAGCAGTCGCCCGTCCCTAAGTTAGAGTCACTAGTTCCAGGGAAGGGACAGAGCCAGTGCCGTAAGACAAACACAACATCCATGCCTCACGGGATTCGAACCTGGACCCTTTTTCGACGAATGATCAGAGGCCATCGCTTAGACCACTGCGCCACCCGGGCGGCGAGAAAAAGTTTGATTCAGATATAAAGGACACCAACTGACAATCAATCAAACTTCCGCAAAGGCAAAATTCATTGAATTAACAAAAGCAACTTTCTGACCTTACCTCTTATAAATTCGTACAACTAATTTTTTTTTGCACATACGGTTTAAGTTCTGTATTACCAAATATTCGTAAACTCCGGGAGATTTACTAAAAAGTTTCACTTTTACGTTCAATATCATTCACAGCATTGTTAAAGTAATCTACATCGTCAGTGTTGAGATAAAAAGGATAGGTATGCGTTTTCATGCATTGCGATAGAAAAAAGTGTAGAAGAAAATGAATTCCTAACGTTGACCGCTTAACCGCGAAAGATGTAACAATTGCAGGCCGATGCCCCACACTCTTGATTGATGGGTATTACTACGATTCGCTGAGCACGTTGTTGAGATATAATGAAGACTTTTGGTGGGGATTCTTTCGGATTGTTCCCTCGGATACAGTTACAGATGTGGAAAGATCACGATAAAGAGCATTCTTCAAACTGACAAGAGGGAATGCACATAAAGTACGGATTTATCAGTTGAGCAATTGATGACTCTTATTAGCTGTCAAGATCGAAGGCAGCAGCTTCATTGCAAAAGGGTAAATAAACTCCTTGGTATTATAAACGAACATTTCAAAATGCGCGATATGTTATTCGGAATGTCATTTTCATTTAAATAACCAACCCCTCGGGTTAAAAAGGAAACGAAAAAACATTTTTCGGGGAACGTTTTTGCGAGTTTTAATAACCGTAATCAATTCCCCTTCTTTAACTCAAAATTATAAGCTTTCATGAATGTAAAATGAATTATTTGCGCAGAGGATGAGACACAAGTAAACCGATTTTAGATGGATAATCATTAAATTCTTTTTCAAGTCTGCTTTCAACATTTGGCGAGTCGTGAGCGACATATCCCTCCTTCTGTCTCACGGTTTGAAGGTCCTGATATTTCAAGGAACAAACATGACCTTTTCGGAGCTTCAATCTTATGCTACTTCACTTTCTTTCTTTTCTCTTCTTTTCTCTTTGTTTTATCTGTAGAACCACTCATAATTTTTTTTTCGTTGTGGGGTCACTCATGGACAACTTTCCTCCCAGCATGGGACGCCAGTGTGAGACTATTGTTGTGCCAAGAAGACTCTTAACCTTTAGAACCCAAAAGAAAGGTAGCGTGAATTGGAGGCTACAAGAACTGTTACACAAGTGTAGATGTTGATAAATTTGTTCTTATCTGTTCTTGTAATTAGCCTTGTTAGCGTAATAATTTAGATAAAGCTTGTTTCTAAATTCTGCCAGAGTTGTAATGTGCTACGACACGTGACGTACACGACGTATGTGAAAACACAAATTTGTCAGTGACGAAGATCGAAGTCGCGCTCACTCACTCCGGAGTAAGTTGCTCTCCCGACTAAGCTACACGGACGGAATGTATCGCTGCAGATTTGTCGTCTTGTCAATGTCTTTACCTCTGTAGTATGTCACACGTATTACTGCGTTGGTGTCTGAATCAAACCGGCAATGTTGTGGCGATAAGCTAGCCAGAGTAGTTCAGTTGAGATAACACTCGCTCGCAGTGGAAGGCATAGTTTCGAATTCACCACTGGCAAAAAGTTTTCATGTTAGAGAGTACCTGAAACCTTTAAACGGATTTTCTGAGACTACATACTTTGTGATCATGACCACATATCCTACAACCTACTAGTTCAGCTACATTTCTTGCAGTGCTATTTTATTAGGTGCACCTATCCAGCAGCGCGTTGCCTCGCCCATTGCTTTCATAACAGCCCGAATTTGTCGGACAGTGGAACATAACCGGGTGCTCGATGTGTCGTAGATAGAATATTTTACCATGCGGAAATGATTGAATCACGCAGTAGCTGCGAATTTGAAAGTGTCACAACCTCGCAGCAAAAATGTCGTTGCATCTACACAATCAACTCACATTATTGTTACCACCTCCTACTTTTGATGTCAACAGCGCGTAGACAATGATTGAAGGCACGTGTCGTGAGCTGACTTGGAGGCTATATTAGGTGTGCTGTAGGTATTCTGAAAACATATCACTCGTTACTGTCATGGGTAAGAGGAGCGATTTATCAGATTTTCAAAAAAGAGTTGATTATCGGCTTTCGGGCCAAGGGTGGCAATATTTCTGAAACAGCGCAGTTTGTGAACTGTTCGCGTGCTGCTGTGGTTAAAGTGTATCGTGATTGGAGAAATGGCACCATTGCGAATAAGCGACGTGGGAACTGCGGAGCACCGCGTGCCATTGATGTGAGAGATGAACGTCGGCTTCGTAGACGCGTGAGCACCGATCGGCATGCTAAAGTGGAGCAACTCACTGGCCGAATGAACCAGAGGACTACCTGAAGTGTGTCTAAAACGACAGTGCAGAGAACCCTGCTGCGTATGGGGATCCGATGCAGAAGGATGGTCATTGCACCTATGCTAACGAAGGTGCATCGGTAGAAAAGTATTGGAATTGAGCCTCCGCTAATTGGCAAAGGATTGCCTTCTCCGATGAGTCACGTTTTCATCGAACGGACGGACGTTGGTGTATAAGGCGAGAGACATCGGAGAACAAACACTGTTCAACCATTGATGGAAGAACGCAAGCTGGTGGGGGCAGCGTTATGATCTGAGGAATGTTTTCGTGGCATCCTCTAGGTCCACTCATACCTGTGGAAGGTACTATGGACCGAATTCGTTATAAATCCACCCTTGTAGACCACGTACACCCATACATGGTTATTGTCTTTCCTGGGGCGGATGGGATCTTCCAGCACAATACGACGTGTCACACAGCTAGAAATGTCCGAGAGTGGTTGGAAAAGCACGATGAAGACTTCAAAGCACTTTCCTGGCCCCCTAATTCCCCCAGACTTAAACCCAATTGAGCATCTATGGGACCACCTCGATCGTGTTGTTCGCTCTATGGATCCTTCACGACGATCCCACCAACAGCTATCAGATGCACTACAATCAGTATGGCTCCACATCCCTGTGAATACCTTCCAGCACGTTATTGGGTAACTCCCAGCCCGTCTAGCTGCTGTCCGCGCTGCAGACCTGCTGGAGTGACTCTAGCTGCTGTCCGTGATGCAGACGTGCTAGAGTGACTCTAGCTGCTGTTCGCGCTGGATATTAGCTGGTGGTCACACTAATGTCACTCGACCGTATAGTTCGATGCTTGGTGCGTTTGGAATGATCCACCGCACATCAGCGTTAATTTTCTAGGTTGTGGCCCTACTGTTCGCTTGTACGATTCTCGCAAAGTCTCTTTTATCGCCTCTGATCCACCAGCTGTTTTCTTCTTCAGGATCCCCGATTGCTGAAAGTATATTGCATGCCAAATCATTCACGACAAAATCTTACCACAGTTGTGCGCGAAATGCATAGAGGGATTTCCGTTTAGGAGATACTCGTACTTACACGCCTACTATCATGCGCGTTTAAAGTCACTCAGATCATTCGTTTTACCTATTCTGTCCCTCGATCAAACACTGACTGATGACCGACTAGCTGGCCAACCTGATTTATACCATATAAGCATAAAGCAGGAGTAACATTTACAAAAATGAGAGTGCAAAGGTTTGGATGTATTTATTTAGGACACAGCACGTATAAAAATTGGTAAGGGAGTGAGGCAAGGTAACACCATATCTCCTTCGCTTTTTAATGCCACGTGGAAGAATGTCTTTTAATCATTATCTGGGAAAAGGTAAAGAGATAAACATTAATGGAAATGGTTTAATACGCCTTCGTTTTGCTGACGACATAGTCGTTTTTGTAAGTACCCTCTCATAAGCACACCGGACAAAAAATTAGCCATCCCTTACAGAAATGAGAGTAGGAAGTTACTGGTTGCACAGAGTCCGCCATGATAGCATTGTTGGGAGATAAATAGCACTGACGTGGTCTACAGGATCATTTCTATCTCGTGCAGTGGTGAAGAGCAACGTGTGTGTGTTGAATTTAGTCTGAAATATGTGTCGTAAGACAGACGTTACTGAGTGGTCAAAAAGAGCCATCATGTATGGTCGTGCCCACGGACACAAATTGAATGAAGTCAGCCAATTTGTCAGTGTGTCAAAGCGTACTGTCCAGCGGGTCTACAAACAGTGGTGAAGTTCGTGTAGTTCGTAGTCAACCGAAAATCGACGAGGTAACTATGACCGGTAAACGATTCCAACCAACAGGGACCGGCGCCATGTTTCACGCCTAATATCTGCAAATCGGTTACAAACCAGGCAACAATTGCTCCAAACAGCCAATGAAAGTCCACTCCAACCGATTTCCGAAAGGACACTGCTACGAGAACTGAATGCGATTAACATGTGGAGCAGAGTACCACGAAAGATGCCTCTTTTAACGGCAAGTCACAAAGTCGCACGTTATCAATGAGCTCAGAGGCACCAAAACTTTACTCTGGAGGATTGGAAACGAGTAATGTTATCTGATGAGCCTCGTTTTTGTTTGTACTCCAGTGATGAGAGGCGAAGAGTGCATCGTAGGCCCAATGAAGCCTTTAATCCTGATTGTGTCGAAGGTGTTGTTCAAGCTGGAGGGGATTCTGTGATGTTTTGGGGATATTTTTCGTACCACGAAATGGGTCCTGTCGTTGCAGTGACGATGACGTTGAACCAGTATGCGTACCTGCGCATTCTGAATGACTAAGTGTTGACCTTTACCCTACATCTCCAGGAGCAGCATCACATTGCCACTCCTGTCTTCCAAGACGACAGTTGCCGTGTGCAGAGGGTTAAAACTGTGTCTGAGTGGCACAACGAACAATCAGCAACACTCGACTAGCCCGCCAAATCCCCAGATTTAAATCCTATTAAAAATCTTTTGGATCATTTTAAATAGAAGGCGAAACGCCGGAATAGAAACCCAGGGGTAGAGAATATCCCCCCCCCCCAGATCATGGACCTCGCGGACACTTCAAGGGGAACTTCCTGGCTACACCGACAGACTCTCGGCAATTTATTTCTTCAAATTAAAGTACAATTCTCGCTTGGCTTACGTTTTCGCGAAATTCGTCGTTTGGAGTTTCCAATTCAGTTATCAGTGTAGGCCCAGGAACGGCAATCTTTATAGACCCCCCCCCCACACACACACCTTTGAACTTTTGTAGTCAATTTGCTGAAAGATGTGTGGCAGGGTTGCCGGTAAATTGCCACACCGGAACAATGTCACACATCAGTGTTCCTGTGTGGCAGTTTACAGTGAACCGTTTGTTCTGGGGGTATTTCTTCCGGGGGTATTTTTTCCGGGGGCATTTTTTCCGCTTTTCAGTTTTCAGGGGTATTTCCTCCAATGGTATTTTTTCCCGGGGGTATTTTTGCTTTCATCCGCATGGAACATTGTGGTTAAAGAAACTTTTTCTAGTCAGCAGACCGCACGTGAAAACTCCACACTACAGACCAAATGAATGTCTTTGATGTCATGAATTTTAACATCCTATCGGCAATAGATGCAGATTGTGTTTTGGATGATAAACAATTACCAAAAATTTTCCAGTGCTAGATGTGGTAACCATCGGGTTTAATAACGTTAGCTGAAGAAAGTTGCTGGTCCATCGGACCAGAGTCACTTTGATTTTGTTCGTCCGACTCAAATTTTAGTGGACCAGAGGATCACCAAAGAATTCGAACGATGCTTAAAATGCATGCATTTGGAGAGAATCAATCCTTTGCAGTTTAAATAAAGTATCAGTTTTTTTTTTTTATTTATTGCACAAAAAGAAATTTTATTTTGTTTTGTTTGCTACGAAATTTATGTGAAAGTATGGAACAAACCTTCGCATAAATGTCTCAAATGTCTGAAATCATTCTTCATTTTGCGAATCGGAATGTCTTTCTCTTTTTCTATAATCCAGGAAAAAAATGCTGAATATTTTAGCCATGGCATGTCTTGGCGCAAGTTAGGTCATTTCCTTTCAGCCGATGACAAAATAAACTTGGCCCGAGAACCGAGTCGGGGTCGGACTTCCCCCGGCCCGTAGTGGCTTCCACTGTCAACAACGATGCGTTATTGCTCGTCGGAATGTCAGAAATGGATATTATATGAGAAACAACTCGATATTTTGGTAGCAGCTGCAACAAAAAGTTTGGCAACCGGTGATTTAGTACGAGCTATGATTAATAAAAAAGGGGGGATGTTGGAAACACATAAAAATGTTTCATTAATCTGCATAGGTGCTGCATATCAGGCGACATCAATTAAGGACTGGCAGCCACAAAAACACGAGAAGCAAGCATTTAACTCCGAGATTCGTGGTTAATAACCTCACGAAGACGACTGAAACGCGAAAGTAAATCTCGTTTCTTGGCTCCTCAAGCGAAAACCGTGCTGAAAAGCCAAGAATGCTAGTCACGTGCATGCGGATCCATGGCGACGCGCCACTGAGGTCACTTTCTGTTTCGTTTTCAAGATCACCTTTAAAAAAAAAAGGAACAACCGAAAAGAAACGTTCTTTCCTTCTCCCTTTCTTTATCTTTCCAATTTTTTTTTTGTCAGCTGCGATCATCCTTTAAAGTGTCTGTTGTCCATCATGACCACCTTATTGTTGTAAAAAAAAACACTAACAGACTCGCACACATAAACATTTAGAAGTGGATTTCTTTCGTGAGGACAGGGAACTACATCTAGGAGGGGATTCGTGAAAGGCAACAAAATTCCTTACTTTAAGCGTCTATCGTTTTTTTTTAATCTTTTTGGAACCTAACATCCAATTTCTCTTGCAGCTTCTATTTTTTGCTCAGCAAAACAGGTTGGTATTCAAAAACATGAGTTCGTGCCCTTCCCCCACATAACACACCCTCTTCACTACCGGCCCTCATTAGTGTTGTTTGAGTACAGACTGAAATCGCAATTTACCTCCCTTGCTTGGCCCCCATAATACTGGGGGATCAATGGCCCTACGCTGAAGTCGTGAAGACGGAAGAACTTCTACCAAGCCATAAAGTCGAAATGCTAGTAATGACAGGACGATGGCGGAATACCATAATTTGTATTTTTTCTGAATACTTTAAGCATTCATCAAAGAAACCATCTTAAAGTACTTTCGTAAAAATTGGCATGATGTGGGAAACATGCTGGCAAAATTTTATTTTGATGTTTTACCAGCGGTTTATTGCTTTCTACTAAAGTAAGCCACATATTCAACAGCTGAAACTAAATGAAAAAGATTATATCTATCATTAGCATTGCACATTTTAAAGCATTACTGCTGATTACTAACAGTAAAACAAATAACGTCTTTTTTGGAATAAGTAAATCAACGTTCAACAGCAATGATGTTTTTTATTTTATTGATCACAGTTTTATCAAGACGAATGACGCGTAAAATTCAAATCGTTGTGATATCATTAAAGATGCTGACATGTACAGATTTGAATCTGGTGTTTCCTCGCGCTTGTATGAGAAGTGGAGTGAATGTAATGTCGTTGACAAGTCGCGAAGATTTTTTTATATGTAGAAAGCTTCCCAAATTTAAAGCTTAGTGACTGAATCCAGTGCATCGATCAGCTTAGTTTTTTTCAAATAGAAATTTGTCATTATTTTCCTGTCTGTGTGATAGATAGATAGATATGTAAGTAGATAGATGGATATATAGGTAGGTAGGTAGGTAGGTAGGAAAATAGATAGATAGATGGGCAGGCAGGTAGGTATGTAGATAGATAGATGGATATATAGGTAGGTAATTAGGTAGGAAAATAGATAGATAGATGGGCAGGCAGGTAGGTATGTAGATAGATAGATAGATAGATAGACGGGGGTTCGGTTTAGTTAGCCTTTAAACTTGTAACTTTTTTTTTGCCCAAATGGTACTGAAAATTTGTAATTAATGGTAGTCATGGGCGTACTGGTAGTCTCAGCAATCCCCGCAGTGCGGGGGGGGGGGGGGGGCTCACCGCTAAGAGGGCCTCTAGCCTAAGCAGAAGGACTTTTCAAAAATTTTGCGGGAGCTTCATATGAAACTGGCTAGATAGCCAGAAATTTTTAACTGCAGCGTTGAAAGAAGTGTTAAAAAGAAAAGCAATATTTTTTTCAGTAAATAAGTAAAATCTTCAAGAAATCATTTTTACTTTAGTTTATAAAAACTGGGTGACGAGAAAGTTGCTATTCCGCAGGACTTGAGGCCCATTTTCACTGCCATTACGATAGTTCCTATACATTTATATTAAAAAGATAATGTAAATGAAGTATCAGTTGAATAAACGCAATTTTTATATCAATGAGGAAAAGACGTCATACTACACTTGTTTGCTCATAATTACGTATCCTTCAGAATATAATGAGCTTAAAGGTGTTCTTCGCGAGAACGAAAAACCGGAGACTGGTGTCATTTTTTAAAACAAAATCAATAGAAAAGATGTTTACTATGTGCAAAACATCGTAACGTTATGTTAACTGTGTTTCTTTCATAAAAGTATAAATAATTTAAGTAATTTTAATCTTGTGCCACAATTCTTGTTATCTTTTAATTTGCTTACTTACGTTCTATATTTTCGTGTAAATCGAAAAAGGCGATAAGACAATGTCACACGGCCGTTATGTGTTTTCTGTGTGTGATCATGAGGCGTTTCAAAGACGCTGGTCTTAGTTCTCTAAAAGATTAAAATTTGCATGATACCATTAACTTTGGTGTAAGTGTTTTATAATACTTTGTATTGGTATAAAACTAGGGCAATCATTTTAGTTACAACGCGTGCAATTGTGTTACACGCAATGAAGCAAAACAATTTTGGTTTTAAGAAAAACACCTATAGATTCCAAAGAATTTGAAATCAGAACTCCCGTAATACTTAGTGCAATATGGAATTTAAAATAAAATTTTCAGTAATTGAAAGCAAATAAGGTAAATTTTTGCAAAACGGCCTCGAAGATATATTTTTTTTTTTTTGCGGGGGGTCTCGAGTCTTTCATGTACGCCATTGATGGTAGCCCGGTGGTGAAAGTCCTAGTGAATACGACTGTATAACGAAGTAAATTTCTCCGTCATTTTTATCCGCGCCAGGATTCGAACCCGGTCCCCTCATTCCGGAATAAGTTGCTCTACCAATTGAGCTACGCGGACGTTTGTTCTGACTACTATCTGCCTTTATGTCGTGTGCGTCCTGCTGGCAGGTACGTCACATCTCCCACCCCCCGAAAGAGGGCCGGGGGCATGGCCCACGGGTCAGCCGTGACCATGAATCGTTGAAGGCAGCCATCCACTGTAGAACGTGCACTTGAGAACTCCCAGTCAATCTGGTGTGTGGAATGCAACGTCACACACATTTTATTTTTCGAAGAGCTGGAGAAGGGATTCTCTGATTTTTCCTATCTCGCGGTGTGGAAATAACATCACACCATTGCGAGATTTCGAACGGTCGGGTCATCCGGATAGTTCGGGCGCCATTATAACGAAGTAAATTTCTCCGTCATTTTTATCCGCGCCAGGATTCGAACCCGGGTCCCCTCATTCCGGAATAAGTTGCTCTACCAATTGAGCTACGCGGACGTTTGTTCTGACTACTATCTGCCTTTATGTCGTGTGCGTCCTGCTGGCAGGTACGTCACAACTGTCGAAGTAATTTTTCTCCAATCAGGTTTCTTGATTGGGACAGACGTACCTCCGAGAGAATGCATTGTCCCAGTAGAACAAAATTCTTCTCAATTAACCGCAGCAGGACACTCTTTTGTCGAAATGCAGGTCAAAAACATCAAAGATGCTGCCATTAAATATTAATTGTGGTCATTTTACTTTGATTTCTGATTTCAAAAGATACAACAACCTGAATACCCACAAAATCTTATTAGGGTGCAATTGTCTTCTAACAAGTAGTTTGATGGAATTCTCAACACCTTTAATTCTCATGATTGAGCACCTATTCTTATCTCCAAAGATTATTATTAGATCGCTAAACTGTGTTTTACATTGTCTAGCACGCAGTGAAGTGCAAATGCCAGTTCATGCTAAAAGATTATCCGGAAGCAATTAACTTTCTAAGTTTCGACACCTCTTCCAGTCAAGTAACAACGGAAGGTTACATCGGTGAAACTGAATTGCTGAGAAAGTTTTGTAACTGTTATACTGGGATTGGCTTTCACTATAGCTTTCAGGAATGGACTGGAATGGAAACTATCAAGTCATCCGGATCGTGCATCATAGGCTAAGCAACTTTTGATATTGAGCGTCTTCCTTTCAAGAACACCTTTAATGCTTTTGCTCACTGCATTTGTGTAATCACATCGGTGCCAGAAATTGCACTTTATTACAGACATATGCATTACATATTGAACAATCTGATGATAAACTTTACGTTCTTCCAACGTTTGCACAATGTTTATGCACAACCATATTCTGGCATCACAAATAAACATACCTTGCCATAACTGACACTTATAAATCCTCACAGGGTTACGGGATCACCCAAAAGATTCCAGCATTGCATCACAATTTTTCGTAGACCACAAACGCACGATTTAAGAATAAGACGCAACCGTGACCCATCTAAGAAAATCTAATCTAATATCTGATTGCCATTATTCACTTCCCATCGAATACACTGAACGTCGCTACTGGACTGCATATGTTTATTTCTAGTGACAGTCGTCGTTACAAATATTAAAAAAAAGAGTGGAGAATCATCATCATCATCATCATTGATGAAAATCCGTGGAGACAATGTAAATAGACGAAGTCATCGCTCTTTCCACGTTTTTCTTTAGTTAACACACAGCAACAGGAAAAAAGTGATGACTTTGTCTATTTGCATTGTCTCCACGTATTTGGAAGAGCTCCACCATTTCTCTCGTCCTTTGGATTTATTAGCTATAATTAAATAGCTTGTGCCGTTAAGCCCCACCAGATGGAGTCGTCTCAGTTGTTGAGCCCATTCCTACGGATTTGGGAAGTCGGATACTGACAGATAAACACACGTAGCGCCGTGGATTGTTGGCACCGTAACGTAAGGGAAACGCACTCGGCTAGTTATCGAGAGATCTGGGGTTCGATCGCAGCGGTGTCGAAATACAATTTTTCGGTTGCTGTGTGTAAATTAAACAAAAACGTGGAAAGAGCGATGACTTTGTCTATCTGCTATCATCATCATTGTCAACCATTATCAGTCCACTGCTGGATGAAGGTCTCCCCAAGCTTCTTCTACAACTGTCTGTCTTGTGCCAGTATCCTCCATATTACTTCCGCATACTTTCGAATTTCATCCACCCATCTCCCATGTGGTCTTCTTCTTGGTCTTTTCCTATCCCTTGGAATCCAGTCTAAAATTTTGGTTGTCCATCGGTGGTCCGTCCTTCTGGCAGTATGTCCAGCCCATTGCCATTTCAGGGATTTTACTCGGATCACGATGACTTCCACTGTTGTCATTTTCCTGATACACTAGTTCCTGTTCTTACCTCTCCTGGTTACACCAAGCATACATCTCTCCATGCCTCTTTGAGTTGTCTGCAGCCATTGTATGTAGTTTTTAGTTAAGGACCACGTCTCTGCAGTATTTGTAAGCACTGGAAGGATGCATTGATCAAACACTTTTCTTTTAAGACACAACAGCACATTGCTCTTGAAAATTGTACTGTTTCTTCCAAAAGTTCTCTATCCAAATTTTATACGCTGATTAATTTCTTCATCAAAGTGACCCTTACTTGATATCTACTGTCCAAGGTAAATGTAGGTATCGGTTATCTCCAACTTTTCTCCCATCAATCGTTAAATCTTCATTTTTTGTAAAAGCATTCATTGTGCATCACTTTCGTCTTCCGAAAGTTCATTTTTAATCCAACTTCGTTACTTTTGTCAGCAAGTCCTTGGATCATACTCTGCAGCTTTGAAGGGGCAGTTGCAAAAATGACTACGTCATCAGCAAAACAAAGGTGAGCTAAATTATCTACATTAATCTTTATCCCCTTGTTTTCCCAGTTCAGTGATCGAAAGATATTTTCCAATTTGGCATTAAAGAGTTTGGGAGATATGGTGTCCCCTTGTCTCACCCCCTTCCCAAGTTTTATTGGTGCTGTATCCTCAAATAACCGAACCTTGCATTTTCATAGATGTAATTAATAATACTAATGTATGCACCTTCAGTACCGCAAAATTTCAATGTCATTGTAACTGTTGATTGTTTCAGAGTGGTGAATACGATGGCTTCAAGTGTGGCGAATATCGCTCACTAGTTTCACTTCTCTAAAACACTTTCTCATAAATTTCCATGATTTAAAATGATCACCCTTATGACGAAGTAAATTTCTCCATCATTTTTATATCAGGGGCAGAATTCGAACCTACAACTCTCGGCACCGGAGCTCCGACTGCTATCCACTATACAACACCAGCATGCGCCTCACTGCTATCTGCCTTTATCTCATGTGCATCCTGAGGGGCGGGCACGTCTTTTCGTACGAGATGGGTACAGGTTCGAACTCCTGTGGGGCATGGATGTTGTGTTTGTCTTATAGCAATGGCTCTTTCCCTACCTTAGAACTAGTGGCCCATACAGTTGTTCACACGATGTTCTTTAAACCCCAATGACAATAATAAAAAAACCCCTCTTGTTCTAAGGAAGCCAAAGCTAGATTGAACACAGCTGCTCAAGAAAAGTCTTTCACTTATGTGACACATTTCGTTGATATAGTACAGTACGCGAACGAAAGACGTTTTCTAGTTACAGGTTGAGTAGTCAGATGCGCGGACTTCTTGTCTGAAAGGGGGTGAGGCGGGGGGCTGGGGTTTTGCTGTGGGTAGGGGAAGACCATCGTGAGTGAATAGACGACAAGGACGACGAGGAGTCCTTAATTAGGAACTGTTGGTTCGAGTCGCGGACGCGGCATGGGTGATATGTTTACCCTTCCATTGGTGGCACAGGTACTCTTTCTCTTAGACCAGTGGCTCTATATTAGAGACACGCGACTCCTTATCGCATTAGATGCTCATGGAGTCAATAAACCCCTAAAAAGGGGTTTCTAGCTCATCTCTGCATTTTCCTAACCTCACTGATATTAGGATACCTTGCACAAGATTTCTTTTCTATCATGTACATGATAAATAAGGCACTGTCAGGTAACCATTATGCTCTCACTAGACGAAAATTGTGAGGATCTATCGAATAGTGTTCCTTATCTGTAAGCAGAGAGGTAGCTCGGTGCTCATTGAACCAATCAGGCGTTTACTTCTTTCCTGACGACTCAGAGGAGTCGTCTTAGCTTTACCACTTGCGGTTTAAAAGCAGAGGTCCGGAAGACAGCTTATCAACATTCGTTTCGTAAGATCTTAAATTTAGCTGTTATGGCGAACAAAGATACATTGATAGAAGTCTCGTGCCACTTAAAATTCGCGAATTTGGTGCTCGGTAATTAGAAACAGAAGATGCTTTTACCATAACAAAATTGAATGATAACTTTATAAATAAAAAAAGAAAGGAAAACTGGAAACATAAAACCATACCTAATACTGGAAACATAAAACCATACCTGATACTGGAAACAAAGCAAGAATACAGTTATTTAATACAGACGGAGTCAGCTGAATCCGGTAAGCATGGTAGACAAGGCGGCGGGACAACGTCAACTGTGTGAAATTCAAACCATGGTGAGCAAGGCATTGACAAGGCTCTTGTGAAATTTTAAAAGTTGAGTAGCTCGTATTAAGAAAACAAAATATTTCTGGGACTCCTTTATTTCCTTTTTAAGCCGAGAACAAGGTGGTTTTTTCCTAAAAGTAATACTGGCCGATTTATCCAGCCTTCTTCCTTGGCTACAGGCTATTTTGCGTCTGTCAACGGATCTTTCCTTTCGACTTCTTCTGAGCAAACGCACACAGTGCCGTATTTCTCATTAAACAAAGGAAGCAGCTGCTTGTTGCTGTTGTTAATGATGGAATGGAATTTCGCTCTCTAAAATCTTCACGAAGCACCTTGTTTTTTTCTCATAAATTAAATGCAGAGGACATTCAGAAATTACTTGTGCTTTTGTTTCCATCTGGAATCACTCTGCGTAGAGAAAAGCATCAGGGGAACAAACCCAGTTAGGTGAAGCTAGTATACCCGATAATTTTAAAAGGGTGGCAGTTCTTATTCAATAAGTTTCAGCGTGAGTGACCATTTATCCCGGGACAATTTATTGCAGTAAGTACTTGAAAGATACTAAAACACCTTATCTCTAAATTTTTGGAAATGGAATGGGGAAGAGAAGCGAAATGCACGTATGTTAAATTCGAAAACTTTATGTAAATTTTCTCCAGAGAAACCGCAGCAGGACACAAACATGCTTTAATCCGGTGCTGAATACAGACGTATTATAAGTTTAAAAAAACCCCTTGTTGCCGGTGGTGTAATTCGAATACGTCTTCCCACTCCGAAGCGGAATGTTCTCCAGACGGAACTACGCCGGCAAGGCTTATCGCTGCAACTTGTTGTTTTTGACTCACGCGTCATCTCAGTAGTACGTCATAAAGTATGCTGCTCTGTCATTTCATATAGGCCAGCATGCAGCTGAGACGAAAATATATCAAAACATTAGTTAAAGAACCCAAATATCCAATATATTTTCTCCATTCTGTTAGGTTATCCTTACCAGAGGAGTAGAAAGTGGATGAGGCCTTGATGTCAAGATTTTTTAATTACTATCGGTTCTGCTGCGTCGTCACATAGTAAGCAAGATTCTCAGAGCCGGATGGATGGAGCTTTTTCCGGGTCCAGGGCGAAATTTCATTGCGGTGATCCGGAGCAAAATTGTATTGCTGGCACTAGGAAATAAATCTCATATGTTAATAAAGCCGTTATGTGAAAAATGTCGTCCGTAGAGAACACACACGATGTGACATTCACAAATCTGACGGTGACGAACCTTATATCCTCTACTCCGGAGACGAATACTTTACCAATTAAGCTGCACCGACGGAATTCATCCGAGCAACTTTTCTGTCTTGACATGCGCTTTACCTCTCTAGTACGTCACAGCGTAAAACATCACAAAGACAAAATTATTATCTCAAAGAAGTATTTGATTTAAGCTTAAGAAAAAGACCATAATATGAATTGAAAGTTCCGGGAGAGATAGATAGATAGACAGATAGATAAAGAGTAAACACTGTTAAAATCTACAATTTCGATTTTCTTTCCGGGAAACTGGGTTGAGGTTGTATTATATAAAAACTTCCTCACAAAATGATAAAAAGATACTTGGGCCGCGGGTGGCCTAGTGGGCAACGTTCGTGACTGCCACGGAAAGGACCTCAGGTTCAGTCCTAGCAGGTAGGAACGCTCGATCCACTAAATATCCGCCGTGCGTCGAATGGGCACGTTAAGCCGCCGGACCCCGGGTGCTGGCCCCCAGGTAATAAATAAGGGCGTCTTCCTCCCCTTTTCTACCTCGCTTCCCTGTCACTTTCCTATCGGGCACTCTAGCCCAAATCTCCTACCTTCGTATTTCTAAGGGTTGTTTAAGACCTGGGGTCAGACACTCCCGTCCTAAAATCTTCTACATATGATCCTCGATAAAAAGATACTTGCGTAGCGAAAATGTTTGGATTGTGAATATTTTTGTGTAGGAAATTTTAAGGATCCCTCTAAAATAAATTCGTATAAATAGTTTTTCTTCCTTGACACATGTTTTAGTGATTCATTTCTAATGCAAAATGCAGTAACTGACAAATTGGTGACTTTTTAAACTTTGATACGCTTTCATATATGATTTTTTTTTTTTTTGAAATTTCTAGTAATGTTTTTAAAGTCACTGAATAAATGGTATCCATATATAGCCCGAAACCAACTTTGATATTGTTCTTTTTATTTCTTTAAATTTAAGTAACTGGTTTGCATGAAAATTTTTAAACATATAAAAGTAAGGGAAAATATTAAGGTAGTTACGGTACTCGCTCGAAAATCTCAGTACCCCGCAAATCTCAGTATTTGTATGGCAAAGGACGATAACCTACTCGAAAATGAGGAGATTGAAAATAAATTAAAAAAAAAAAAACTTTTAAAACCATCTTTTTAAGAGCCAAAACTTACACACAAAAAATAATAATTGTAAAAAATTCTACCGAAAATGAATTTTTTTCTTAAACTGCGGGGCCCTTTGAAGGCGCACGGCCAAGGCAATTGTCTTGGTTGCCCCTATGATCCAGCCGGCCCTGAAAATTGGGAAACATAAAAAGAAATGAAAACTACATCCCGTTCCATTGATTTGCTATGTGCGAATAATTGTTTAATATTACAACTACTAAATAAAAAAAAAAGAATACAAATAGTGCGTTTTTACGGCTCTGGACTAGAGAAGAAAGCTGAAGTTGAATGAGCAAACCCCATCTCCTCATATTCGGACAATCCAAATCACGTGTTTTTTTCATCGCAAATTAAATCTACCATATCGGCTGTTGAGTTAGTTCAACGGAGCGGCTAAATTTTGTGAGCTCAAATTACGTTGCCAGTCGTTTATTCTATTCATGGTCACCTGATCAACAGATAGCTTCCCTATCGTATGACCTTGACCACCAGCAGCCCTTATCAATCGTCGAAGAAATTACGACACTCAAGTTCGAGACAGAAGCATTTTTGTCGCAATGGGAACACACCGAACGAAATGATTCCTCATTATCTGGTTTAGCGGATACTGTCCAGTTGCGCAGGAAACCGGTCAAGCCATGCGTTTTTATAAACAATTATGCATTGTCTCTTGCTGTCCAGAACAAATTCTGAGAAAATAAAAGTTGTCAAACATTCTCAAGTTCGAAGAAACTATTCTTTTTAAAAAGTTGTGTTGTAAAATTTTAAATAGCATCCTCTTGGAAAATGTACAGAATAACTTTTAAAAGAAGATGTTATTTTTCCCGCGTAGTATGTCTACTTTAGGAACGGTGAGTCGCTTTTGTTCTTTGGTTCTGGTTCTTACGAAATCTGTAGAGCCAGTAACCTCGAATTTATAGTGATGATCCATCACTCAACCGCACCTTTCGTGATCATGGAGAAACTAAACAAACTGAAGGAGCAAATTTCTAAATATGCACAATGCAAGTGTGAAAAATCTTGAAAATTATTACTAAGTTTCGCATCAAAACAATTAGTGGCATTTTGTCCGAAATAAATTCTGAATTTCATCCTTTCTAAAATTTTCTAATTTTTACGCACCGTTTTGACGGAAAAATTTCTGTTACATCTCCAAAATTTTCCAAAAAAATGGCATTTTACAGGCTGTAAACATGAAATAAAAATTAAATTAGATGACTGAACTACTGAATTAATTTTCAAATGTGAAATTAAAAAAATATATATCACGAAAGCAGACATGTTCTCTGAAAAATGACTCGAAATGCGAAGTTTAAACGTAATAATGCACACTCGTGATGAATATTTGGAGTTGAAAAGTAATCGGAGTATTTTCATCTTTATTTACTCTCAGTTCATTTCATTCGAAGATTATTTGGAAAATGAAAAACACAGCGATGTAATATATTTCGTGCAGGTTAATCCTAATACAAGACATCGGAAATTTATTAATTTAAAAATTCAAGTTAAATATATTTGCGTGAGTTACATATCACATTACCAAAATTGTATAGCTTAAATAAATTTTCTCTTTATCATCGAATGGCAAGACACTTACTGTACATGAAACAGAATATTATTTTCGAAATGGCACGTCTCTGATGTTATGACGCACTTATCATATTTATGATCATATCATCCTATTGAAATAGAATCAAGAAATTAAAATACCTACAATTTGATAAATGACATCTTAAGAACAGTAAATAACAGTGACCTTTATATGATCCAGTATCATTCCATTAAGTAAAATATTCTGAATTCATAAAAGTGGATCGCAAGGTTTGTTTAGCTTTGATGAGACAAAAATTTATAACTTGAATCATCTAATGCTTCGAATATAAAGTTTTCAGTACAATTCAAGAAAATTTAGCAGTCATGTACCTTTTCAAATACGATTAATCCATAAGTGAGAAAAACGAGCTATAAAATAAGCTTATGAATGAAAAAATTGTTATAAAAAATGCAAGGAATCTTAAACGACCAATAAGCGAGATGTTGCAAAATCCTCTTACCTGACTGCACGCATACTAAGTAGACAACAAGGCATAACAAAAAACACAGGATGCTGCAAATGTTCTTGGGGTATCCCATCGATCTTTTTTGCTATTAAAACTTCTCACAAAAGTCACTGAATGTTTTCCAAGTTTTTTAAACAAACTAAAAACGAGAGTCCGACACCCAAGTGATAGAAAAAAATAAAAATAAAACTCCTTTTGAAGTGCTACGCTTTATTTGTTTCGCATTATCGAATCCTTGGGATCTGATCTTCACTGGACGCGCGAGCGGAGAACTTGAAAAGTTTCAGGTGTGTCTTTGCATTGAATGAGGTACCGAATCATGGAATGCGGCAGGTAAGACCAGCAACTGTCCTCCAGGTGGCGCACTGTGATTACACACTGTGAACCTTTCGCTCAGTAAATCAGGCAAGCGAATCCCTGAAAAAAAAAAAATCTTAAAAGAAAACCAGGTGGCCGGAGGGATTTAGCGGATGCATAACCCAACCAAAGCTCGCCATTGTTTGCTTTCTTCTTCTAGGATGTAATAAACAGAAGGATATAGAAACAACAAATGCACGTTCTATTTTTCCCCCATCTCTTCCTCACCCATTAAAGAAACGGGAGGTCGTTTTCGTTCGCTCTCAAAAACGACAAGGCGAGATAAGAATTGAGGCAACGGGGTTTGAGGATTTTGCTGTGGGGGATAATCCCGTCTCCCGATATTGGGAATTAATCCTGGTATGCAAAATACAGGGTTGGGTTTGAAAGGCGGTTTTGCTCTGTGCCTGAGGGTAGGAAAGGATTGGATAATAACAGAAAACGGATTCGTATGTGTGGTAATGATGATGTTTGGAGCTTCGTCATTAGCACGTTTTCATTCGTATCACTACTACTTGCGGCGAATAATTACATGGGAATCGTTTGCGAAATTAAAAGAAGCGAACAAACAAGAATTAACTTCGTCGCACAAGAAGGCTCCTGGAGTTCTTCCCATTGTTCCCTTTCTCCCATAGGTTTTTTCCCCTTCGTTTGTACTAGATGGAAAGTTGTCTAAAATATTTTTTCTGTTACGTGAGCAGAATGAATACTCAATTTAAAACCGGATGAAGGAATAAACTTTGTGTTATTGTTTTACAAGGCTAGAGAGAGAGAGAGAGAGAGAGAAAGAAACGATGATTTCGCCTAAGAACAAGATCGTATCTAAATGGAGTGTAAAAAGTTTTCTTTCCATGCCACTTGTTTTTACTTCATTCTTCTTCCATTCACTATTCCGTGGCGTAACTTAAAATTTTCGGCCCTTTAACAGATAAAAGAAAAAAGTATCTCCCTCCCTATGCCGCTTATGTTTTATTTCCATCTAACAACGGATATCAAAATAAAAGTACTCACAATTTAATTTTAAACGCATTTTTTTCCTTAAAAAAATTCTATACTTTTATACAATGAGTTAGCTTTGCATTTTGAAGACGCCTTTTTGCATATTCGGAGTGATAACGAAATACCATGTGATATCAACGTCACCAGAGCCAAATTAATGGGGAGCTAAAGGGGCTGCAGCAAAGGACCCAGGTTATTTCAGGGGCCCACTCTGTGTCTGGAAAACCGGCCTAGAGTTTTTGGAATTTTTTGGTTTCCAACAAAACGAGTGTGGCCCACACCCGTTTTGTTGAAGGCCGAAAACTTCATGTGATTTAAAAAGTTCCAAAAAACGTAAATTTTATCATTTTGTTATTTGTACTTGATTCAATCAATGTTTGTATTTCTTTAGTATTAAATTTTTGTAAGATATGTTGACACTTGAACAGATTATAACGTAGAAGTCTTTTCGTACTTCTACGCTAATTTAAAACAGCAACATACTAAGAAATAGTTTCTAAATGAAAGAAACCTTAACGGCTAGAAGAAACATGTAAACAACAGAAGTCAAACGTACGGAAAAGGTGCTTTATTCAGGATGTAGCAAACACATCGTAGCATAGCATGTTGCACTAAACTCTCCACACACCACACAACTCTTAACACAACGCTCTTTTCACAACGCTCCTTTCAATAATCAGTTTACAAACCAACGCTCTTAAAGCAACAGATTAGTTGTCGTTTTTATCTCTCGTTCTTATCAATTCAGGCATACCTTTCATTCAACCTCGATTGTGTTGCCAAACGTATTCGTTTAAGAGAAAAGATATTACGTTAAGAGTGAAGAATAACTGAGAATAAACTCGAGATTTACATAGGGAAAGAAACTAAAAAGGAAAGTTAATTTAGAATATACGTCACAATATTTGGGAGTACTTTTGAGGTATACTAGCAATGTTTATTTCCTACACAGAGTGCACTTGAAGAGATTTTTGAGGAGGTTTTCTTAGATCACTTAGCAGTTGTAACGTAATTACTGCCCAGCATCAGTGAGGGACATGTTTGTAAATCTTTCTACACAACTGTGTTTACACTGAAAGACATCTTTTGGGGTACTAATTTTATAAATAAAATAGCAAACAGATATTGCTACTGCTATTAAGAGCATTTGTGGTTTACCTGACATGTCTCAAGTTATGCGTTGGGTGATATGTCTCTCATTTTTATTCTTTTGTAATTTTACAGAAAACACTGGCAGTTAAGCAAGTATTACTGAACAAATACCCGTGTACTGATATATTTCACCTAATTTTTAAAAAATTGAAGGGTTCTGATAAATTCCCATCTTACTACAGATGGAGCATACACATTACTCACACGAGAGTTTTTCAATGTGTTGGTTTGTAGAAAAAAGTCTTCAACATCTGTGACGTGCCTGCACCGCAGGACACACATGAGATAAAGGCAGATAGCAGTGAGAGCACATGTCCGCGTAGCTCAGTTGGGAGAGCGACTTACTCCGGAGTGAGGGGATCCGATGTCCGGCGCGGACAAACTTGTACGTTATATGGCGCCCGAACTTCCAGGATGACCAGGCTGTTAAGTTTCTCGCAATGGTGTGATGTTCTTTACACACGGCGAAACAGGAAAAATGAAAATCCGCTCTTCGGTGCTACGAAAAAAACAAAAAAAAACAAAAACAGTGTGATGTTACGTTCCACACACAAAATTGTCTGGGATTTCTCAAATGTACGTTCTTCATGGTATGACTACCTACCGCCACATAGTCCCAGCTGACCCGTGGGCCATGCCCCCAGGCCTCGTCGGGGGGAGATGTGACGTGCCTACACCGCAGTACCCACATGAGATAAAGGCAGATAGCAGTGCGCGCACATGTCCGCGAAGCTCAGTCGGAAGAGCGACTTACTCCGGACTGAGGGAACCCTGTTTCGATGCTCGGCGCTGATAAACTTGTATGTTGTACATCTTTAAACAGACATTTTAAAGACAAACGTAAACTCCTGAACTATGTGTGAACTTTTGTTTTTGTGCATTCGTTTCTAATTTTTGTTGTCTGTACTTGATTCAGTGTTTGTGTTTCTTCAGTAATAAACATTAAAAATGACAATTCAATGCATTTCTTCATGTCTGCGAACACATAAGATGCATTTTACAAGGCATTATCCTCATAACTTGAGTAATACCTTGAGTAATTATTTCTGGTATGTTGGAAAGCGTATCAAAATCAATGCGTTGCATGATTTTACTAACTTGTTAGCTGTACCGAGGTTACGGTAGGATGTGGGTGTGGCATCATCACCATGAGGCCATAGCCCAATTGTGATGGTCGGCTCTGTTCAAAGCGGTGGTGGCTCTGTGATGGCTTGGGGAGCTTTCTCACGGGATATATTAGGTCCCTTAGTGTGTTTGGAGAGGTCCTTAACTGCTGCGCGCTACCAACTTGTGCTGCCTGATCACCTACACGCTTTCATGGACGTTGCCGTGTTCTTGTTCTGTTTCAGCACGACAAGAACACAGCTCCACCTGGCTGCAATCACCCAGGCACGGCTCTAAGAACATTCCTCTCAGTTTGGAATCATCCAGTGGCTCCTAAGGTCCGCGGATTTAAATCTGTAGAAGCTCTCTGGGAAGCTGTGGAGAGAAACAACATATTTATGGATCCCGGACCGACGTCTCGGGCGGATTTGTGGACAATGCTGCAAGAAGTATGGCTGGCATTACCTCCAAAGACCCTCTAGCATCTGATGGAGTCGATGTCACAGCGTGCACAGACTGTCATTCGCTCTAGAGGAGGACCAGCGCGCTATTAGGCAAGTATGCCTGGTGTTTTAGAAAGTGCAAAATAGAACAAATTCAGGAAAAGGAACTAAAAATAAAAGTTAAAATAGAATATAAGTAACAAGTTTCTTTGCAAACCGCCGTGGCAACTTTACTGATTCGGCACGTTCCAGTCGACCTGTTACCTCGTCATCACCTGCCACTGTGAGAGTTATTGAACAGGCAATTCTGAGTGACCGGTCGATCCATCTGCGCACATGGACACAGAAGTTCAACATGCGTGACAGATAGCAATATCGCAAAGCCACTGTACGATAGGTGCCCAA
This sequence comes from Macrothele yani, assembly GCA_039090855.1. NCBI lineage: Eukaryota > Metazoa > Arthropoda > Arachnida > Araneae > Macrothelidae > Macrothele > Macrothele yani. Next base: position 139,546,379 of record CM076994.1, read on the forward strand.
GAACTTGACAAACGACCAGAAGGGACAGAGAAAATTGCGCAATGTGGCTGGCAGGTGGTCCTTCACTCACCATACAGTACGGTTCTGGCTCCTTTGGACTTTCATCTGTTTGGTCCTTTGAAAAGATTCCTGGGTTGCCAACTCTTCGATTCGGTTGATGAAATCAAATCGGCTGTTCGCAGGTGGCCAACGCTTCGATTCGGTTGATGACGTCAAATCGGCTGTTCGCAGGTGGCCAACGCTTCGATTCGGTTGATGACGTCAAATCGGCTGTTCGCAGGTGGCCAACGCTTCGATTCGGTTGATGAAGTCAAATCAGTTGTTCGCAGGTGGCCAACGCTTCGATTCGGTTGATGACGTCAAATCGGCTGTTCGCAGGTGGCCAACGCTTCGATTCGGTTGATGAAATCAAATCGGCTGTTCGCAGGTGGCCAACGCTTCGATTCGGTTGATGACGTCAAATCGGCTGTTCGCAGGTGGCCAACGCTTCGATTCGGTTGATGAAGTCAAATCAGTTGTTCGCAGGTGGCCAACGCTTCGATTCGATTGATGAAGTCAAATCGGTTGTTCGCAGGTGGCCAACGCTTCGATTCGGTTGATGACGTCAAATCGGCTGTTCGCAGGTGGCCAACGCTTCAGTTCGGTTGATGAATTCAAATCGGCTGTTCGCAGGGTGCTATACGCCCTGAAAACGGACTTATGTATTCTAAAACTGGTACCACGCTGGGATAAATGTCTCGAGCGTCTGGGCTCTTACGTTGATGAAAAGCTAAGAAATATAGTTTCGCTGTGTATATGTTTTGTTTTGCCTATCTATTAAATTGTTGCCAAGAAAAAAATTGCGTGCGTTAATTTTCAATCCATCCTCGAATTTCCGGAATAGTGACACAACAATCGTCTCATACAATTTCCTTAATCCCATTGAAGTTTTCATCAGATTCGCTTGTTGATGGACGCCGTAAACGTTCTACGTCCTCAACTGACGTCACACCTGTTCAAGTATTTGAAAACCACTCAAATGTTTGTGTTTTGCTAACCATTTCTTCCCCAAAATCCGTTTCCAACTTTTCATATGTTTCTAATGCAGTCTCGCTAAATTTGAAACAAAGTTTGATGCACAGGCGTTATTCTTTGAAATAGGGTATTCTCACGAAAGCAAAAAATCTCAAAGTGCACTCAACACGTGTTCACTCTACAACATAATACTAGACATCGAAGCATGACACAAAACCCCGTGAAGCGTCATATGACTCAACACATTCCAGCTTAGAGGATGGCCAAGGTCCAAACCACAGCACATGCATGCTGGGGCTACATTGAGACCATTCCGGAAAATTCTGGATCATACCTCGTATATATATTTACCAGTGTTTTCTTTAAAAAGAAACTAATAAAAAAGAAAAAGAAAAAATCGAGGTTTCCTCTTTAAAATACCCTAGAAATTATTATATACCATTCTTTCTTACTTATATGCATTTTCAAAGTTTTAAATAAGAAAGGTACGCGTTTTAGTTTTACAAAACGTTGGGCACAAATATAATAATCCCACGCAGAAAAAAAGAGAGACAGAACATCTTTAAAAAAATCGTGGATCCGCGGTACCAGCAGAATAATGCACCGACCCATAAGCAAGGACTGTTACGGCGTGGTTTGACGATCATTCCATATCGTGTGAAGACTGTCAAGCACAGAGCCCTGATCTTAATCCCATAGAGCATCTATGGGATGAATTAGATCGCCGCACAACAAGTTTGGAACCACGGTCTACTACTAAGCAACAGTTAGCGACAGCATTCGTTATGTACTGAATGGAAGCGCATACCTATCGCTGTGTTCAAAAATCTTGTCAAAAGCATGTCTCGAATGGTCAGAGCATGCATTAAGGCCAAAGGTGGACCGACACCATACTAATGTACACTGAAGAGCAATTGAATTAGAGACAGCTGCGTCTATGCAAATGTGGCGCTGTGGGCGGCAATGTAAACGGAAACAACATGACGTATGCAGCAGTCCGATAATACAAGGAGTGATGCGACGGGAATCAGTAAGAGTCGGACGCAGTATGGGTAATACGAAGGATATAAGCGCATTTGATCGTGGGCAAATTGTCGGGGCCCGACGAATGGGTCACTCCATTTCGGAAGTCGTGCAGGCACTGGGATTTTCACGAGCCACTGTATCACGGGTGCACCGTGAGTATATCGAATCCGTTAAAACCATTCCTGCAAGGGCCAACTGCCGTGGACAACAGCGTGTGGATGATCGGGGTCATCGTCGGCTATCTCGCATTGTAACAGCGGATAGACGGGCCACAGCGCTAGAAATGCCTCGGCAATTTAACGCTGGTGCACAATAACGTGTAAGCAGCCACACCATCCAGGACTATCTCCTCGCTATGGGGTACAGAAGCCATCGTCCCACGAGGGTACCGCTGCTGACCGCACATCACAGGGTGCAAAGATTAGCATGGGCGCCGGAACATCGCCACTGGACCCTAGACATGTGGGAAAATGTTGCCTGGACTGATGAGTCGAGATTCACGTTGGTACATGCGGATGGCAGGATACGAGTACGGCGCAAACCACATGAAGCGATGGATCCTTCTTGCCAGCAGGTTACTCTTCAAGCTGGTGGGGGTGGCATTCTCGTCTGGGGACTGTTTACGTGGACTGAAATGGGACCCGTGGTACGTGTGACATCGTCCCTCACAGGTCAACGTTACCGGGATATCTTGTACGACCATTTGCTCCCGTTTGTGCGTGTTCAACATCCCACTGGGGACCTCATCCTGCAACAAGACAATGCACCGTGCCATCGCTCCCGAATTGTATCCGAATGGTTGGATGAACACTCCACCGACGTGACCTCACTTCCTTGGACAGCTAGGTCACCTGACCTCAATCCCATCGATCGCATCTGGGATGCCATCGAGAGAGATGTTCGAGGCTCTGACCCCCCCCCCCCTCCCTCCATCAAATCTTCGTGAACTATGGGAGCTTTTTCAGGGGTCGTGGATCCGTATGGCTTCCCAATGCTTCCGGTGTCTTGTCGAGTCCATGTCGAGACGAATCGCCGTCGTCATCAGGGCGAAAGGTGGTGCTACACGTTACTAGACAGGTACCTCTAATTCAATTGCTCTTCAGTGTATGTCAATATATGCTATGTTGTGTTTCACTTCTACGTGTCGGGTGACTTTTGTTAATATAATGTATAATGTTCACCGTATTTTCAACACTGGTCGTGATGTACTGAATGGAACGAAAATCCGGTCATTAATATTTAAGGGCATGATTGCTCACCCTAAATTCGAACTTCTAGAGTGTTTAAAAGTCATTAATTTTAATACGTTAATTTAAGAACCAAGTTTCAGTGCTGTAGTATTTACAGAAACTCAGGGGATGTTAAAGGCGATAAGGATAGAATAGCTCTCTTTAACATGCATTCGTAGGTGTTTTTATGCCCTTAATTCTGCCGCCCCGGTGGCGCAGTGGTCTGAGGCGTTGGCCTCTGATCATTCGTCCGTAAGGGATCCGGGTTCGAATCCCGGTCAGGCATGGATGTTGTGTTTGTCTTACGGCACTGGCTCTCTCCCTTCCCTGGAACCAGTGACCCTAAATTAGGGACGGGCGACTGCTTATAGCCCATTGAGTTGCTCACGGCGGTCGTTAAACCTCCAATCAAAAAAAAAATGCCCTTAATTCTGTCAACTATATTCATCTTGTTCATTTACATTCAGGATATCGATAACATTACATTATTATCGTTATATCTTTAATGTTATCATGTCTATCGATATTTCAGATGCTGGTAGTTTGAACCAACAATCTTCTTGAAGATTCTAGAATTTTAAAAGACTACTCATTGAACATTTAAAATCTTCTGAAGTACCGACTTTGTCTTCCTGTTGAAATTCTTCAAGTACATTTTGCGCTTATGTGCTGCTAATGGCAACGCAAGAGAAAAAGTATTATTTATTTGCGTGCTCATTGATCGCACGATTTTGGGAAACTTCGTGTGAAAAATAAAAATTGCAAAAAGTAAATTTCCCTTTGTTACGAGGATGTTATGCGTTTATGATAAGGTGATACATTCCCTGCGAGCGAGAGAACTCTAAAGAATATAATTAGAAGCATGTTCGAAATCGACATTTTCCTCGTGCGTAGAATCACACAAGCATGCAACTGGTTTTGTTTTAGTTTTTATTTGTGATTGTCGTTATCGATGGTCGAAATCGCACTTCAAAAACCGTATCACTTGTTCCAAAGTTTTGCTTGAGTTCTCGAAGGAGATTTCAAAATCTTCCGTCTATGAACACCCTCATTTGTTTCTTTTTCATCTTACAAAGCTGGGGGAGGGACTCAACTGTCAAGTCCTTAATCCTATCGGAGTATTTTCAACGCGAAAAGGGGATGATGATGATCCGGGAGGGCAAGGAAGATGGCGGAAAGAAAATCTAACCATGACCGCGGGCGTCTGCTTTTTACGCCTGAGTACACATCTCTGCGTGCCATTTCGCTGGGTGAAACATGCTTGAGCACCCATCGATGGGTGAAATGTTGGAAACAGATTCGCAGTAGTAGCTATCAGGCACGTCTTAAAAAAATTAAAATACAGTTTCCATTCAGAGACATGTATAGAAAACGTGCAACACTTTTATGTTTCTCAGCGTGTTAAAAACTAAGCAGAAACATGCACCTTTCAATTGCTACATGAAAGAAATCAGGGATTGCACCATATAATACAAATTTTGAAGATGACAATCCGATTTTTGGTGTAAATGTGACAAGGATGGTAAATCAGATAATATCCGGAAACTTGAAAATTTCATCGTCCTGGAGTGGGACTCGAATCCGCGTCTCCCAGATAGCGCCCGGGTATGCTAACCACTACACCACCCAGAACGACCAAGTCCCAAGTTGCCGATTAATTTGAATATAACCATCACAGGATTCGCTAATCGAAGCTACTGGCATTCATGTTTAGCGTCTCTGGAGGTTAAGAATCCTATCCTGTGATTGCCCGGAGGAGCAGATAAAATGCAGATAAATGCTTCGACTAGCGAAACCTGTGATGGTTATATTCAAATTAATCGGAAACTTGAGACTTGGTCGTTTTGGGTGGTGTAGTGGTTAGCATACCCGGGCGCTATCTGAGAGACGCGGATTCCAGTCCCGCTCCAGGACGATGAAATTTGCAAGTTTTCGAATATAATGTGACTCACCATCCTTGTCACATTTACACCAAAAAACGGATTGTCATCTTCAATTGCTACAATTCATCTCTCAGAGGCACAGTAGTTTCCGCGACTCAAATATCAGACTGGTGAGAGACATGGCTTCTGGTCACAGTTGGACCATGCTTAAGCCCGAGATCAGAAATGAGTCAAATATTTCGGACCCGGCCGTTACATAATTGGACCCGACCCGGAACAAACCCGGACAAATCTGCTTTAAAATATAAATTCGAATATGTCATCATCATCATTGTTAATCATTATCAATCCACTGCTGGATGAAGGTCTCCCCAAGTTTCTTCAACAACGGACTGTCTCCTCCATCCCCTCATCTCCCACTTGGTCTTCTGGGTATTTTCCTGTCCCTTGGAATCCAGTCTAAATTTTTGGTTGTTCATCGGTGGTCTGTTCTTCTATTTCGAGGATTTTACTCTGATCATGATGTCTTCCACTCTTGTTATTTTCCTTATCTACGAGTTCCTCCTTTTATCTTTCTTCGTTACACCAAGTATGCATCTCTCCATGCCTCTTTGAGTTGTCTGCAGTCTTTGTATGTCTTTTTTAGTTAAGCTCTACGTCTCTTCTCAGTACGTAATTACTGGAAGGATGCATTGATTAAACGCTTTTCTTTGAAGTCATAATGGCATATTGCTCTTAAAAACTGTACTGTTTCTTCCAAACGCTCTCCAGCAAAGTTTTATACGTCGAATAATTTCTTCATCTATGTGACCTTTGCTTGGTATCTGCTGTCCAAGGGAAATGTAGGTGTCGTTTATCTCCAGCTTTTCCTCCTCAATCAATAAATCTTCATTTCTTGTAAAAGGATTGTGCATCAGTTTTGTCATCTGAAAGTTCATTTTTAATCCCATTTCTTTACCTTTCTCAGCAAGTTCCTGGATCATACTCTGCAGTATTATTTCAAAAACCTCTGAAGTGTTCTTTGAAATATTTTTTTATCCTTTTGAAAAATAAAACGGAAATAAAACTAGATCGATCATGTGAGGAACATCTTGACCCGACCCGTTTGACCAGCAAGAAATTGTCGACCCGACGAACCGTGACCCGTTTCCATATCTGTCCCGGATGAGGCATGGGTTGGCCTGGATCTCCTCCTTCACTGGGACTATTCGCCCTAAATTAGAGACGAACAATTGTTTGTAGACTTAGATGACATTGGTTGTATCCAAAACGAGAAAAAGAACAACTGTTGTTTCGAACGACGTTTAAGAAGCATCTTCTAGTAGCTGCCCAGTAACAGATCGCTACAATTCGTTACATGCTTGCTGTTAAAATAATAACGACCTCTTTATTGCCCTGCAACCTACATCATCTGACTAAAAACGTTCACGTCGGAAATTCAGTCAATTTTGACAACTTAACCCTCTTACCTTTTGGATCGAATGAACTCGAGGTTAGAAAAGTGGGCTGAAATCACCTCGGACGAATATGTTCTCAGTCTACGAAGTGGGACGAATGGGGATAGAACGAGTGAACCTGCACATTAGAAAGCAGTGCTTTCGCCTCAGCTTTTCATTCAAAGTGGTCATTATTTGGGGGGGGGTGATCGATATTAATCCTTTTATACTGATTTCCTGCTAAAAGAGCTATAAAAATGGCGACGAATCTAAGAACTGCCGTTCCGGTGGCGCAGTGGTCTCATCGCTGACTTATGACCGTCCGTCAGAGAACTGTTCGGGTTCGAATCCCGGTGAGGCATGGATGTTGTGGTTGTCTTACGGCACTGGCTCTCTCTCTCTCCGTTCCCTAGAACCAGCGACCCTAAATTAGGAAGGGCGATTGTTTATACCCAATTGATTTTCTCACGGTGGTCGTTAAACTTTTAATAAAAAAAAAAGAACCTAAGAAAGAAGAGAAAACATGTTTGAGCCACTTGTAGCATAATGGTCGTGTCAGGAGGACGAGCCTTTCTGTACCATTCGTTGGCTCTTAGAAGCGCCAACAGATGATACAGAAAGACAGATCTTCCTTACACCTTTATTTTCTTTTTATAGGTCACTTGACACCCTTATTTTCGGTACTGCTCCCATGCGACGGCGGGGGTGGGGGATGGGGATTGTTTTGCTCTAGCTTTCTTAAATCCTGGCTGCCATGTGAACCTCTCTGCTTGGCGAGCGCAAAAGGTTCTGGCCAGAATTTCGTTCAGGTACATCAGCCGCTTAAAGAGTTAAGAGACCATAGCTATGAACTCAATTTGTTTTTTTTTGTTTTTTGATTGAAGGTACAAAGAATTAATTATTTATTGCACTTTGTTGACAGACACATTGATATACACTGGTGTGCCAAAATTAAGGACGAAGAGGAGAAATTAGCATAACAACAGAACGAGAAGGCGGAACGGACCGAAAGACCATTCAGGAGATAGACTAGGGTCCGGTACGGTAGGGCATGCGCATATATGCAGCATGGCGTAGAGGGGAGTCGGAAGGGTATAAAGCACACGGGTGGTGTGCTCTCAGCAATCTGGTGAAAGCTATTGCACGGTGTGCATCGGTTTGAACGACGTCGAGTTGCTGACACAGTGTGATATGGCCAACAGGCAATACAGTAGACGACATCTGGATGACTTTACCCGAGGTCGCGTCATTGGGAAGTTGTAAGAAGGTCTAAGTGTGACTAGTGTGGCCGATGAGTTCGGGATCGCTCACAGCATCGTTCCACGAGTTTGGAGAGCATTTCAAACGACAGGAACAGCTGTCCGAGAGTTTAGCAGTAGTCGTCCACGAGCAACCACGGCGGCGGACGACCGGTATATTGTCCTACAGGTGAGAAGAGACAGACGGCAGACAGCGGGAGAAATCGCAAGGCACATGCAATAGACCACTGGACGTCCGTTATCGCGTTTTAGTTTTCCCGTGGCCAGGAGGCTGCACAAAGGTGGTCTATTTGCACTACGACCAGTACGGTGTGTGCCATTAACGCCTGCTCATCGGAGACGGCGGTTTCTGTGGTGCCAGGAACACAAGAACTGAACACGTCAGCAATGGGGTCGAGTTCTCTTCACGGATGAGAGCCGATTTAATCTGACGAGCGATTCATTCTGGACGTGTACAAATCTGGAGAGAGCAGAGAACACGCAATCACACCTCCAACATCATCGAAAGGGACCGGTTTGGAGGAGGCGGAGTTCTCGTTTGGAGCGGTATCATGCTTGGTAGCCGTACTGACCTCCACATCTTCCAAGGAGGTTCTGTCACTGGTGTCCGCTATTGTACCGAGGTTCTCATGCCTCACGTGCGTCTGTTTAGAGTTGCTGTGGGTCCTGAGTTCCTCTTCATGGAAGACAACGCTACACTTCATCGTACAGTGGCTATCGCAGAGCTGTTGGGGAGTGAAGATATTCAACGCATGGATTGCCCCGCAAGGTCCTCGGCCCTAAATTCAATCGAACACGTGTGGGACCTTCTCGGGAGACGCTTGGTAGCACGTCACCAACCACCAACAACAATTCCGCAGCTGAGATTGGCGCTACAAGAGGAATGGGCCGCGATGCCTCAACAGCTCCTTGACAACCTCGTCCTCAGCATGGACAGACGTTGTAAATCCTGCAACATAGTCAGGGGTGATCGTATCCCCTACTAAAAACTGGATTTTTCTTGGCAGCCGCCTGTCACATGTACGTTTCTGTCTTCTGTCCAGTTGTGCTCGAAGCTACCTTTTTCAATAAAGTGCTTTTGCATCCTTTGGATTCCTTGTTTGGACGGTTTTGCTCACTTGTCCCATATTCTTACATCTTGAGGATCTTATGGTATGATTTGAGTTGATGTGGAGCACTTCTGCACTACATTACATTCGAAAAACCGTGTCGTCCTTAATTTTTGCACGCCAGTGTATATACAGTATACACGTTTTGTGTTTTGACGTCAGCCATGAATATAGTGAACATTGAATACAGCATGCCGGGTGAAGAAGGAACACAGCGAATAAACCCCTGAAATACAAACACAAACACAAACAACCATGCCTGACGCGGGATTTATTATTATTATTATTATTATTATTATTGGAGGTTTAACGACCACCGGGAGCAACTCAATGGGCTAAAAGCGGTCTTCCGTCCCTAATTTAGGGTCACTGACTCCAGGGAATGGAAAGAGCCAGTGCCGTAACACAAACACAACAGCCATGCCTCAACGGGATTCGAATCCGGACCCCTTTCAGACGAATGATCGGAAGCAATCGCTTAGGCCACTGAGCCACCGGGGCGACTCTCAATTTGCGTTACTGTAGTACGTCCTGTTCTGAGCAATTATCTTCTTTTTTCCGTTTTGTAGGGTTTTTGTTTCAAGGGTTAAAGGACACCATAACCATCTGAGGCTACAAGCAATCATCCGTTTTTAATTTAGGCCTCTGGTTCCACTAGGAGAGTGGGGACAGGACAGCAGGTGCTGAGGGACAGGTGTACCACCAATGTGAAGCCTACGCCTCTCATCACTCGGCCACCAAGGGCCCAGGTATCCTTTCAAAATCTGTACTTCCTGTGGACACCCTTAAATTCCAGTAAATTCTATCTCACTACTATCACACCAAATTTCAACGTGACTAGTGAATTTGTGTCAGGGTCTCGTTTTAACAAAAAGTTCAAGAATGGTAGAGAATATTCATTTTCGAATTCCATAGTCGAGAATTGAGAGGATAAACACTTCGTATAATTTACTATAGAATTCTAAAATGAATATGCCCTGCCGCCCCGGGGACGCAGTGGTCTAAGCGATGGCCTCTGATCATTCGTCTGGAAGGGTCCGGGTTCGAATCCCGGTGAGGCATGGATGTTGTGTTTGTCTTACCATACGGCACTGGCTCTTTCCCAACCAGTGACCCTAAATTAGGGACGGGCAACTGCTTGCAGCCCACTGAGTTGATCACGGTGGTCGAACCTCCAATAAATATATATATATATATATATATTTCCTACTATTCTTGTACTTTTTCTTAAAACGAGACCCTAACTCAAATTGTCTCAGTTTTTCAGTGTATAGGAAACCAACCTCCAATGCACCTCTAATTCCTTTAGACTCTGCTCACCCACTGAATTATGAACTCTCGTCTATACATTCACATATTCTTTCAAGCTCCACTCTTCGACACGAAATTCAAAAAATAAAAAATGTTGCAAAAACCTATGGCTACCCTGACTATATTGTGATTAACATACTTAAAAATGTTAGGAGCTGGACAAATCGCTCTGCAACGTGAAAGTAATGAGCGTAGATATGTGGGATCTATGAACTTTCACCCAATAATTACCCCAATTCTGAAAAATATCTGCAGACGATATGGGATAGATTTTCAGTGTCAAGACCCATAGCATCCTAACAACTCTTAAAAAAGATCACGAACAAGTGGAGATGGAGAATTAGCACGGTACCAACAGTATACCAATAAAAGCCATGGACCCCGTGCAGCCCAATAAAGTCTATATAGGCTCAACTCAACGCACCCTGAAAACTAGAATAAGCGAACATAAATATGATGTTAAGAATGGAATAATGTTAACATCACTAGCACGTTTAGTTAATGGCGGCCATTATCATCCAATATGGGAGGAAGGAACGATTTTGGCAACCCCTTCCTCAAAATCTTCTCAAAAAAAGAAAGCATAAAACTGTTGAACAGATTCTGGAATTTTGGATGACTGACTGCCTGACGGATGTTGTTCGTAAAAAAAGTCCTTGAAATTTTTTTGTTCCTATCAACGATTTATTGCATCAAAAAATAAAAATTGAACAGAAGCGATAACCTCTTCATATTTACTTTGACACACGGTCACTGCGAAAAAGAAAATTCCCATTTTCTTGAGTCGAGCTCTGATGTACGTAGACATATCCTTTCATAATGGGTGGATGGATATGGATGGGAAATTTAGATGATGGTGGCGATGACGACGATGGGAGTAGTTTACTCACCGACACAGAAAAAGAAAAACAGTCTAAAATGAGCAATCATTGCAAAGCGGAAGTTCGTGTGTAGCATGCATAAACCGAAGTATCCACTTTCAGGTAAATGAAATAACATGCGCAGTGGAATGACAAAATAAGCCCAGAGCGGCTGGATGTCTATTTGGCGATCTTGCCCATTATTTAAGTTTCTTCATATCTTCTCTCGATCACCACATGCGCAGCAATTTACAAACGATTGAAGCAATTTCTAGGTGCTCCCGGGTGTTCGTGAGCGGTCAGGTCTTTTAACCATACAATGTCACACGAGCATAAAACGTGGTCACGGAACGCGTGACACTGCTCTGACTTTCAAAATTCGGGTTGCTTACTTTTATTTTGTTTTACTTCATGATTTCACGGAGAAGATGGAAAACGGAAGTGGTCTCCATAGTACCAAAAATATCTTTATTCCTGTATTGGAATTCACGATCTGTGACATTGAATTTGCCTGCCTATAAATGAAATAGACGGATATGCGTGCAAATTAATATTAGCTACAGTTATGATTCCCGGACAAATACATGATTGTTTCGGAACATTTTTCTTTTGTGTTTCGGGGTTGACGAACCCCGTGAACATCCTAAGCTGTAAGAAGCAGCCCATTCTTAATTTAGAGTCGTTCGAGAGAAAGGTAAGTGTCAGCGAAGGGAGGACAAAGAGAGGATCCATCTACCTCTCGAGAATTCGGACCCAAAAGTACGAGATGCCATTGATTACTCAACCATAATTTGACTTGGTGTCCAAGTCAAAGCAATGTATGTAAAGTGCTCTTCTGGGGCGCGGCAAGAAAACGTGTAAACAGATTTTGAGAAGTGTTTGGAGAACTAAGCACACTATGATAAAATTTACCACTAAAAGCATCATATTTTTCCTTTTTATATTAAAAAAAATGACTAAAATACAGTTGTGCACAAAAACAGTGCGTCACCTGCAAAACCCGTGCATTTTTAAGTTGATTGGTTGGTGGAGTTTTATGGCGAAAGGGCCATGTTTGGCCAAAGAGCGCCATAATTTTTAACTCGTTGTCAAATTTTCATAGTTATTCACCATTTATATGTCATTAGATATGAAATTTAATGGAGATTTCAAAACAGTCTTAGTTTTTCCTGTAGCTACTTCTGTTCTTATGATACATTACAAAAATCATGACCAAGTCGAAATTATTATGAAAAGGATCATTCATCCGATACTTAGGTTCACAGCAATAAATTGTTTTTGTAATTCATAAGGAATGAAATACAAGAAATATAATGAAGCAAAATTATAAAATGTACCTAATATTTTGTTGCCCAGCCGTTAGCTTTAATCATAGTTTTGCATCATACTGCGAACAAGATTTTGTAAAAGATAGGGTTAAACAATACGATTCCGAATTTTAATTACATCTTCAATGAGTTGAACTTTGGTTGTTTGCTTCTTTTTTGGATAGTTTATAAACACTTTGAACCACAAATTTTTGATCGGGTTTAAGTCCGGTGATTGTAGTGGCCAATCAAGATGCTGCACATTTCCCCCTGAAACCACTTTTTCACTACTTTTGAACGATGACAGGGAGCATTGCCATCTTGAAAAATAAAATTGCCGTCATAAAGTCTTTTAGATGATGGTACCATCTTGTTCTCTAATATCCAGATATATTTCTGGACATTTACCATACCATCGACGATATGGAGGTTACCAACGCCATGTGCACACATTCAGTTCCGAACCATGACCTTCACCAGATGTTTAACAATAGTCACTAAGCAACATCGATGATATTCTTCATGCTGGAATCTCCTTACATAGGCACTAACTACTCTGATTCCCATTAAGGCAAAATTTTGATTCATCACTGAAAAGAACGTTTTCCCATTGCTTGGTTGTCCGTGAGACATGCTGTTTTGCCCACTGAAGTCTACTCTGTCTTTGATTTGCAGTTAACAATGGTTTACGCCTGCCTTTGCAGCCACGTAAGTCATAGTGAAGCAGTCTCCTCCTAACAGTTGAGTACTAACAGTAACATCAGTCACTTAAGACCATCTTTGAAGCACTTCAGATGAATTGAGCTCGTGTCTGCCAAGCTTAGCTTTCTGAGCACTCTGCCCTGCTAGTTTATAGTAGATCTGGGCCTTTCATTGCGAGGCATATTTTTAATATCTTACCAGTGTTTTCTACTCTCTTTAGTAGCCTAATAACTGTAGATTGATTACAGCCACTCTTTCAGCGATTTGCCTTGAAGAATATACCTCTTCATGCAGATCATCTGTTTTTACTCTGTCCGCTGTGATCAATTCCGCAGTTTTAAACCATTATTGAGAATGTACACAAATTATACCCTAAAAACAACAAAAAGCGACCACTACAATGCTCTAAGAAATCAGATCAGATCATATGTAGAGGATTTTAGGAAGGGAGTGTCTGACCCCAGGTCTTAAGCAACCCTTAGAAATAGGAAGCTAGGAGATTTGGTTTAGAGCGCCCGATAGGAAAGTGACACGGAAGCAAGGTAGAAAGGGGAGGAAGACGCTCTTATTTGTTTCCGGGGGACCAGCACCCAGGGTAAGACGGCTTAACGTGCCCATCTGACGCACGGCGGATATTTAGTGGTTCTAGAATCGTTTTCCTCACATTTAATGAGCATATCGCAGATGTTTATACGTGCCTTCAATTGATCTTCTTTGAGTTCATGAGGAACCCACACATCGAGCTTGTTTACGTATCCCAGCTTCTTCAGGTGGTCGTGAACGCTTTAATGATGGATGTGCAATGTGACTGCAATCTCTCGTGTCGTGTAACGTGGGTTTGACTCGATTAATGCCTTGATTAGGTCTTCATCAACCTCGGTTGGTCTCCCGGACCGAGGAGCATCGTTGAGGTCAAAATCACCAGCATGGAATTTTTCGAAGCACCGCTGTGACTGACTTTCTTGTAGAGCATTATCACCGTACACTTTACGCAACTTTTCACAAGCTTGACGTGCGTTCTTCCCTTTACGGAAGTAATACATTAAAATATGGCGAAAATGCACAGTTTGGTCTTCCATTTTCAACTTGATGTCAAATCTCCGCAAATCAAACAAATCGCCCACTATTCCTTTTAGACTGCAGGTAGAACTGGCACCTGTCGAATGCCATAGCGATCACAGAGCTGCGAATACCTCTAGTAGTTCCAAAACCGCCCAACCCCCATCGGAAGCCAAAATACTGCATGACTTTTCCGACAACCCAATAGATTTAACTTAGAGTACAAAAGATGATATAGGGGCCTATTTGGAAATAATATGTTATGATGATGTACGTTCTGAGGACTACATTATAAAATATATTATTTCCAAAAAGGAACGTTACGTTTTGAGAGGTCAGTACTTTCTGAGAAGTACCGCTGCGAATGTAAACCACAATCCTCTGAACAAATGGTTATGTCGACCAATCGTTTTGTCGACCAGTCGTTACTGTCGACTAGTCGTTACAGTCGACTGATCATTATGTCGACCAATCGTGCTGCCGACCAATCGTTACTGTCAACCCATCGGGTGTCGACCAAACGTTATGTCGACCAATCGTTATTCGACCAATCGTCCGACACCGGTCATTTCGCATATGAAAAACGTCATTTTTTCGTTACTATCTTGAGAAAGATTAACAGGAGTATTTCCGTCAATTTGCGTATGAAGGATGTCAATTTTTCGTTACTAGTATTTCCGTCAATTTGCGTATGAAGGATGTCAATTTTTTCTGAGAAGTACCAATGACAGAAATACCAGGAGTATTTCTGTCATTTCTCGTGAGAAAAACGTCAATTTTTCGTTGCTAACAGGAGAATTTCTGTCAATTCGCGTATGAAAAATGTAAATGTTTCGGTACTAAGATCGAGGAGAAAAATCAAGAGAAATATTTCTGTCAATTCGCGTATGAAAAACGTCAAATTTTCGTTACTAACCGCTTTTTTGTTATTTCGCGAATGTAAAATGAGAGAAATTCAGGTTTGTTCCGTCAGTTCAGGTGAAAAATTGAATCAAGAAGCCGCTTCATTTATTCGAGGAAAGCCACGATGGTCTTTGATGATTCGTCCGCGATGCGTCTGGGCACGAAACCCGGATGAGACATAGACGTTGCGCTTGTGTTACGGAGCTGACTCTCCTCCTCCCCGGAACCAGTATCCCTAAATTACACTGGCGTGCAAAAATTAAGGACGAGGCGGTTTTTCCAATTTAACGTCGTGCAGAAGTGCTCCACATCGGCTCAAATCATACCATGAGATCCCCAAGATGTAAGAATATGGGACAAGTGAGCAAAACCGTCCAAACAAGGAATCCAAAGGATACAAAGGCACTTTATTGAAAAGGTAGCTTCGAGCACAACTGGACAGAAGACAGAAACGTCCATGTGACAGGCGGCTGCCAAGAAAATCCGGTCTTCAATAGGGGATATGATCACCCCTGATTGTGTTGCAGGATTTACAACGTATGTCCATGCTGAGGACGAGGTTGCCAAGTAGCTGTTGAGACATCGCTGCCAATTCCTCTCGTAGCGCCAATGGTAGCTGCGGAATCGTTGTTGGCGGCTGGTGACGTGCTGCCAAGCGTCTCCCGAGAAGGTTCCACACGTGTTCGATTGGATTTAGGTCCGGGGACCTTGCGCGTCAATCCATGCGTTGAATATCTTCACTCTCCAACAGCACTGCGACATCCACTGTACGATGAGGTGTAGCGTTGTCGTCCATGAAGAGGAACTCAGGACCCACAGAACCTCTAAACATACGCACGTGAGGCAGGAGAACCTCGGTACAATAGCGGACACCAGTGACTGAATCTCCTTGGAAGATGTGGAGGTCAGTACGGCTACCAAGCATGATACAGCCCCAAACGAGAACTCCGCCACCTCCAAACCGGTTCCTTTCGATGATGTTGGAGGTGTGATTGCGTGTTCTCTGCTCTCTCTAGATGTGTATACGTCCAGAATCGCTCGTCAGACTTAATCGGCTCTCATCCGTGAAGAGAACTCGACCCCATTGCTGATGTGTCCATTTATCGTGTTCCTGGCACCGCAGAAACCGCCGTCTCCGATGAGCAGGCGTTAATATCACACACCGTACTGGTCGTAGTGCTAATAGTCCACCTTTGTGCAGCCTCCTGGCCACGGTAAAACGCGATAACGGACGTCCAGTTGTCTGTTGCATGTGCTTTGCGATTTCTCCCGCTGTCTGCCGTCTGTCTCTTCTTGCCTGTAGGACAAAATACCGGTCATCCGCCGCCGTGGTTGCTCGTGGACGACCACGGCTAAACTCTCGGACAGCTGTTCCTGTCGTTCGAAATACTCTCCAAGCTCGTGAAACGATGATGTGAGTGATCCCGAACTTTTCGGCCACACTAGTCACACTTTGACCTTCTTCCAACTTCCCAGTGACGTGACCTCGGGTAAAGTCATCCAGATGTCATCTACTGGATTGCCTGTTGGCCATGCCACACGGTGGCAGCAACTCGACGTCGTTCAAACCGATGTTGACCGTGCAATAGCTTTCAACGAATTGCTAAGCGTACACCGCCCGTACGCTTTATACCCTTCCGACACCCCCCAAAGTCATGCTGCATATATTCACACGCCGTACCGTACCGGAGCCTAGTCTCCTGAGTGGTCTTTCGGTTCGTTCTGTCCGGTCATTCCGCTGTTATGCTAATTTCTCCTCTTCGTCCTTAATTGTTGCACACCAGTTTAGGAACAAGACTCTGCTTATGGGCAATTTAGTTACTCCTTGTAGTCGTTACCCTCCTTTATCCCCCAGAAATCACGAGAAATGGCTCATGAATTTCAGAAATTTTTTTACAGCATAGGTTAATGAGAAAACGCAACAACTTATACATATTGTGAAGTGCATTAAAAGAGAGATATATTTGGTTATTGTGAAAGACGTAGTTAACTAGCGGAGTAACAAATTTTGAATATCTGAGTTGCGAGATGAACAAATCTCACTCCACAGACGTTGTGATGAGCATTTACAAAAGAGTTGCCTTCAGCTGTTGTGGAAGTAAAAGTAAACGTTCGGCAACAAAAGATTATTATTTGTGCAAATCTTACTAAGATCGAAAGTGAATAGAAGTCATGTTATAGTCTCATCACATGTACAGCTTGAACTCGAAGTCCTGTTGCCTGCTTTGAAAATTGATTACAACGCAACAGAAGGAAATACGCATAGAAACGTGATCTTTTGAAAATGATTCTGAAACTCAAAAATCATTTTAGATAATTTATTGATGAAAACAAAAGGTGTTATTCTCTGATGAAGTCACTTTCATATACTTAATTATGCTAATCGTCACAGCATTTTGATGTGGACACAGAAAACTCTCATGACATTCGTGATGGAACATTTGGTGTTAAAACTTTAGTGGAATTTAGAATGCTCGGGATTTTCTTGAATTTCATATTAGATGGATGTCCACGAACCAATCTTCTTGCTCCTATGCACACGTGAAACACGTTCTTAGACATCTGCTTGTGGGGATACGTCAAGAAATTTTGCATACAGAACACCTGTAATGACATTGCAATCCTTCACACAGGAATAACGGAAGCAATTCCAGCTGTGAGCATACCGTATGCTGCTCCGTACATGCCAAGAAGGAGGATTTACGTCTTAATGTGAACAGGAATACACTACACATGTTTTCATAATCTTATTGATTTAACGTTCTTGGTTGTGATGTAACTCATTCTTAAAGTAGGAACAGGATTTTTTGGACAATTTGCTTTCTGAAGCATATTATAAGAAAATGTATTCGGTTATAGCGAAGAATAAGTTAGGCAGAAACAATGATTTTTACGTTCTTTCTAAAAGTCATATTGCATAAAAACTGGCAGAACGAATGATTTTTACGTGCTTTCTAAGTTATGTTGCATAGAAACAGACCAAAAGAATGTTTTTGACGTTCCTCCGCAGTCATGTTGCATAAAAACAGGCCAAAATAATTATCTTTACGTTCTTTCCAATTAAGTCATTTTGCATAAAAACAGGCAAAAATAATGATTTTTACGTTCTTTTGTAAAGTCCTGTTGCGACAGGATAATTTTACCAGGATAATTTTACAGACCGAAAGGATAATTTTACCTTCTTTCTAAAAGCCATGTTGCATAAAAACAGGCTGAATGAATGATTTTTACGTGCTTTCTAAAAGTCATGTTGCATAAAAACAGGCCGAAATAATTATCTTTACGTTCTTTCCAAAAGTCATTTTGCATAAAAACAGGCCGAAATAATGCTTTTACGTTCTTTTGTAAAGTCATGTTCCATAAAAACAGACCGAAAATATGATTTTTACTTTCTTTCTAAAAGCCATTTTGCGTAAAAACAGGCCGAAAGAATGATTTTCACGTTCTTTTTAAAACCCATGTTGCATAAAAACAGGCCGAAAGATGATTTTTACGTTCCTTCCAAAAGTCATGTAGCATAAAAACATACGCTGAGATACCAGTTCATTAGGTACATCTTCCCTCGTTACATGAATGTCTCACTTCAACGTGCAAGACAGCACGTGAGAGCGGCGTTCAGCCAAAATCAGGCAGACCTGCTTCTTGAGCATTAGCTTGTTTTCGATTGTGGGCCAGAATGGGGTAAGCTGGTGGCCTGAGCGACTTTGAACGGCATCATAGACGGCTCCAGGAGTAGAGGTTTAAGCATTCCTCAAACGACTGTTCTTCTGGACTTACGCAAAACCGTGGCAAGGATTCTGCGTGAAAGGAATGGTGCGACACGCAAACTGGTTATCCTGTAAATTAAAAGAGCTAATAAATCAGAGGGGTCAAAGTAAATCTGTGAGGATCCGACAAGGAAATAGACGGACCGCAACCCGGAGAAAATCGTTCTATCCTGATGAAATTCCGCATGAAAATACCCCAGGCCGAATATGCAAGTGATTAAAAAACAACGACTAATGACTAAATGGTGGTCCACCACGGCACATGAGAACAGCGCATCCAGAAGAGTATACCAAGAGCAAAGCTCGCATACAGGAAAAATAGTGACAGCGGATCGCGTTTTTGTCAACCTCCACGGACTGTGAGGATGCCTCGACGTCACATCCGTGCAAAAAACGAACAGTTGAGCGAGTTTAAGAGAGGGCGTATATTTCGGCTGAGAGAGGCCGGTTGGTCAAGTCGCCGTATCGCCAGGCATTTGGGTCGGAGCGACGTGGCAATCTGACGATGTTGGCGCCAGTGGGCCGGAGAAGGCACAACCCAGCTGCATGCGGGCAATGGACGGCCGAGGGCAACGACAGAATCCGAGAATCTGGAGATTGTGAGATCCGCATGAACAGAACCGAATTCGTCGTTCTCAATCATCCGTGGCATGTTGCATCGTTTGCAGGTACGGAAGTGGCCATCCGTGGCCATGTTGCATCGTCCGCAGGTACGGAAGTGGCCATCCGTGGCCATGTTGCATCGTCCGCAGGTACGGAAGTGGCCATCCGTGGCCATGTTGCATCGTCCGCAGGTACGAAAGTGGCCATCCGTGGCCATGTTGCATCGTCCGCAGGTACGGAAGTGGCCATATGTGGCCTTTTCTTACGGTTGCCATGTTGCATCTTCCGCAGGTACGGAAGTGGCCATCCGGACCGTTCCCAGATGACTTGTGGCACCAGGATTATATTCGAGGAGGCCACCCCGCCGCCTACCACTGGCCAGTGCTCATTATCGGCATCGAATGCATTGGTGTGGGGCCCGATCAACATACACTTGTCCAGTGGCGTCGTGTTGTCTTCAGTGATGAGTCACGGTTTGTATTTGGCACCGATGACCAGCGCATACGTGTCTGGAGACGAGCCGGCCAGCGCACGAATCCTGCTTTTACCGTAGAACGGCACACTACTCGCACAGCGCAAGTGACTTTCTTGGGAGGCTTTTCTTACGGTAGCCGTACACCCTTGATAATCCTCAGTACCATTCTCACGGCTCAACGGTACGTCGACGACATTCGACGACCTGTTGTGTTGCCATTCCTGTCACAGCATCACCGAGCAGTTTTTCAACCGGATATTTCCCGGCCACACATGGCGCGGCTCTCCTGGGACTGCCTCCGTAATGTTGACAATCTTCCATAGCCAGCCCTATCACCCGACCTCTTACCAATCGAACGTGTTGATGACATGGTACCTGCAGATAGGCGCCACCTACACACGCTCCGCAATGTCAGCAAACTGACCCGCGATTTGGACACCATCTGGCATGCTATACCTCAGGACAATATCCGTAAATTGTATGCGCCTATGCCTCGCCGGACAACCGCTTGTATCCGAGCCAAAGGTGGTCCTACAACGTACAGACTTGTTCCACTCATGTAGCTGTTTTATTCGAATAAATGGCACATCAGCTCTAAAATTTCAATAAGTTCTTTTCCCATACGTGTACACTGCACATACCAATTTCCATTTCGATTAGATGATTTCTTCTAGGTGCTTCGTTTGTTTTTGGAAAGAGTGTATATTATGTTATATGTAAATGATATGAAAAAACTTACAGGTAAAACAAATTTATCTCCTCTGGCTAAGCAGTCAGAAATGCTGTTTTTTGACTAGTCGTCCAAGCTGGGCCCAACTCGAGTTACGTATGAAGCATAAGTAGTGCGCTTACCCATGTATTTGCCCCAAAACCAGTGTCCCCATATCAGGGTTTGGAGACTGCTGATTTCCCTAACTGTTGTTCATGGTTGTGGTTAAACCCAGAAATAGCAACAACAACATATGAATAAGTTTATGCTTGCTGAGTTCTGAAGTGAATCATCATCATCATTAATGGTCTGTCTCTTGACAGGTCCAACGGTATCTCAGCAAGTTCTCTTCCTCCAGTTTCCTCTGTTCCTGGCTTCCTCCTTCATTTCGTGGTAGCCACTTGTGCCCATTATATCAGCAAGCATTATTAGTCGTCTCCTTCCTCTTGATAGCTTTCCTTCAATTTTCCCTTTTATCATTCTTCTCAATAGGCTGTCTCCTCTTAACACATGTCCTATCCAGTTATATTTTCTTTTTCTTATGGTCTTTAGTAAATTCCTTTCTTCTTCAACTCTATGCAATACTTCATCATTGGTAATTTTTTCAATCGACTTTATTTTTTTCATTCTTCTCATTTTAAATGCCTCCAACATTTTAGCTTCCTTCTTCCCAGTTGTCCACGTTTAGGTCCCATATGAAGTTAAACTCCAAATACAGCACTTAATAAGCCTCTTTCTTTAAATTTTTATTAATTTAATTAATAAAAATATTTTTTTCTTTTTATAAAAGGCATATTTTCCTTTACTAATCCTTTCTTTTATTTCTACGTCGTATTTTCCATTTTCTTGGATTTATATTACCAAGGTACTTGTACAGTCTCACTTGCTCCGCATTTTCTCCATTCATCATCACCTCAACATTTCCTGGCTTCCTGGAGACTCTCATTGTTGTGTTTTCTTTGTGTTAATTTTCATACAACATGTTTTGCATATACTTTCAAATTTTTACATTAGATGTTGTAGCTCATGTCCAGTATCAGCTAATATTGCTTGATCATCTGCGAATCTAATACTTTGTAATGTTCTTCCTCCTATAGTGATTTCCCTTTTCTCTTCATCAAATGCTTCTTTGATGACAGACATCATCCTGGTCTTACACCCCTGCCAATCACACATTTTTTAGTTTTCCCTACTTTTGTCTTTATTATGGCAGTCTGGTTCATGTATAATTTAGCTATTAACCTATAAGTTTATGTTTGCTGTCTAATCTAATCCTATTTATTAAGCACTTCCATCAGCTTTTACCATTTCATCATGTCATAGTGAATAAGTATGACATTTTATCCAATTAAGCTAAAACGAGTAAGCCTAACCTTCAAGAAATATTAAAAAGATTCTGAGCACATGATTCGATACCAATCTAGATTAGCAGTGTTGGTAAAATTACTGCGAGAATTACAGGTGAAGATTTTTCTTAGCTGCTTGAGAACCAGAGGATGGAACAAACGACGACTCAAATGTTTGCACCTAGGGAGGAAAAACCTCAGGCATCAGGGTGTTTGTTTTTAGGCACCGATTTTTCCCTGCAGCCTGTGTTCTAAGTCAGTAACCCCAAATTAGGAATGGGCGACAACTGGACTGTGATGCTGCTGGAGGTCGTTCAACTACAAAAGTTAAAATATTAAAAATGATATATAAAAGAAAGAGAAAGTAAAGAAAGACAAGAACCAGCAGCAAATGTTCAAGAAGAGACCCCAGTCATTAGTAGTTCTAGTCCATAAAAACCATTGCTAGTTTTGAGCCGGAGAATTTGTCGTCCTGTGTTTTCACTCTCCATTAACTTTTCATTTTCACGCTCTCCATTTACGTAACGATTTTTCCCTCTTTCCCCACAGGTTTTTTTTTATCTTTCCCCCCTCGCAAAAGCACTTTTACCTTCCTTTTCGCAAAAATCTCGTTGCCCACCTTGATTTCCTTTCTTTTAGGAATGACGCGTCATTCTGTCTTTTGGGAAGTAATTAAATGAGAGAAACACGTCAGAGAGACAAGTCTAGCGGAACCGGTGCTGCGCAGTAGAACAATGATCAAACCCAAACATATCAAAGCAAGTAACCGCTGTTCTTACTGTTTGTCTCTGACCTTCTGCTTACCTGTGGTCCGCGGCGGTCATACAAGGGAGAAATCAACCATTGTAAACATAAGGTGAAAAGTTTGGGAGGTTGGAGGAGGTGTTATTCGGAAGTGGGTTGAAATGATTTCTGTCTACAACTCTCCAGGTGTTATTATGAGGGTTTGTTTTGTCTTCTGGAGGTAGATTCGAAAAGGTGGATTCACGGTCAGAAGGGCAGGTGGAAGTGTTTCCGATGCCTTGTTGACTTTTCCTGATCGGCTTTCTTGTCGGTTTCGCTTCTGTAATCCGACGAATGCTGTAAGATCTAATCACAGGCCACGAGGGTTCACGCTCGACGTCAACTCATCATGCACTGGAAAGAAGGAAAGGAACATCCGGGATGGTACTTTTCATTTGATGAAAAAATACAATGATAAATAGAAAAAACTTCACATTACACGCGCTATTTTTCTAGTAAACGAAGCTTTAGTGAAACACATCTGACTTTTGTTAAAGAAAAAGTTACCACAAGAAAAGGTTTACATAAGATACCTCCTCTAAATCAAATTTAATCCATCACGTCTGTTTTACTTTATTTTTAATGGCTTTTGTTCTCTGTTTGAACAGCATCTATCTCTCTCTGTATTTTTGCCTTGCTATTGTCAAATACGTTTAAACTGCAAACGAAAGAGTTCCTGTCACTGTCCATAATGGCTTTTATCTTAGAAGTTTGTCTCAAATATCCAAGGAATTAAAAAACAAGCGCTCTCCTTATTTTATTTCTACTGTTTCTTGTCACGTTGGTTTTAACGTTGATTTTGAATTTAATTCCTTGTAGCGGGTTATCGTTAAAAAACCGTTTATCCATTTCTCCTCTTAGCGAAATAAAACATCCGGAATTATCCCAGAAATAAAAAGAATCCATGTTGATGTATTCAAGGAGCACAAATATTTTTCACTTCTAATCTTGATTCGCAGCGGAAACGTACACACTTCAGAACAATGCTTCCTCTTTTTTTAAACGTTTCAAACTGAACTTCTTTCGAGAAGATACTGACGTTTTGAACAGAAGAAATGTGCTGGAAATTTCTCTTCTTGTTTTCGCTGAAACAAAATGTTGCCGGAAAGATACGTGTACGCATATACACAGTCGTATCAGAATAATATGACCACCTACCTAATAATGGGAATAACCACCCTTGGCCCGGATGACAGCGGCGAGACGGCGTGGCATGGACGCAATGAGGCCCTGGAAAGATGCCCGATGCACACATGTCCATTCGGACTGCAGCACGTCGATTCCGGAGACCCACACGTAACAGAGTTGGCTCTACTGTTATCGGGGACACGTACCTATATATATAGGTGCCGCAGCGTTTATTAATGTGGTCAACTTGTGCACTACTGCGCGTCGATTGCACTTTACCAGTCGTCGGAGGCTACATTCTCCTTAGCAGTGGATGACTTTTGGGGATCTACAGTTATGACGTCGGGAGGTACTCGGTGTACCAAAGATCCATTCTTGGTACACCCTTACTACAACACCTCGCGAACAACCCACGAAGTCTGATGTTTCTGAGATGCTTACACCCTTGGCGCGGTAGCCGATGATCATTTCTTCTTGAACGTCCGTCAAATCACTATTTCTGCCCTTTGTGCACCCGTTACGCACTTTGGCTCATCTGTCCTGGCCGGCCGCTTATACGTATCTCCGTGTGGTGGACTTTGTCACGTACACTCTATGACGTGCCTGGGCGAGTACATTGTTATTCCAGGAATGGTCATATTATTCTGATACGACCGTGTACATGCATAAACACACATGTACCCATTAGCGATCGCAATAAATTACTAATTCTTGGGAGCTCATTCATAAAACGGTCATTCACGAGTGATCCTTCAAACGAATGATCCAATTTCCAAGTTGTCACTACTTTCACTGAGTAAATCGTTCGTCGCAGGGATCCGGTGTTATACGCTTTTAAGGACACAACTCTTCATGGCAGACTGCCCAAAAGAGCGCGAGCTCTTCAACCATTCACCATTCACGATGAATGGTTTGCCACAAGAAAGCTCGCGTCGAACGACTCGCGCTCACCACTCAAATAAGCGGCATTCACGTATCATTCCCATTTTTTATTTCCACTGTTATTTCTTAGCTGACTACTGATTACTCACTCACATAGCGGTTCACACTTATTAATTCTATACATTACTTCATATATGAGCTGCCCTGCCAGATCCGTTCCGCAATGGGAAGTTTTCATCCTGCACACGTAGAACTGTGCTGCTATCTGCTGTATTTTCTATTTGTGTAAAAAAGGTTTGTATGGTACACCTATTTATAACAATCTGCTATCTAGCATGGTTCTGGCCGGCACTTCTTTATATCCGCTTATGGTGGCCAGGGGATTTAATCTCCCCACTCCACTCATGGAATTTTCGATTTGAAATTATTTAGTTTCTTCTTACAGTTGATGGTCAATTTCACCTCCTGCATTCGAGTCTCATCCTTCTGCATTTAGTCTCATTTATGAGACTCAAAAGTTTACCTTCTGCATTTAGTCTCATATATGAGACTGTCGTCTAAATAATAAAGGTAATCAGCACTTGAAAATAATTATGGGAGATTTCAATGCAAAAATAGGGCAACGGCAACAGAATGAAACTTCAGTAGGTAAATTCGGTCATGGCAACAGAAACCACCGTGGAAATACTCTCGTTGAGTTTGCAGAGGCAGAAGGGTTTTTCATCTTGAACTCCTTCTTCAAGAAAAAGCCACACAGGAAATGGACATGGAGACATCCAAATGGGACAACAAGTGAAATTGATTTTATTATGTGTAACAAAAAATTCGTCATAGAAGACTGCAGTGTGCTAAACAAGTTCAACACAGGTAGTGACCATAGATTGGTGAGATGTAAGATGCACCTCAACACTAAACTTGAACGTGGCAAGCTCATAAGACAAACAAAATCTATTGACATAACCAACCTTAAAAAACACCATAATACCTTCAAGTTAGAACTGAAGAACAGGTTCTCTGCTTTAGAAGGACTAACATCGGAAGAAGTGGACATCTCTGAAGTTAACAGAAAAGTAACCAAAGCTCTTATGGAAACAGCAACAAAATTAGCTGGGTCTAAGAACAAGTTGCATGTGAACAAATTATCAGGAAAAACCAAAATGTTGATGCAAAAAAGAAGAGAGATGAGGACAACTAAAGAAGATGTGACTTCCAAAGTGGAATATATAGAGCTATGCAAGACAGTAAGAAAAAGTATCACTGAAGACGTAAGGAAATTCAACTGTGAACTAGTGAGGAAAGCAATTGAAAACAACCAAAGCCTAAAGATAGCAAAGGGACATCTCAGTAAGGGAAGAAAACAGATTATGGCACTGAGAAAAGAAGATGGTTCTGTAACAAGAAATAGAGGCGAAATTTTGACAAGAGTGGTGAAAGATTTCTACTCCAAATTATATGAAAGGGATGATATATGCACTCCAGACATCATGAAAGATACCAGTACCAGAGTTCCTCCAGTCCTTCCAGCAGAAGTTGCACATGCAATCAAGAACATGAAGCGAGGAAAAGCTCCAGGAGAAGATGGAATTACTGTAGACATCATACAAGAAGCAAGTGGAGAAATCGAAACAGTACTCGCCCAAATTTTCACTCGATGCCTTAATGAAGGAAAGATTCCTGAGGATTGGAACACCGCTACAATGATCCTGCTACATAAGAAAGGTGACATTGAGGATCTCGGAAACTACAGACCTATCAGCCTCCTATCAGTAGTTTATAAAATCTTCACTAAAGTTCTTTCACACCGCTTGAAGGTAACACTAGACATGGCTCAACCGAGAGAACAAGCTGGATTCAGGAGTGGCTACAGCACAATAGATCATATCCACGTGCTGAGAGAACTAATTGAAAGAGCGAGGGAATATGAACTTCCATTGTGCATGGCTTTTATCGATTATGAAAAAGCCTTTGATTCGGTGAAACCATCAGCAGTTACGATGGTTCTGAAAACCTGCGGTATTGAAGATGCATACATTAATATTATTAATAACATCTATGAAAATGCAAGTGCAAAGATTAGGCTGTTTGAAAATACAACACACGTAAAAATTGGAAAGGGAGTGAGACAAGGTGACACCATATCTCCGAAGCTCTTTAATGCCACATTGGAGGGTGTTTTTCAGTCGCTGAGCTGGGAAAACAAGGGGATAAAGGTTAATGGAGATTATCTAACCCACCTTCGTTTTGCTGATGACGTAGTCATTTTTGCAACTACCCCATCAGAGCTGCAGAGTATGATCCAGGAACTTGCTGACAAGAGTAAAGAAGTGGGATTAAAAATGAACTTTCAGAAGACAAAAGTGATGTTCAATGCTTTTACAAGAAATGAAGAGTTATCGATTGATGGAGAAAAGCTGGAGATAACAGACACGTACGTTTATCTTGGACAGCAGATATCAAGTGAGGGTCACATTGATGAAGAAATTAATCGGCGTACAAAACTTGCCTGGAGAGCTTTTGGAAGAAACATCATAATTTTCAAGAGCAATATGCCATTATGTCTTAAAAGAAAAGTGTTTGATCAATGCATCCTTCCAGTGCTTACGTATGGTGCAGAGACGTGGACCTTAGCTAAAAGAGACATACAAAGGCTGCAGACAACTCAAAGTAGCATGGAGAGGTGCATGCTTGGTGTAACCAGGAGAGATAAGAAGAGGAACTCGTGGATCCGAAAAATGACAAGAGTGGAAGACATCATGATCAGAGTTAAATCCCTGAAATGGCAATGGGCTGGACATACTGCCAGAAGGACAGATCATCGATGGACAGCCGAAATTTTAGATTGGATTCCAAGGGACAGGAAAAGACCTAGAAGAAGACCACATGGGAGATGGGTGGATGAAATTCGAAAGTATGCAGGAGTGACATGGAGGAGACTGGCACAAGACAGACCGTTGTGCAGGAAACTTGGGGAGACCTTCGTCCAGCAGTGGATTGATAATGGTTGAAAATGATGATGATGATGATGATGATGAGACTCAAAAGTTTACCTTCTGCATTTAGTCTCATATATGAGACTCAAAAGTTCACCTCCTACATTTAGTCTGATATATGAGACTCAAAATTCACCTCCTGCATTTAGTCTCATATATGAGACTCAAACGTTCACCTCCTGCATTAGAGTCTCATCCTTCTGCATTTAGTCTGATATATGAGGCTCAAAAGTTCACCTCCTGCATTTAGTCTGATATATGAGATTCAAAAGTTTACCTCCTGCATTTAGTCTCATATATGAGACTCAAAAGTTCACCTCCCACAATTAGTCTCACATATGAGATTCAAAAGTTCACCTCCTGCATTCGAGTCTCATCCTTCTGCATTTAGTCTCATATATGAGACTCAAAAGTTCACCTCCTGCATTTAGTCTCATATATGAGACTCAAAAGTTCACCTCCTGCATTTAGTCTCATATATGAGACTCAAAAGTTCACCTCCTGCATTCGAGTCTAATCCTTCTGCATTTAGTTTCATATATGAGACTCAAAAGTTCACCTCCTGCATTTAGTCTCATATATGAGACTCAAAAGTTTACCTCCTGCATTTAGTCTCATATATGAGACTCAAAAGTTCACCTCCTACATTTAGTCTGATATATGAGACTCAAAAGTTACCTCCTGCATTCGAGTCTCATCCTTCTGCATTTAGTCTCATATATGAGACTCAAAAGTTCACCTCCTACATTTAGTCTGATATATGAGACTCAAAAGTTCACCACCCACATTTAGTCTCATATATGAGACTCAAAAGTTCACCTACTGCATTAGAGTCTCGTCCTTCTGCATTTAGTCTCATATATGAGACTCAAAAGTTCACCTCCTACATTTAGTCTGATATATGAGACTCAAAAGTTCACCTCCTACATTTAGTCTGATATATAAGACTCAAAAGTTCACCTCCTGTATTCGAGTCTCATCTATGAAACAAAATTTCACTTACTTTGACAAAAAACGAGCTCGGTATTTTTTAAATATTAACTCCGGATAGAATCTTTCAAAATGAATTTGGGCCTTTCTATTCGGATGACTTGATTTAATAGGAAAATTTCCAGCTTGAATCATAGAATCGTGTCTAAGCAATGTGGCTTGTACTTACTCTAAAATATTCGTTTATTCTTTCGCAATGCATGATTCTCACTTCTTTCGGAAACAACTTCTGTTTACTTCACTTCATAAAGTCATTCGTACACCAATCATTGTCTTTCTGGCAGTTTTCTCTCCGTAGTTCGTGGAAATATTACAGTAAACAAAGTATACTAATTTCTTTTCCTGATCAGTCAAAATTTCTTTTCACTTCAGTTTTCAGCTTCCTCTCTTTCTTAATCTTTAGGGTTTTTTTTCTTCCCTCTGAAGCTTGAACGGAACACTTAATCTTCAAATTTACGGCAAATTTTAATTAATATGACAACTTCTGCGAAAAATATGTGCACTTATTACTATAATTTTACAAAAGTAAGTACTTTAATTATTTACGATCTCGGTATTTAAAAAGAAAAAGACTGCTTTGGGGAAGGGGGGGGGGTCGATCGCCCAGTCGCGCCCCGCTGGATCCGTTACTGCTCAAATGAAGTGGTCGTCGTTAAAATAATTCAAATGAAGCAGTCTTCTTATGTTACAATAGGTAACTAAGTCACTTAGAGTCAGCGGGAAGTCTACCACGCATTTAGCATCCCTTATTGTACGGCTATATAGCTTCAGAACTAAACGAAAGCTACTGGTATGTGTTGTATATTCACAGGGACCTTCTGCTTAATGCAAACCATTCGACAACAATTTAAGATGTGCTTTGTATACTCCATAGCCAGAAAAAATTTATTTTTCGTGTGAATTCCGTTCTGATTTTTGGAGTTTCTGTTCTAATGTTGAAAGTGTCTTTTATTCCCTTCATCAACTTGGTCACTCAAGCTTCAGAAGTAAGAATAGGTCCGCAGGCCAAGTAGAGCCGACTTCTCGACGCCCTCCACCTCTTACTTCTGATTACCTACACTGGAGAGGCATGATCGTGACTTTTTTTTTTCTCTTTCCCCTTTCCGCTGTTGGATGTGCTGGGAGTGGTGAGATTTTTTTTAATTGCACTGTATTTTTTCGGGATGTGAAGCTGCCACTCCTCTCCATTTTTCTAATTCTAAACGTTTAGGACAACATTTTAGAATGCCTTCCTAGTCCAACTCTTTGTATGGATACATTCAAACATACACCACTTTGAGTTTCGACTAAAATATAGCACGAGTTAGAACTTAACGACATTGATAATGGACAAGTTGCCAGATTTCTTTTCGTAGACGTTTAATTTCTTTAACATCACGACGCAGGAAATTGAACAGAGATACCAGAGTGGAGAGTGTAGAACCTATTGACAAACTGAAGAGTGTAGAACGTATTGTCAAGCAGGCATCCAAGAAGCAATTTTGTAGGAGTTCCGACGTCATGTAAGGGCAATGCGCAGAGTATTAAACTAACTGAATTTCTGTCGTGACATACTGCAGAGGTAAAGCACGTGTCAAGACGACAAATCTGCGGCCATACATTCTGTCCATGTAGCTTAGTTAGGAGAGCAACTTACTCCGGAGTGAGGAGGGCGTAGGTTCGATACCTGTCAAGGATAAACGTGTTTTCACATTGGTGCCCGAACGTAAAAATGAAAGTACTGCCCTTTGGGTTCTTCGAAAACTGTGTGATGTTTCTTCTACACATCGTCTAGAATTAATGAAAATTCGTTCTTCGTTTCAAAAAGAAAAAAAAAAAAATCAAGAGGGAGATAATGTGACGTACTAAAGAGGTAAAGCACCTCTCAAGACGACAAATCTGCAACGATACATTCTGTCCGTGCAGCTTAGCTGGGAGAGCGCACTTACTCCGAAGTGAAGGATCCCCATCACGGACAAATTTATGTTTTCACACGATACGTGAAACTCAACGGAGATACCAGACTGAAGAGTGTAGAACGTACTCTCAAGCAGGCATCCACACAAGAAGCAATTTTCTAGGAGCTCCAACGTCATGTGATGGCAATGCGCAGAGAATTGAACACACTGAATTTCTGTGAGTGAGGTACGACCCACAAACTTATACTAACATGATTACATTCTCAAGGAGGATTTCAAAGGTACTCGAAGAGCAAACACTGACCTATGGAAACCGAGAAACGCGTATTTTTAGGCAATATGTCCTGTTACACTTTGTGTTTATCGTATGGCACACCTAGAAAAGGATGACAATGGCTATTGTTCAATCTGTAAGGTGCAGCCCGGACGGCACAGTGGTCTAAGCGCTGGCTTCTGACCATTCGTCCGAGATGGGTCCAGGTTCGAATCCCGGTGAGGCATAGATGTTGTGTTTGCCTTACGGCGCTTTCTCTCTTCCTTCCCTAGAACCAGTGGCTTTAAATTAGGAACGGGCGATTGCTTACAGCTCAATGAGTTGACTACGGTGGTCGTTAAACTCCCAGTAAAAAAAAAACAAAGCAGTAGGGTCTGATATTGGTAGTGTGATGGTATGTGATGGTGGTTTTCGTCGTATGGAACTGGGCCACGCCGCCCCGGTGGCGCAGTGGTCTAAGGCGTTGGCCACTGATCATTCATCCGTAAGGGGTCCGGGTTCGAATCCCGGTCAGGCATGGATGTTGTGTTTGTCTTACGGCACTGGCTCTCTCCCTTCCCTGGAACCAGTGACCCTAAATTAGGGACGGGCGACTGCTTATAGCCCATTGAGTTGCTCACGGTGGTCGTAAAACCTCCAATCAAAAAAAAAAAAAAAAAAAAAAAAACTGGGCCACTAGTTTCTGTCGAAACTAACACGAACGGTGAGAAGTCAAAGACAACACGGTATTTTTTAAATTCTTTTATCATACAACGAAGAACTATCCCTCTTCTGGCAACGCAGTGGCCCGTTCAGTCATAGACAAAAGCCATTGGCTTGTGGCTAATCTTGGTCTGGGCATGGATTCGAGTACCGGGTCAGTAACAAAATGTTAGTAGCGCTTTTTCTATTAAGATGCAACAAATCTTATGATTTCAAAAATAGCCTTTTCTCGTACTATGTGTGTTCCTCTCTATCTCTCTCTTTCCCTACACGATAGATAGATACACATAAATGAGTGTTCCTCTGACAGAGCTGCGCGACTCGTTATCTAACTCTCGAGAAAATACCAGGCCCAGATTATTCAAGCTTATGCTCCCACCACAAGTCACCCTGCAGAAGAAATTGAAGAATTTTATGATGAAATTTGGAATCTAAATAACAAAGGCAAGCAGCACTTGAAGATAATTATGGGAGATTTCAATGCAAAAATAGGGCAACGGCAACAGAATGAAACGTCAGTAGGTAAATTCGGTCACGGCAACAGAAACCAGCGTGGAAATACTCTCGTTGAGTTTGCAGAGGCAGAAGGGTTTTTCATCATGAACTCCTTTTTCAAGAAAAAGCCACACAGGAAATGGACATGGAGACACCCCAATGGGACGACAAGTGAAATTGATTTTATTATGTGTAGCAAAAAATTCGTCATAGAAGACTGCAGTGTGCTAAACAAGTTCAACACAGGTAGTGACCATAGATTGGTGAGATGTAAGGTACACTTCAACACTAAAATCGAACGTGGCAAGCTCATAAAACAAACAAAATGTATTGACATAACCAACCTTAAAAAACACCATAATACCTTCAATTTGGAACTGAAGAACAGATTCTCTGCTTTAGAAGGATTAACATAGGAAGAAGTGGATATTTCTGAAGTTAACAGAGAACTCACCAAGGCTCTTATGGAAGCAGCAACAAAAATAGGTGGTACCAAGAACAAGTTGCATATGAAGAAAATTTCAGGAAAAACAAAAATGTTGATGCAAAAGAGAAGGGAGAGGAGGACAAATAAAGGCATAACTTCCAACGTGGAATATATAGAGCTATGTAGGACAGTGAGAAAAGGTATCACTGAAGACATAAGGAAATTCAATTGTGAACTAGTGAGGAAAGGAATTGAAAACGACCAGAGCCTGAAGAGAGCAAAAGGACATCTCAGTAAGTGCAGAAAATAGATTATGGCTCTGAGAAAGGAAGATGGCACTGTAACAAGAAATAGAAGCGAAATTTTGACAAGGGTGAAAAATTTCTATTCAAAACAATATGAAAGGGATGATACATCTATTCCAGACATTACGACAGGTACCAGTGCCAAAGTCCCTCCAATCCTCCCTGCAGAAGTTACATATGCAATTCAGAACTGTAACGTATACTCTAGATTCACTTTCTTTTTTATTTTTACTATCTCTGGTTATTTTATTTTATTATGTAAATTATCTTCTTACTGAACGAGATGTTATTTCTCCCGCTAAATGAGATCTGGCAATGAGTGTAAGTCATGACGTGGTGGTAGCCAGTATAAATAGGCGCGTTCAACGATACGTAGGGAGAGCTGTTGTTGTACGAGGAGAGCTGTTGTTGTATGAAGTGAGCTGTTGTTTATGTGTCAGAGAGCTGTTGTTTATGTGTCAGAGAGCTGTTGTTGTATAGAGAGAGCGGTTGTTTATGTGCGTGAGAGCTTTGTTTCGTGTGTAAAGAGATCTTCGTTTATGTGAGAGCCAGAAGTTTACCAAATAAAAGATTGTCTTAGTAAGTACGTCTTTCTCAGTTCATAGTTTTGTCAGATCTCTGTCTGGCTGTTAGGTTAATTTCATTAGTTGATTATTATTAACAACCAGCATAAGACTTTATTCATCTTAATTACTACTACAACATTACTAGCAGTTAAAAGCTTGTTCATTATTATTACTACACTACTAGCAGGAAAGTTTATTCATGATATAATTAACAAACAACAAGCATTAGAAGAAGCATTAGCTTAGAAGAAGCTGAATTCATTATAATTATTAGTAGAAACAGGAATTCATTATAATTGGCGCCCGAACTTTTCTCGAACACGAGATCTTGACAATTATTACTCATGTCTTCCTTACCTGAGACAACTTCAATTTGTCACCCTAAATCAGACTTCGATGGTGATGGTGTTTTTTTTTTTTTGACAATTTGCAAGAAGGCTGTGGGTCTCACTTTGATATGAATGATTTACAAGTCGCCAGGCATTCTTCACAATTTCGTAATTCACCAGCTTCCTGTTACTCTGAGTCGCGGGTCGTACCTAAGGGAGTTCAATTCTCTCAGCGAAGCAGAATGCTTGCCCATTTCGTGCCGCATGCAGGAACAATTCATTTCATTGGGTTGGAGGGATCCTTAAAATTCCTCGAAGATTTGGAAGATCATTTTGATCTCTATAATATTCCTCAAGACTGCAAAGTACAAATAGCAGGCACTTGCTTGAAGGATACCGCTAAGACCTGGTATCGGCAGTGGAGAGTGTCGAACCCGGATTCTCATTATGAGAATTTCCGTGCAGAATTTTTGGAAGTATTTCCTTTCGGCCTCAGTTGAGATAGCCTTGCACAACAACTTTTTTCTCGTCAGCAAGGACCCAACGATAGCTCTGTTGCATTTGCGTTGGAAACAACACGCTTATATAATTTATGGGATCCACATGCCAGTCATGTCGACATGTTGGACACCCTATTGCAGCAGCTCGATCCATTTCTACAGGATTTTCTTGAGGTTCGACACCCTGCTACAATTCATGAATGCCTTCGCCTCATACGAACGTATGAAGAGCGACATGGCAAACATGGTTCAACTCACCATGCTCGGGCACCCCGCGAGGCTTATTACGAAAACCCTCAGCGGCATAATAGGCCTAATAACTTTCAGCGCGAGCATACACAAGTGCACGCCCAAGCTTCATACGTTCCACCACACAGAAGAGTGGCAAACCAACCTCGAGTTTCTGAACAATCTTCGGGATATCGTACAAATGCACCGTATGCTCGACCCCGTTCCAATCCGCAGCATTCGGAACGTTTTCATGCTCAGGGCAATGATGATTTTTCTGCCCGTGCTGAGGGAAGAAGTAATAGATATGAAAATGTCAACAAACATGCGGAGTTCCCGACGCAGGTTTCACGCAGTTTTCCTCATCGTGAAAATTTTCCCGATACCCGGCAGGGTCGAGGTTTCAGACCGCATGATAATCCAACCAGGAATCCTTTAAACTTCCAAAGGAAGTAGACCAAGGGTTGGTCCTGCTTCCTGATACCAAGCATTCTGACCCTAAAACAGTATTAGTTACTGTTCAAACTCCTCAGTTGCCTGATGCGTTCTTGACAATTGAAGATATTATTGTCGAGACAAAGTTCGACACTGGTTCTGAAATATCAGCCCTAAATACGAAGTTTTGCACTGACAATTTTCCTGCAATACTCGTTCAGCCTGCGACGCAGTATTTGCGAGGTGCAAGTAACGAAATCTTCAGTATCACAGGAACGGTCACATTATCTCTAGGGCTGGGAAAGGCTCGTTTTACGCATTCTTTCCTGCTTATAGACGAACTACCTGTTAAATGTCTAATGGGAATGGACTTTATTAATACGTTTCAAATAACTCTGAATTTCGTACAACATGTGATTTCTTTTCCGGAACCTATCGAAGTGATTCCTACGGTTCCTATAGATATAACGAGTTTGTTATTGAGTAACCAATTGAATGAGAGGCAACGAAACCAGCTTTCTCTACTTTTGCAGGAAAGCCCTGGTTTATTTTCTGATCAACCTGGTTTCACACAGGTGGTTTATCATGTCATTGACACTGAGGGTTCGAAACCGATAGCGACGAAGCCTTACCCTTGTGCTCCCCATAAGAAACAGGAAATGCAACGTCAAATTTCTGAAATAATTAAACAGGGCATAATAAGGGAATTAACAAGCGCCTGGTCTGCTCTTGCCTTTTTGGTTCCAAAGAAACAACCCAATGAATTTCGTTTCGTGACAGATTTCCGCAAGCTCAACCAAGTCACAAAAACGATCAATTATCCACTACCTGTCATGTCGCATATTTTGCATGACCAGTCATCAACTAAATGGATGTCAACCTTGGATTTGGCTAGTGGATATTGGCAGGTGGCGGTACATCCGGACTCTGTCGATAAAACGGGCTTTGTGACTCCTTTTGGGGCTTATGAATACCTGCGTATGCCATTTGGACTAGCTTCTGCACCTGCTACTTTCCAAAAGCTTATGGATACGGTTCTCAGACCTGTTCTGGGTCCTCATGTGCATGTATATTTGGATGAAATTATTATTACATCCGAGACTTTTGACGAGAACCTTTCTCTGCTCAAACAGGTGTTCCAACTCATATACAATGCTGGCTTGACGTTAAAACCTAGTAAATGCCAGATAGCGAGGGACGAGATTGTATATCTGGGGTTGAAAATCACTCCCCACGGCTTATTTACGGATAATGAAAAAATTAGGCCTATTGTTGACTTTCCTCGGCCTAAAACTGCAAAAGAACTATCACGCTTTCTGGGAATGACCGGGTGGTATCAGCAGTTCGTCCCCGCTTATGCTACAATCTGTGAGCCATTGTATGCTTTGAAACGTAAATACAAGAAGTTTGTTTGGACACCTGAGGCTAACGCTGCGTTTGAAACACTGAAGTCTGCGTTGACTCAGCCTCCTGTGTTGGCTTTCCAGGATCATACTAAGGAATTTGATTTTATACTGACGCATCCGGAGTTGGTCTTGGTTGCGTTTTGTCACAAGCTGGGCATCCAATAGCTTTTGCGTCTCGTACTTTAGCCAAAGCTGAACGCAATTATTCAGCTACGGAACGTGAATGTCTTGCTGTTGTGTATGCACTGAATAAATTTCAATGTTATCTTAACGAATTGACAGTTAACATAATTACGGATCATTCTGCCCTTCAGTATTTGAATTATGCTAAGTACCTATCTCAAAGACTTATGAAGTGGGCTCTGAAGTTACAAGAGAGCAATATCAAAATTTCGTATCAGCCAGGTCATAAGAATCAATTACCGGACGCATTGTCTCGCGTTCCAATTAGTGGGGTCCCCACAGAAACTACTCCTCGATGTCAGCCTTTACTTCTAATAGCTGATATAACATCCAGAGAGCAGATAATGGCAGAATTAATAAATGATCCAGATTTTGGGGATATCTATAATTTTTTGTTTGCGGGTTCGCCCCTACAAAGTGATCCTTCTCTGGCTGGAAGGTCACAGCATTTTGAAGTCATAGAGGGTCTGCTTTACTATACGAAATCTAGGACTACTAGGGCAGAGTTTCGCCCATGTATTCCGCGAACCCTCAGAATGGCTCTTTTAAACGAATTTCATGACAAACCTCTTGCAGGCCATTTAGGTATTCGCAAGACCCGTTGTAAATTGCGGGATGTTGCCTATTGGCCTGGCATGTACCAAAGTGTGCTCGCATACGTTCAATCATGTCACTTGTGTCAGATTAATAATTACCGTAATGTAAGACCGGCCGGTCACTTGAAATCTAGTTCAAGTTCTCATGTTTTTGACATTATTTCAATAGATTTATTGGGACCTTATCCTTTATCTGTTAAAAACAAAGCTCGTTACGTGTTAGTATTAACTGATAATTTTTCTAAATGGGTTGAAGTTTTTCCCATTAAAGCCGCTACGGCAGAAGTTATTTGTAATGTATTAATTAATGAAGTATTCTCTAGATATGGTGCACGTAATAAAGTAGTTTCGGATAATGGTCCTCAATTTATTTCTGACATTTTTGAAAGAATGTGTGCGAGACTACACATTAAGCATAAATTCATTTCCCCATATCATCCCCAGAGTAATCCTGCGGAACGAGTAAACCGCACGCTAGTGAAAATGATTGCTACATTTGTCATGGATCATCACGAGCGATGGGATGACCATCTTGAGCTTTTTTCGTTCGCCCTCCGCTCGTCTGTTCACGAATCTCCTAAAATTACTCCTGCAGAACTTTTTCTGGGTCGCAAAATTAAAACCCCTTTTGAAAATTTAACGGGGATTATCGACGAACTAAACCAGCGACCAACTTCGCAATCACTACAAATCATGGCTGAAAAAGCTCGTGTTGCAATGCTAGGAGCACAAGCGTCTCAAGCAAGATATTATAATACTAGGCGTAGGGAACCAGATCTTGTCGTTGGAGATCTCACTCTCGTGGAAACGCACTTCCAGTCTTCTGTTTCTCATACTTTAGTGAAGAAATTTGCACCCAGCTACGAAGGTCCATATCGGGTGGCAAATGTGTTTGAAAATAACATTGTTCTTGAAAAACCTGACAATCATTTTCAATACGTACACGTTGCTCAGTGTCGCAAGTATCATGAACGGAATATAGATTTTATCATCAACCCTACTGAACCTTCTGTTCCACAGACTCAAGAGTCTATATCTCACGATCAACCTCCAGAAAATTTGGACGAACCAACAAACATTTTTGAAGAATCTCCAGTGATTTTTTCTTCACCCTCCCCTCCTCAAGACGGGTTTCCAAACACGCAACCTGATTCTCCCATTAGACTAAGGCTCGAATCAAGTTCTTCAAATACTAGTATCGTTCCTTTCCCTCCAACCATTGCCAAGACTACTGCTGCACCATTTCCTGATAACTCTGCACCAACACAAGCTCCTACTTCCTTGAATACCTCGTCAGAGAGTATTCCTATAGGCAGAAATAAACATCGCCCTGCACGACTACGAAATTACAGCAGCGACTCAGAGTCTTCGGATATTTCTGATTTATCAGTTATGAACAATAACTTGACTATTCCTAAACGTCAAACACCAATTACAAACCGTCCAGTAACACCAAAAGCTGGGCGAAAACGTAACTTGTCTCCCCAATCTGCTTCGCCGCAACAGCGACGAAGGCAGAGATCCTTGCATCCGCCCGGGTTTCCCCCTGGAACCTACGCTCAGGGCAAACAGGGCCGATGCCTGCTTCTACTCTCATGCCACGAGGGAGAAAGTGAAAACAAACGATGTGGCCGGAGCCGCGTCCGTCCAAAAGAATGCTGGAAGGACAACACGGGCCCCAGCACAAAGGGACTACATATCAAAAGCCTGGGGGAGCCCGTTCCTGTCAGCCGCAGGGATTTCCGGACCGACGGACTTCAGCCGTTCCTGACCGACGGACGTCAGCCGTTCCTGACCGTTCCTGTCAGCCGCCGGGATTTCTTGACCGACAGACTACAGATAATCCAGTCACGTCTTTAAAGAGATCTACGCCACCTGAATTTACCAGTCCGTTTAGCCCTGGAAAACGTTATCGTACTAGAGTTTTTTATGCGTCCTCGAGATAAGTAAGTTCTCGTGGAGAGGTTCTTTTCTCCGTTTGTTGTTTTTCCTGCACGACCAGTTGGCGTGTCAGAATTTATTTTTTTCGTGTGGGCCTATGCATTCTTTTTTGTGTATATATGTGTGTTTTTTTATATTTCTTCTATGTCCATCTACTAATCCAAAATTTATATATATATATATATATATATATATATATATATATATATATGTGTGTGTGCTTAGGGGTAAAATAATAAAAATTGTTACTGTTAGGCAGCTCCAGGCAATCTTCGCTACTGATACAGTTGGTGTGTATTCAACGAATAATGAGAACGTAATTTGAAATTAAAAAAGTGATTCCTGCTAGGCAGAATAAAAGGAAGGTATGCCGATGCAGGTTTGTTTTATTCAAGTATATAAAGTGTTTCACAGACGAATACAGATTTCTTGATTTTGTCATGCCAAGTTTGAGATTGTACATACTGCTGCCACCAAACAACAAAACAGAAAAGAGGTCGATAAACGTCAATCAACGAAGTGTAAGACTTACACTCCAAAATTGATAGGTTTTTCGAACAAAAAAAAAAGAAATTAAGGGGAGATGATGTAACGTATACTCTAGATTCACTTTCCTTTTGATATTTACTATCTTGGGTTATTTTACTATGTAAATTATCTTCTTACTGAACGAGATGTTATTTCTCCCGCTGAATGAGATCTGGCAATGAGTGTAAGTCATGACATGGTGGTAGCCAGTATAAATAGGCGCGTTCAACGATACGTAGGGAGAGCTGTTGTTGTACGAGGAGAGCTGTTGTTGTACGAAGTGAGCTGTTGTTTATGTGTCAGAGAGCTGTTGTTTATGTGTCAGAGAGCTGTTGTTGTATAGAGAGAGCGGTTGTTTATGTGCGTGAGAGCTTTGTTTCGTGTGTAAAGAGATCTTCGTTTATGTGAGAGCCAGAAGTTTACCAAATAAAAGATTGTCTTAGTAAGTACGTCTTTCTCAGTTCATAGTTTTGTCAGATCTCTGTCTGGCTGTTAGGTTAATTTCATTAGTTGATTATTATTAACAACCAGCATAAGACTTTATTCATCTTAATTACTACTACAACATTACTAGCAGTCAAAAGCTTGTTCATTATTATTACTACACTACTAGCAGGAAAGTTTATTCATGATATAATTAACAAACAACAAGCATTAGAAGAAGCATTAGCTCAGAAGAAGCTGAATTCATTATATTTAGTAGTAAAAGCGATATATTCATTATAGAACATGAAACGGGGAAGAGCTCCAGGAGAAGATGGAATTACCGTGGACATTATACAAGAAGCAAGTGGAGAAATTGAAACTATACTCGCCCAAGTTTTCACCAGATGTCTTAATTAAGGGAAGATTCCTGAGCATTGGAATAATGCTACAGTTATCCTGCTACATAAAAAAATAATATTGATGATCTCAGGAACTACAGGCCCATCAGCCTCCTTTCAGTGGTTTATAAAATCTTCACTAAGGTTCTTTCACATCGCTTGAAGGTAACACTAGACATGGCCTAACCAAGAGAACAAACTTTATTCAGGAGTGGCTAACAGCACTATAGATCAAATCCATGTTCTGAAAGAACTAATTGAAAGAACAAGAGAATATGAACTCCCATTAGCATGGCTTTTATTGACTATGAAAAGGTCTTCGATCCATTGAAACCATCAGCAGTAGCAATGGCTTTGAAGTCCTGCGGTATTGATGACATCTATGAAAATGCAAGTGCAAAGGATCGGATATTTAAGGATACAGCA
Source organism: Macrothele yani (assembly GCA_039090855.1). Taxonomy (NCBI): domain Eukaryota; kingdom Metazoa; phylum Arthropoda; class Arachnida; order Araneae; family Macrothelidae; genus Macrothele; species Macrothele yani. The sequence continues at coordinate 139,587,213 of CM076994.1, forward strand.
CAAATAAAAATTGGAAAGGGAGTAATATAAGGTGACACCGTAACGCCACATTGCAAAATGTCTTTCAATCATTGAACTGGGAAAACAAAGGGATAAAGATTAATGGAGATTACTTAACTCACCTTCGTTTTGCTGATGACGTAGTCATCTTTGCAACTACCCCTTAAGAGCTTCAGAGTATGATCCAAGTACTTGCTGACAAGAGTAAAGAAGTGGGACTAAAAATGAACTTTCAGAAGACAAAAGTGATGTACAATGCTTTTACAAGAACGAAGATTTGGCGATTGATGGAGAAAAGCTTGAGACAACCGATTCCTACATTTATCTTGGGCAGCAGATATCGAGTGAGGGTCACATTGATGAAGAAATTAATCGGCGTATAAAATTTGGATGGAGAGCTTTTGGAAGAAACAGTACAATTTTTAAAAGCAGTGTGCCAGTATGTCTCAAAAGAAAAGTGTTTAATCAATGCATCCTGCCAGTAATTACGTATGGAGCCGAGACATGGACCTTAACTAAAAAAGACATACAAAGACTACGGACAACTCAAGGAGGCATGGAGAGATGCGTGCTTGGCGTAACCAGGAAAGATAAGAAGAGGAACTTGTGGATAAGGAAAATGACAGGAGTGGACGACATCATGACCAGAGTGAAATCACTGAAATGGCAATGGCCTGGACATGTTTCCAGATGACTGGACCACCGATGGAAAACCGAAATTTTAGACTGGATTCCAAGGGACAGGAAAAGACCCAGAAGAAGACCCCATGGGAGATGGAAGGATGAAATTCGAAAGTATGCTGGAGTGACATGGGGGAAACAGGCCCAAGACAGACACTTGTGGAAGAAATTTGGGGAGACCTTCATCCAGCAGGGGATTGATAATAGTTGATGATGATGGTGATGAAATGAGTGTGTGTGTGCGTGTACGTACATACATAGATATCCACTATATGATCAAAAGTAACAGACACCCCTTTTGAGTAGTGGATTTTCTTAAATACGCCACAGCCATGTCTGGCAAAACGTCATAGACAAGAATAAACACTAGAATTGGCCGTAAGGCAGAGCTCAGCGACTTTTAACGAGGCACGGTCACAGGACGATATCTTAACAACAAATCAATTCGGGAAATTTTTGCCATGTTGCAACTACTGCGAATCATATCATAACATTATTGTATGTCGTTTCTAATAATGTTTCCCCCATATACCTTCTTTCTGAAAACGGCTAGTAAATTTTCTGTTTTTTTAATGGAATTTACACACCCTCACACATGAGCTCACTGTGCTTATTCATTATTATAAAAGTTGCACGCAGTCCCACAATCCTATAGTGCAACTGTTTAAATATTAATAAAAAAGACACAAAAATACATTAACAGGTTCAGAATTTTAGAGTTTCATGTGAGAAGATAAATATTTTATGCAATATCTCCATAGACACCTGAATGAAAATGTACAGTAAGCCGCTATTCCAAAAAGCAGAAATGGAAGTTCTTTTTGAAACAAATGGAAATCACGCATTATGAGAGCATAAATGAACGCTTCGCCTGGAAGTTTTTATTAGATTAAGCAATCCTAAAGTTTAAAACTCAGCTGTAAGCGATTTTATTCGGAACAATAGATTTAAGGCGCATTAAACTCCTTTCTTCGGGAAGCAGAAAATTGGCCGTCGTGGAAAGAAATGCCTGGGTTTTAGCTCGTGGTGACATGCTGGGATTTTATAATTCAGTGTTTTTTTATTCAAAACGGTTGCTTTGCGACACTTCAGGTATATAAATAATCGAATACAAACGAATAAATGTATTACCTCTCTGAGTTTACCATTTCTTCTTTGTTTGTTGCTCATATTCGAGGAACTGCGCTCCCCACCCCCACAAGAAAGTTTGGGGGTGGGGAGGAAAGAAAGCTTATGAATCAGCTCTTATTGATACACCGTATTGATGAAATAGTATGTTGAAAATTTCCACAAGAATATCAACGTAAAAGGGGAGAAGAGCATAAATAACTTAGTAATCTAACATTATTTTACTGTTCAAGAAATGGTAAGAAAAATCGCCTATTTCGAAAGGCACAACGAAGTTTAGGAGGAGATTCACAATCCCTATATGAGAGGGACAGGTTCCACGGAGAAGAGAAAAAGATTATCTTACGAGAACAAGCCCTGCCTAACGCAAGACCCTATCCCAGGGTTGCTTGGTGCTGTGAGACAATCATTCATTGACATAATTCTGAAGTTAAGAATTAGTTTCCTAAAAATAGTAAGAGTAATGCACCTTGAAGCATAAATATTGTTGTATGTGAGAAGTTTTCTCTTAATATGAAACAGTCTCCTCTGCAAGCCTACGTTCTCCGTTTATTTTGGCAAAAGAACGGGACATTTCAATTTCAGATTTAATCTAAAGGCTTCCGAGAAAATACGGATATGGTTCACTTATTTTCCATTTTTCACCGAGGATCATCTTTGGAATTTTGGCAGTTTCGCAAATATGTTGTCCTGAAAATGAAAACAAATAAGTGACATAGAATAGGCTCTGAATGAAAGAACAAGCATGACTTGCTTATAAGGTATTTGTGCCATTTATAGCTGAAAGCGTATTGTAAAGCTGTATCCTTCTTTTCTTTTATTTTCTCCGCTGAGACCACTGAAATTGAAACATATTATAGAAAAGTATCTTACGTTGCAATGCGAAATTTCGAATTTCTATTGTCCTTAGTTTCTTTTGTTGAGACCGATAATAACAAATGGAACACGATTGATTGTTTTCCCCATTCTGACTATATATTCACTCCTTTGGTCCCAATCAATAAGTAGACCACGTGAATATAAATGAATGAAACCTATTTCTGAGAGATTTCTACCATTTAATTTATTCGGCTTGTATTGCATCCTTGATAAAGCATGAAACACAAAATAATTTCACCTCTTCAGCTATTCAGCGATCGTTACCTCGATAACATCTTATTTGGTTTCGAATATCAATGGATCATATAAACATCACAGCTATCAGTTCACATTCATACTATTGAGCCACAACTTAACGTGAACATTCCTTGCTCAGACCACACATTTAATAGCCGCTCTGATGGCCAAGTGGTCAGAGATGTACGTTTCTAGGTAGACGCTCCAGCTGGGACTGCGCATGATCACCGGATAATGTATGGATGGTGTGCTTGTCTTATGGCATTGGCTCCACCCTCACTGGAAACAGTGGCCCTAAAACAGGGACGGACGACTGCTTATAGCCATCAGAATTGCCATGGTGATCACAACAAAAACTCCGAAATAACAAAAGGCTGTTTTACAGCTGGTGTATACATTATATCAACAAAAGTATTCGGACACCACAATATTTTGGAACAAACTGCTTTATTATCGCAATTAATAGTTAGTTGGTCCACCTTTTGCTTGCATGACAGCGGCAACACGTAAAGGCATACTATCAACCGATTTCCAGTAGACCTCGACAAGAGTGGCTCACCATTCGTGCTGCAAAGCTGCTACCAGAATGGATAGCGAAGAGAGCCGTTCGATTTCGGAGCTTTTGCACCAGTTCAGCGTAAAAGTGTTCTGTGGGATTAATATCAGGACTCTGAGCAGGCCAGTCTAACAATTCCACCTGATTTTCAAGAAAACAGTCCTGTACAAGCTGTGCAGTGTGGTAGGGAGGTCAATCATGTTGGAAGCGACAAAGGTCATTTCCGTAACACTACCACATTGTTAGTAGGGCAGAATTATTCAGAACGTCAAGGTACGCTTATAGTTCATGGTTTGTGGTGTAATAACCAACAGACCGAGTCCCATCCACGAAAAATAATTCCATACTATAGTGGAGCCTCTACCCAACTTAACAGTTGGACGAACACAGTCCGACGAAAATTGTTTGCCGGGATGTCGCCAATTCCAAACACGCAGATTAAAAGAGTGAAAAGCGTGACTCATCATCCTAAAGAACAGCTCTCCAGTTACTCACAGTCCAAGAACGATTGCAAGACATACTACTCCAAACGGCGCTTTGCATTCACGGTAGTGGTGTGTGGCTTGTGTACCACTGCTCTACCATAATAACCCACACTGTGCAACTCTTTACGGATAGTTATGGTACTAATCGAGCCATTACAAGTGTTTCCTACTTCAGCAGCAATGGAAACGGCAGTGGAAGAACGGGATTTCTTAAAATTTCTTACCCTGGCTCTACTATTACGTTCCGTCAGTTTATGCGGCTTTCCTGAACGTGTTTTTGCTGTACTTGCACAGTCCTGCTTCCGTCTCTTTACGACATCACTTGCAGTCGATTGCAGTAAGTTTAGTTTAGTTGCAATGCTCCGTATGGAAACGTTATTCAAATGACGTCCTATGACCAGCCCACGGAAAGTTCTCGTCCACGCGGTATATCTGCTTCAAAATTATGTAACGTATACTCTATATTCACTTTCCTTTTGATTTTACTATCTCTGGTTATTTTATTTTTCTATGTAAATTATCTTCTTACTGAACGAGATGTTATTTCACCCGCTGAATGAGATCTGGCAATGAGTGTAAGTCATGACGTGGTGGTAGTCAGTATAAATAGGCGCGTTCAACGATACCCGAGGAGAGCTTTGGTGTTATACGGAGAGCGTTTGTTGTTGTACGGAGAGTGTTGGTTTATGTGAAAGAGAGCGTTTGTTTATGAGTATAGAGCTCCGTTCATGTGCAAGGAGCTACGTGTTATTTGAGTAGCTGTGTGTGATGATACCAGTAGAAGTTCATAATAAAAGGTTTTACGTAAGTACGTCTTTCTCAGTTCATAGTACTGTCAGACCTCTGTCTGGCTGTTAGGTTTATTTCAATTAATATTACTAGTAACAACCAGCATAAGACTTTATTCATCTTAATTACTGCTACAACATTACTACCAGTTATAAGTTTGTTCAATACTATTACTACACTACTAGCAGGAGACTTTATTCATGATCTTAATTAACTAGTAACAACAACCATTTGAATTCACTATTCGAAGCTTAGTACAAGCATATAATTCAGTAGTTGAAAACTTTATTCATTATAATTAGCTTAGCTGGTAAAAAAGAGTTTATTCATTATAATTACTGATAACACGACAGACCATCTCGCTTCATGTATATGTGCCTCCCCACTCATAGCGCACCTTCCTCCGCAACCATTCTTTCTTTTTTTTTTTTTTTTTTTATTGGAGGTTTAACGACCACCGTGAGCAACTCAATGGACTATAAGCAGTCGCGCGTCCCTGATATACGGTCACTGATTCCAGGGAAGGGAGAGAGTCAGTGCCGTAAGGCAAACACAACATCCACGTCTCACAGGGATTCGAACCCGGACCCCTGATCAGAAGCCATCGCTTAGACCACTGCGCCGGGCAACCAAATATTTTTACTTATGCAAATATTTGGCAGTGTCTGAATACTTTGATAATATAGTGCACATTAGTACTGTTAAAAGCAAATAAGATTATATTCAAGTTCTTGTAATCATCATACGTTTATTTTTTTTTTTTTTTTTTTTTTTTGATTGGAGGTTTAACGACCACCGTGAGCAACTCAATGGGCTATAAGCAGTCGCCCGTCCCTAATTTAGGGTCACTGGTTCCAGGGAAGGGAGAGAGCCAGTGCCGTAAGACAAACACAACATCCATGCCTCACCGGGATTCGAACCCGGACCCCTTACGGACGAATGATCAGAGGCCAACGCCTTAGACCACTGCGCCACCGGGGCGGCCATACGTTTATTTAATTGACAAGTATGTTAGTGCTGATTAGTTAGGTTGTAAATCATATCGAAGCAGCTTTACTCTTTGTTTTGGTTTTACCTCACTGAAGCGAAATAATTTGCGCATGATTTGCATAGGACCATATGATGAAGAAAGCGATATCCATCGTCTAATGCGCTCGAATATAAGTTGTCAAGAAAGTAACAAAAAAGCCTAGCCATCCAGTTGAAAAACTTTGTGGGACAGTAAGTAGCTATTTTCGTCTTCAACCCTGGATTTTTAATGCTCTTTTCTCTCAGTTCATCTGCTTTGCTTTTCGCACACACACACACACACACACACACACAACTATTAATTAAATAGCTGTTCACAGTGGATAAGCAACAACCTTAATTGAACTGTCAACTATGTGGAACTTCCAGAATATTAAAGAGAAAGAGAGAGAGAGAGAGAGAGCTCACGTTCTTTTCAAAACTATGCGGAAGTGTTGATTATACAATCAATCATTGCCCTTAAAGTTGATGGACTGGAGATACGCTTCGTGTTGCAAATCTATACGTCAAATTGAGAAAACGCACAAGAAACAGTGAGCAAGGTAAGAAATCAGTTTTGTAAATCCGAAAGTGTTTAAAAAGATAATTAGGTTAATATATCAAAATACCATCCAGTATGGCTGCAGATATTTTGTGAGACTATTTCGTTTGCTAGAGCTAACACTGCATTTATGCATGCGTCCATGAAATTTGCGCGGAGGAAAGAGAAAAGTGGCCAGCACTGTGCACAGAAACCAACTAAATAAAATACCTACAAACTTGAGTAATGGCGGAACTCTGTGCAGTAGAATAACATTTTTAGTGATAAAAAAAACTATAAACGGTTGCCTGTCTCTAACTTAAGAAAGGGAATAAATAGAACCAGAGCTGTAGAATGACCACAATGCCCACGTCTCATCATGGACCCGGTCCTAGGCCCAACACGGATTATTAGATATGAACCCGCGCCTTTGACTACTCGGGCACTGGGGCGTCTTCCTCTATGTAAACCAACTGGTTAATACATCACGGACAATGAAATTTGCACACTAAGAAGGAATCATCGGATTGAACTGAAATTTTATGGAAGTAAGGATACAGATAAACGATACACATGATGGCAAAAACAGAGCTGCAGGACAATTACAGAGGGATCTGTGGCACGCAGTCCGTGATCTTCAATAGCGAGTCGCACCGCCCCGTGCGGCGATACATGCTGCAATACGGTCCGGCATGGCGGCGAACAGATGCCTGATGTTGTTCTGCGGCAGACTGGCCCACACGTGTTGGACGGTGTGCTCCAAATCCCGGATAGTGCGGCACAGCGGCAGCCGGCGTTTCAACTGGTCCCACACATTCTAGATAGGGGACAGGTCCGAGGAGCGGACAGGCCATAGAAGTGCCTGGACAGGACGTAGGCAGTTCTGGGTAATCCTAGCCGTGTGCAGGCGGGCATTATCCTGCTGGTACAGCGCACCTGAAATCCGGCCCAGGAATGGGAGCACATGGGGCCGTAGGATCTCATCCACATACCACTGGCCAGTCAATGATCCCCGTACCACTACTACAGCGGATTGGCTATCGTAGGCAATGGCTCCTCAGACCGTAATGCCAGCAGTGGAGGAGGTGCGACTCGATAGAGAGGTTGGGATTGTGCCGTTGACCCGGGGACCTTCATACCCGGACACGATGATCATCCATCCCCAAGACGAAGCGACACTCATCGCTAAACACCACATGTCGTCAGTCTGTGGCGTTCCAAGTCGCTCTGGCCTGGAACCACTGCCCACGGAGCCGGCAATGCTCTGGCGTTAATGGCAGCACACGCAAGGGGCGCTGGGATTGCAGATTCGCTTCCGTGAGGCGTCGGAAAAGGTTCCTGGGGACACAGGAGCCACTAAATCTGCCTATATGGTGGACCGGGTCCCTGTGGGATCCATTCGTGCTTTTCTGCAAGATCCGTCAATCCTCTCTACCAGTGGTCCTCCTGGTCCGTTCGGAGCTGTTCCGCAGTGTGGCAGTGACGTCACGTATCCACTGCTCTCATCACAGTTAGACGGTGTGGTCAGAACGATCAACGTGGCTGGATATACGGCGCGCCGACCATCCTGCGGTTTTGAGCCCAATGATCAGGCCTGTCTCTCAAAGTCCGTAAGTTGCATAAATCGACGTCTCTGGCGTCTACCTGGCATTCTTGTCACTCTCTACACTTGCTGGCGTCGGCCGGTGCTTTTCGCTTTCATGGGGCATCGACTACACGCCGGTTTTTAAGGCTGCCGGTTAGTGCTTGCAGCGCCAACGCAGGGTGTGCGGTCATGCGCAATCGCACCAAACGTAAATCACTGGCATACCAGTATGCACTCTAGCTATTTGCAAAAATTCACGATTTTAGCATGTTTTCTTCTAGGTGCGCAAATTTTATTGTCCGTGAGTGTATGAGTGATGATCACTTTCCCTTTTGCTTTCCGGCCAGAATTCTTCACTGGCGCAACTAGTATTTCTGTGTAGTGTAGTGTAGTGTATGAAAATACGGGTTTGACGCTGTGTACGAAGGATGATGTTTATATTGTAGTTAAAAGCAGTGTTCATATATTTATTCTTGTTGCTCCCATCGTTACGTTTTTTCACTTCTCTGATGTCCTTATCAGTTGAAATTTAATATAACATTTGTTTTCCTTTACGAACGTTGCCACACAAGGCTGAAAAAGAAGTGCCAAACTGAATATCCTTGTCTTGCACCTGTCACTTTTTATTTAATGTCGGCGTGAGCGCAGAAGCAAGTTTTTGCCTGTTCTTCTTAACTAACATACTGATATGTAGAAAAGTTGAAATATCACTTAAAGCTTATTTGAATTCAGCTAACAAGTATTTATACAGATTTGTTTACTGATAGAAAAAGGTTACCAAAGCATTACTATAGTGTAAAGATAATTTTTTTCCCGCCTGTGTCAGCAAGAGGTGTCACTGCTTTCTTTTCCTTTAAAATTGTTTTCTTTTGTTTTCCCCCGAAAACCCATTAGATATTGTTTTTTTTAATTGGAGGTTTAACGACTACCATGAGCAACTCAGTGGGCTATAAACAGTCGCCCGTCCCTATTTTAGGGCCACTGGTTCCAGGGAAAGGGGGGAGCCAGCTCCATAAGACAAACACAACATTTATGCCTCACGGGATTAGAATCCGGACCCATCTCGGACGAATGATCAGAAGCCTTAGCTTAGATCACTGGGACAACGGGGTGGCCCATTAGATGTTGCTACGTAGTGTATCAAAATATAATGACTAAATGTCGGTTATGATTAAGCTCCTTGCTTGTTGAGATACGAAGAACTATATTTTAGAGCTCAGAGTTAGAATCAAGTACGAGTGTGATATACATATGTACACAGTCTTAGCATAAATACTGTTACAAACGTTCAACAGATGGCGCGCAACCGGTATGCAACGTCACCTACCAACCAGGAGGCATGAGGCAGCTAGAGAATCGTTGTGTGTTCAGTCAGTGACAGAGGATATAACGTGTTTTGTGTAGTACTTGCCATGGAGTGGGGCGATTATGAGAATCGTGTTGTTGTCATAACGCTGCACAAAGATGGAAAATCAGCTTCTAAGATTTTCCACATGATGGAGAAGCTAAAAATCTTCCGAATGTTCGTCTACCAGACCGTAAAAAGATTCCTTGAGACTGAGACCGTCGCTTACCACCCCAGAAAAGGTCGGCCGCGCACCGTGAGAACTGCTCGCGGGATAAAAGCAGTGGCAGCCCGTATTCGACGGTATCCTGTCAGAAAACAATCAGTAATGGCTCGTGAGCTGAACATTTCAAGAATGTCGATGTCACGCGTAATGCGGAGTGATCTAAGCGTGAGAGCTTACCGGAGGCGTACAGGGCACTTCCTCACCCCATAACTGAAGCAGCAGAGGGTGATAAAATCGAAACGTTTGCTGCAGCGTTGCGCAGACAATCACCACAGACAGATCCTTTTCTCTGATGAAAACATTTTCACTATTGAAGAAGCTTTCAACCGCCAAAATGACAGGGTGTATACGTCAACCTGACGAGAAGCTCAGGAGAAAGCTCCAAGGATCATGAAGGGCCATTATCCTGCTTCCATCATGGTTTAGTGGGGAGTATCTTACGAGGGTACCACGGAGCTCCATTTCTGTGAGAAAGGAGTGAAAACATTCGCCAAAGCCTACCAGGACAGAGTTTTGGAGTCAGTGGTCAAAACTGTGAGTCACACCCTCTTCCAAAACCGACAGTCGAGCTTTCAGCAGGACTCCTCACCTGCCCCCAAGGATAAATAAACCCAGGAGCGGCTTCAGGTGAATTTGCTAGATTTCATTTCTTCAACTGATTGGCCTTCAATCAGCCCAGACCTCAACCCATTGGTCTACAAGTTGTGAGCCACAATGTGGGGCATGTCCTGCAGAAAGATACACCCCAGTATTGACAGTCTTAAACGCTCTTTACTGCGGGCAGTAGCAGCTTTCCCTGTGGAGACCTGCGTAAAGCTATTGATGAGTGGTCACAGAGACTAAAGGGCTATGTGAAGGCAAAAGGATGCCATTTTGAAAAGTGATTGGCGACATGTATTCACAAGTGTACTGCTTACGTCATACCACAGGTATATTAAAATATCTATATAAAATTTCTGTTGTTATTTCATTGAATACTTTGTAACAATTTTTATGGTAAGACTAGTTATACCCTGAGTGGCCACTCTATTATGACCACCTCCTCAGTACTTCGTTGGGCCACTTTTGCCTTTAATACTGTGTCGATTCTTCGTGGCATGGACTCTACGAGATATTGATAGGTGGTTTGTGGAATCTGAGACCATGCTTGATTAACAGCACTTTCCAAGAGTGTGAGATTGCAGGGTTGTGGATCCAGCTGTCTGATGGCTCGTGACAGCGGCGTTGGTCCGGGTGACAGCGGCGAGAGGGCGTGGCATGGACTTGATGTGGCCCTGGAAGGTTGTCCGAGGCATACGTGCGGATTCGGACTGCAGCAGAGCACGAACGCCCCGGAGATGACGTGGTTATGGGCCGGCAAGTTGAACCTGTCGATCCAAATACTCCCATAAGTACTCTATGGGATTGAGGTTGGGTCATTTTGCCGGCCAAGGGAGAACGGAGACATCGCTGTCATGTTCCTAGAATCAGTCACGCACCCCTTTAGCGACATATCAGGGCGCATTGTTCTGTTGGTAGACACCATCATCACCAGCATAAACCTCCAACATGGAGGAATGCATGCGGTCAGCGACGATGGACAGGTAGCTATTGGCGTTTAGAGACCCATCCAGTTGTACCAGGGGTCCTAGATCATACCAGAAAAACTTCCCCCACACATGCACACTTCCACCACCGGCATGTACTTGACCGACAAGCGTGTCCGGGTCTTAGTACTCGTGTGTCTGACCATGTATCCACCACCGCCCCGTCACTTCTGTGGTGCAGAAGCCTCGATACGTTGGAGAAGGCAACCTTTCCCCACTCTTCCACTGTCCAATGACGGTAGTCCCATGCGAACTGCAGGCGTCGTTGCCGATGGACCTGGGCTAGCATGGGCCCCTTGACATAGCGTAGACTCCAGAGACCCATGCGTAATAGGGTTCGCTCTACTGTTATCGGGGACACGTACCTGGGTGCCCCAGCGTTCATTTGCGTGACTAACTGCTGCACTGTTGCGCGTCAATTGCCCTTTACCATTCGACGGAGGCGACGTTCCATCCTTTGGTCAATGGCTTTTGGGGCTCCACCGTTATGACGTCGGGATGTACTCAGTGGGCCAGCGATCCATTCTTGGTACAGCCTTACTACAGCATCTCGCGAATGGCCCTCCAAGTCTGCTGTTTCTGAGATGCTTCCACCCTTGGCGCGGAAGCCGATGATCATTCCTTTTTGAACGTCCGACAAATCACTACCTCTGCCCATTGTGCTTACGTAACGCACTATGGCTCATCTGCCCTGACCGGCTGTTTATATCTCCGTGTGGTCAACCTTGTCACGTGCACTCTGTGACGCGCATGGGTGGGGTACATAGTAATTCCGGGGGTGGTTATAATATTCTGATACGGCTGTGTAGTCTTAGTTAAGCAAATCGTCTTACTACTATAATCAAGCTCACAGTCATCACTTTTTGTTGTCGTTTTATTTACATTTTGACTCACCGTCAGTGTTGCCAAAACACCTATTATAAGGAAGTTCAGGAAAATGACGAGCCGTTCAGAAGAAAAAATCAAATAGAGAAGTAACAAAATTTAGTTAAGAATAAAAACTCAAAAAGGTTAAATTGCACATATACGTAGCAGGTGGTTGCATAGGCGTCGACTATGGGGGCAAGGTGAACTTGACCCTCAAATAATTTTACTGAGGGGGGGGGGCAATTCCCACCCAATATTTTTCTTCCTGTTTAATTAATTAATGGCTTTGGCCTCATAAGGTGGACCAAGCTCGACCTTATGAAGCCAAAGCGATTTATTTCCAAAAAATTAATAAATAACAAAATAAGTAAAAACTTTCTTCCCGTATTCAGCATTGCTTAAATTGATAAGAGACTGGACTGCCAGCTCCGTATTCTGTTTGACGTGTTCTCGTGGTATGTGGTAATTGTGTAAAACAATTATCTAGTATATAAAGTTATACATTTGTCCGCTATGCAGATCTACAGTTTTCACATTAGAATCACCAAATGGGGTACACTATCTCATGGTAGTCTAACTTAGACCGTAGACGGTTTTTGGAAGGGGTCGGAGCCCGGGGTCAAGGGTCCCCCATACAAAATGCTCACAAAAAGTTCCAATTTTGACTTTTTTGAGCTTTCCAACCGTAGGTTGAAGACGTGTATATGCTCCAGCTTTTTCCGTCCGTCCGTCTGTCTGTCTGTCTGTCTTTCCCTCCGACTGCACGATAACTCACGTTAAAATCGTTCGATTTCTATGAAAGTTTAGTATGAGGTAGGGAAAAACCTGGGGACGAACCCTATTGAAAACGGACGAAATGGGGTCCAAGGTCAGGACATAGGAGCGGGATCCATTCCATCGCCCTTATCCTCATAACTTAACTAAAAATGCTTCTATTGTGGCAAAACGTTAGTATGTTGTTCCGGAGGTATACTGAACCAATTCTGTTTAATATCTTAGAAATGGAGTCAAACGTCAGGGCACAGGAGCGTGATTTATTCCACAGCCATTATCCTCATAACTTGACTAAAAATGCTTCCATTGCGACAAAACTTTAGTATGTTGTTACGGAGGTATATTGAGCGAATTCTGCTTAATATCATTGAAATGGGGTCAAATCCAGGGCACAGGAGCGAGATTTATTCTGCAGCCCATATCCTTGTAACTTGAGTAATCATGAAAGAAATACGGGATTACACCATATAATACAAATTTCGAAGATGACAATCCGATTTTTGGCGTAAATGGGACAAGGATGGAAATTCAGATAATATCCGAAAACTTGAAAATTCCATCGTCCTAGAGCGGGGCTCGAACCCGCATCTCCCACATAACGCCCGGGTATGCTAACCGCTACACCACCCAGAACGACCAAGTCTCAAGTTTCCGATTAATTTGAATATAACCATCACAGGGTTCGCTAGTCGAAGCAACCGGCATTCATGTTTAGCTAATCTGGAGGTTAAGAATCCTATATCGTGATTGCCCGGAGAAGCAGATAAATCATGAATGAAATACGGCATTACACCATAGGAGCAGATAATTTTCAAGTTTTCGGATATTATCTGACTTACCATCCTTGTCTCATTTACACCAAAAAACGGATTGTTATCTTCAAAATTTGTAACTTGAGTAATGATTTCTGGTATGTTCGAAAGAGTATCATAAACAATGCATTGCATGATTTTACTAACTTGTTTATTTTGAATTCGAATTCAATATTTTTTGTTGTGATAAATGCAAGGACTGATTTTTTTGTGATAAGTACTTCCCAGTAAAGAACTGCAGCACAATTCAGCATCGGAACTGAAGGTATGTAAATAACAAAAACCAAGCGGAAAAACTAAAAATACTGTGTGTGTGAAGACTACAGAGAATAAAATTCAAATTCAATGAAGAAATGAAATACAGTATTGTGTACCATTCATGCCGTAAGACATTAGTCGTTGTCACTTAATTTGTACAAAATTTAGGTTGTGAATTATAACCAAATTCTCCCGAGCAACGCTCGACAATTCAGCTAGTCAGACATAAAATAAATAAAAATACAAAAAAAGGATAATCTCTAGCGCTTTTATTTATCTATTTGTTTTTTTTTTTTTTTTTTTTGCGCTTCTCGTCCTTTGTTCAGCAACCGCGCTAATTTCCCTTTTTTTATGTAAACGATTGGAAATAAAATCTCTCTGAATATTTTTGTAAAATGGCAGCCTGATGAATTTTTTGAAATATTAATATTCAGCAAAAGAACGCATCTGTTTCCTTGTTCATTTGTTGATGAGCAATTACAATTGCTTTTTTAAATATACGTCGAAACTGGTAGTTTATTTTTTGCCTGTTTTTTTTTATTTTCCTCCTCACAATGGAAGAGACGTGCCTCTCGCACGTCTATTCTCTTCATCTCCCCCCCCCCCCAATAATTTGGAGAAGTCGGAGCCCCTGGGTAGTCTAGATAAACTAGAGATTGTACGCTATGTTTTTTTTAAGGATATCTTTCTGTATTGAAATATTTCTATTTCATATTTTTAATGCTATTTTCAGCACAAATACTAATGGTCTTTATTTTATCAAAAATAAATGCTGACATAGATAGATATAACGAAAAAATATAAGCTGACAAGAGTATAACACCGGCTAGATATCGATATCACGCTGTCATGTGGATTCTTCGATGAGCAGCAGCATGGCAATAAGCGAGAATAATCAAAAATCGATCAGTGCAAGTCACAAACCTCGAAACGCTTCGAGTTTACCACTTTTCAAAAGGATGGAAAAGGAAGGAAACCAAAATTGCTATTGATTTATGTAAGAATAGGCGATTCACCCTGAGCAAGGCAATTTCTCATCACACTGAAATTCAAATGATGTCGTTCAACACGAACTCGAAGATGCGGAAACGCAAGATTATAATAATGATGCATTGAGTAATCGGATCAGTTGTTGTAGTCCAAATATCACGTTGTAAGTGGATCGTGATGAAGGAACTTCGCTTAGATTTGGAAATCTTCACTCGCTCTCTTCAGGACGCGAGCACTTCAGTTTCGATGAAGAAGAGTTCCACTGATCAGCTGGAGGATCGTTAGAATGCCAATTTTATGGTCGATAAACATCTAGGTTCGTTTTTTTATTCTTAGATGGCGTTTTCTTTTGTGCGGTGCTGTTGATTCGGAGGCCGTTTTGAGGGTTACGACGCAAATGTTGTCAGGTTCGACCCGTTCTCCATTTTATTAAAAAAAATTCTTTAATGGCTTTCGTGACATCGTCGAGCGGCGTCCGCTTAAGGTGCATGTATCAGGTAGTCACGTTGTTCCGAAGACATCTCAGCTGGATTTCCAAAGCCATTTATTTGAATATTTTTTCTGCGCAAAAAACATAATGCAATGGCATGTAAATACCATTACAAACCAAGCAAAAACACGTGTCTTCATGGGCAGATAAAAAAATAAAATAAAATGCGCGTTACATAAGTTTTGACTCGTAAATTTTTCAAAATGTGGCACAAACTTTTGGCTCGTCTTCGTAATTACAAAGGTAGTAGCATATTTTTAGAACAGATCAACGATTAATTTCTTTTTTAGCGCGTCTTTTGTAAAAAAAGATCGTGCTTATGTTATCGGTTTGTCCGTCTGTACCCACGGTATTTCTGCAACTATTTGTCCGATTTGGAAATTTCTTTTTGTATTCGGAAGCTTGAAATATGCGAATGATGATCCTTCATTTCGATTTTTTTTACGATGTACAATTCCGCCGCTAGAGGGCGTAAATTCAGATGATGTCGAATTCAAAAATACGTTTTATTCCACATATTTGCTTCTAAACATTCGATTGAAAAAAATCTTTTATCTTTCGATTCCATTTATGTCGAAGAGTATTTTAGATATAGTTACTTTTTCAAATTGCGCATAGATTTTCTACTAGGGAGCGCAAAAGTAAATTACATTTTTCCCGATAACTCTTCTTCTAAAACTCCAATTTAAAAAATCTTTTTTTTCAGCGGATACATCTTCTAACGGAAAATCATTTGCATATAATTTCAAATTTTTGGTAAAGAATACTTTGGCCACCAGGGGCATAAGCGTTAATTTTTGCTTTTGATATATTTATAATAAAATCTCAGCTTCTAAAATATCGATTGCAAATTTTTTTTCGTGGACTGATGCCACTCACCTCGATAAACCTTTTCGGAATATTTTCTTCTTAAAATAGTCCACAGTTTCTCCGCCAGGAGGCGTAGATGTATATCATATTTTCGTCAATATCTCTACTTCTAGGAGTCCGATTTGAAAAATTCCTTCTTTGTTGGATAGTGTTTTCAGTGTGACATGTTTTTCATATAATTTCAAAATTTTCAAGTAAATCATAGACTTTTCGCTAGGGAGCGTAGTGGTAAATTGTGTTTCCCCCTATATCTCTGCTTCTCAATCTCCGATTTGAAAAATTATTTCTGTGTTGGAGAGAGTTTCTGGTGCGAAATGTTTCTTATATAAATTCAGATTTTTCTTAACGCACAAGTCTGCAACCAGAGGTCGTACGTAAGCTCACGATTCCTTTTACAGCAATATCTGAGGGATTAAAAACCCGATTGAAAAAACTTCTTTCTTCCGTCAGATACTATTGTTTTCCATACCGGTTCTAGTGACTTTGAGTAGCTTTGCTATATTAAATTGGCGTCAGAACGGATTCAAAAGACGTGCTTAATACACCCGAAAATTTGGTGTCATCTTTCTTGTTTAAACTTTATGTGTCCATCACTCTCTGTTGCTCAGAATCATATAGTCATCACGTCTATTAATCTGAGGGTTCTCAGATATCTATGTTCAGTTGCTTGGAAATTTCTTGTCCTGATGGGCAGTGTAATGACTAGCACGCTAGACCGAATATCGAGAAGTGCACAAATTTTCTGAAGGAAGTGGGTACATGGAATACAGTGAAAATATGCCAATAAGAGTATTACAATGCCTGCCATGTATTTATGAGGAATTATTTCTTCGGGGAAATTCGTTTCCCAATTGTGTATGGACATCGCGCCTTTGCAGAAATTTTCCGGTAATCTATGTTTTAATTCTATAAGGTTTTTTACTGTGAGTCCTATTTTCAGAGAACGGCTGAACGTAAAGGTATGGTTGAGGTATCAAATTAAAGGTCTTACCATGTAGAAGTGCCAGTCGAAGAGATAAATGAGATTGGGGCAACGGTTGGGGCTGCAAAGTTCCCATGTAAAGTCCATGGGAGAACCGAAGTCTTATCTTTTCTGAACGAACCGTTGCGCAAAGCAATGCAAGCAGGCACTGGTATCAAAGTTCTTCTTATCGGAACAGCAAACACTCTCGAAGACCTGATTGCGTTATGCCGTTGGACTGTGAGATGTAGATATACAATTTAATATTCATTCGATCCAGTTTACTCACGTTGGTAAGACGTTTCCCATTATGTAAAGATGTAAGTAAACATTCCGTTGACCATTGTTAGGTGGTCGTTAAACCTTCAGTAAAAACAAGAAAAAAATCGCCAACCTGGACTATTGTCTTTACTTAAGTGGTTGAATGAATTTGCCAATCAAATAAAGTATACATTTGATGTTTCATATTAGTTTATTCTTTACAAAAAAAAACTAACTGTCGATTCCGACGGGTGAAGGGTATTCGCAACGCGAATCTCATTCGAACAACATTTAGAAACACAGTTGCGACAGAAAATGATAGTGACAGAGTGCGCTATCCAGTTGAATTTTTGTACACGATCGAGATGAGTGGACTACCGCCTCACATTTTACAACTGAAAAAGGGTGCAGTCGTGATGCTCATCCTGAACCTGGTCGTCCCGGTGGCGCAGTGGTCTAAGCGATGACTTATGATGATTCGTTCGTCAAGGGTCCGGGTTCGAATCCCGTGAAGTATGGATGTTGTGTTTGTCTTACGGCACTGTCTATCTCCCTTTCCTGGAGTCAGTGGTCCTACGTTAGGGACGGGCGACTGCTTCTAGCCCATTGAATTGCTCACGGTAGTTTTTAAACCTTCAGTCAAAAAAAAAAAAAAAAAAACACGAACCTGGACTATTGTCTTTACTGAAGTGGTTGAATGAATTTGTCAATCAAATAAAGTTTGCATTTGTTGTTTCTATCAGTATATCCTTTAAAAAAAAAAAAAAACTAACCGTCGATTCCGACGGGTTTTGCCCAGTTTTTTAGCACGTCTTTTGAAAAAAGATCGTGCTTATGTTATCGGTTTGTCCGTCCGTCCCTCCGTCTGTACCCACGGTATCCCTGCAACTATTAGTCCGTTTGAAAAAATTCTTTTGCATTCGAAAGCTTGAAATATGCGAATGATGATCCTACATTTCGATTTTTTTTCACGATGTACAATTTCGCCGCTAGAGGGCGCCAATGCAGATGATGTCGAATTCAAAAATACGTTTTATTCCACATATTTGCTTCTAAACATCCGATTGATAAAAATCTTTTATCTTTCGAATCCATTTATGTCGAAGAGTATTTTGGATAGTTTCTTTTTCAAATTACGCATAGATTTTCCGCTAGGGGGCGTAAAAGTAAATTGCATCTTCTAAAACCCCGATTTGAAAAAAAAAAAATTCAGAGGATACATCTCCTGATGCACAATCTTTTGCATATAATTTCGAATTTTTGGTAAAGAATACTTTGGCCACCAGGGGGCGGAAGCGTTAATTTTCGCTTCTGATGAATCTGCCATAAAATCTGAGCTTCTAAAATATCGATTGAAAAAATTCTTTCGTGGACTGATGCCACTCACATCGATAAACCTTTTCGGAATATTTTCTTCCTAAAATATTCCACAGTTTCTCCGCCAGGGGGCGTAGATGTATATCTTATTTTTGTCAATATCTCGACTTCTAGGAGTCCGATTTGAAAATTCCCTTCTTTGTTGGATAGTGTTTTCCGTGTGACATGTTTTTCATATAATTTCAAAATTTTCAAGTAATTCATAGACTTCCCGCTAGGGGGCGTAAAGGTAAATTGCGTTTTCCCCTATATTTCTGCTTCTAAATCTCCGATCTGGAAAATTCTCTCTGCACCGGATACAGCTCCTGATGGGAAATCGTTTGCCCATAATTTCTAATTTTTGTAAAAAATGGTTTGGCCACCAGGGGGCGTAAACCTTAATTTCCGCTTCTGATGTATTTGCAGCAAAATATGAGCTTCTAAATTCTCGATTGAAAATAACATCGTTTGTAGACCGATACTACTCACGTCGACAAACCTTTTGGAAACATTTTCTTCTTAAAATAGTGCACGGTTTCTACGCCAGGGGGCGTAGATGTATATCTTATTTTTGTCAATATCTCGACTTCTAAGAGTCCGATTTAAAATATTCCTTCTTTGTTGGTGTTTCTAGTGTGACATGTTTTTCATATAATTTCAAAATTTTCAAGTAATTCATAGACTTTCCGCTAGGGCGCACAATGGTAAATTGCGTTTTCTGCTCCTAAAACTCCGATTTGAAAAATTCTTCCTGTATCGCATGCAAGACCTGACGGAAAATATTTTTCACGTAATTTCTAATGTTTGGTAAAGAATTGTTTGGCCTTCAGGGGTCATAAGTGTTAATTTCTACTTCTGATGTATTTGTAGCAAAATCTGGGTTCCTGAAAACTCGAGTAAAATTTTTTTTCTTGGACCGATACCACTCATTTGGATAAACTTTTTGTGAATACTTTCTTCCTAAAATAATGCATGGTTTTCCCACCAAGGGACGTAAAGTCATATCTTATTTTTGTCGATAACTCTGTTTCTAAGAGTTCGTAAGCTCAAGATTCCGTTTACACCAATATCTGAGGGATTAAAGACCCGATTGAAAAGTTTCTTTCTTCCGTCAAATACTATTGTTTTCCATGCCGGTTCCATTGACTTTGAATAGCTTTGATAAATTTAATTTGCGTCAGAATGGATTCAAAAGACGTGCTTATTACACCCGAAAATTCGGTGTCATCTTTCTTTTTTTTTTTTTTTTTTTTAGATGTTAGCTCCGTATATATAGAAAATTCTATCTTCGCTGTTAAAACATATATACACTGCTGTCCATTAAAAATGCAACACCAGGAAGATGGCATCCCATGGGCTGGAAAATTGGCAGAAGGACAGAAGACGGACGCACATGTAAATGATTAACCGGGAAGCACATATGGAAATTATGTGGGTCAGTAACGCCCCATGAAAGTCGTATAAGAGTGGTGAACAAGGAGCCGGTGTTAAGCAGTCGAAGTGTGTTTGCTCGCCCTTCCTGGCCACCGACAGCTTCAGCATGCCCCGTAGAAGACAACGGCAGCCCTATCAGCAGGTTTCCGACTTCGATCACGGAAACATTGTGGAATATCGGGATTGCGGATTGTCACTCCTACATATCGGTGCTCGTGCGGCCACGGTGGGTAGAATATGGCATCAGTGAAGGAAGAAACACACCGACGTGCGGGATTCCAATGGCCCCGTCACACCACCGAACGAGAAGACCTACATCTAGTGTTCATGGCCCTGACGGGTCACACAGGCAAATCAATCACCGTAGCTCAATAGTTCAGGTGTGTGGCACAACACCCAGTCTCCGCACGGACGGTTCGACGTCGTCTGCAGCAGCCAGGTATTTTTGCACGACGCCCATTGCTTCGGCTGCCTTTGACTGCACAATACCGTCGACTGCAATGGTGCCAAGAGCGTCGCTCATGGAGGAGCGAATGACAAGGCATCGTGTTTTCCGGCGAACCCCGCTTCAGTTTGCAGCACCATGATGGACGAATCCATACCTGGCGGCACCGCGGCGACCAGCTGAGTGGGTCCTGCTTTATGCTCGGCCATGCCTGCCCGGTACCTGGTGTTATGGTATGGGGTGCCATTGGATTCCACTCCCGCACGCGCCTCATCCGCATTACCGGTACATTGAACAACCATCGTTGCATCATTAATACAGACATTTGACGTGGACCAGGAACATCAAACAAAGATCTTCGCTCTTTCCACGTTTATAAGTAAGTCACGGAAAAATTCTCATTGGCCGCCACCGGGAGTCGAACCCAGGGTCTTCCAGTTACGCGCCGGATATGCTTCCGCAACACCACAGCGGCCTCGAATTCCTCCAGACTCACACAAGCTAACTGCCAAGCCAATTTGGCAGGTTGGCGGCTAATGAGAATTTTTCCGTGACTCACTTACAAACGTGGAAAGAGCGAAGATCTTTGTTTGATGTTTCTGGTCCACGTCAAATGTCTGTATTAATTATTCATTCGCCTTCTAATTATTTCTTCCGTTGCTACTTACCATCTTTGGTGAATCCCCAGCATTGTGTGGGGCTCCAAGAAGCAACCTGCCAAATTGGCTTGGCAGTTAGCGTGTGTGAGTCTGGAGGAATTCGAGGCCGTTGTGGTGTAGCGGAAGCATATCCGGCGCGTAACTGGAAGACCCTGGGTTCGATTCCCGGTGGCGGCCAATGAGAATTTTTCCGTGACTCACTTATAAACGTGGAAAGAGGGAAGATCTTTTGTTTGACATCGTTACATCACTGAGGTGTTGAAGCCTGTTGTTATACCATACCTTCAGGGACTGGCTGGTGCCATTTACCAATAGGAAAATGCGGAACCACATGTGGCACGCAACATGCAAGACTTCCTGGATCTTCACCCTGTGCCACGCCATCCTTGGCCCAAGCGGTCCCCGATATGCCGCCTATTGAACGTTTGTGGTCCATGATCGCCGGACGACTCGCACACCAGCGACCATCCCTGGCTACAATGGAGGAACTGTGGCTTGGTTTCGAAGCTGCGTGGATGGGAATTCTCCAAACACACATCCAACGTCTCTTCCTCTCGATGCCGTGCCGTGTAGCAGCTGTAATTACTGCCCGGGGTGGCTACACCAGATACTGGTTATGGGTTCCCCTCGTCTCACCGTGCTGTATTAATCGATATGTAATCGATTCACCCTTGTATCATCTGCTTTCTGTACAATAAATATGCCTTTGATATTTCTTGTCTCATGGTGTTGCTCTTTTAATGGCCAGCAGTGTATTTACTACATCTGTATTTTTAATGCCGGCTTTAACGTTCGTGACCCCTGTGCTACAATATTTGTAGGCGTACCACAGGCTCTTTTTTTTTTTTTTTTTTCGGTGCTAGGTTGTATGGTTTTTCTACCACATATGAAAGATATGCACATTTAAGTAGGATATGGCCAATGTAGCCCCTGACATAGGCGCTATGATTAAATAAGTAGCAATTCGTTACTTTAAAACAGTTGCAGGAGCACGAAATTTCTATATATTTCAACATTTTTATTATTCTTATATTTGTTTGAACTTTGTATTTTAACAGCGATATGAGCTGTTTTTCCTCCAGAAGTTGACTGCAAGTCTTTCGGTTACAAGGCCGCGGGAAAAATATGACGCAGCCCCGAGTTGTGACCGTGACACGAGGATGTGTTTGGTATCACTTGATAAGGGGGGTGGGATGCCTGATGGAAGATCAAGCTCAGATGGAGAGGTCATCCTAAACGATTGGTGAGTTATAAATGTAACAGGAATGGAAGGATTGGGGGGGGGGCGGTGGCCTAGTGGTCAACGTTCGTGACTGCCACGGAGCAGACCTAGGGTTCGATCCACTAAATATCCGCCGTGCGTCGGATGGGCACGTTAAGCCGTCGGGCCCTGGGTACTAGCCTCCCGGTAAATAACGGCATCTTCCTCTCTCTTTCAACCTCGCTTCCGTGTCACTTTCCTATCGGGCACTTAAGCCCAAATCTCCTAGCTTCCTATTTCTAAGGGTTGTTTAAAATGTGGGGTCAGACACTCCCTTCCTAAAATCCTCTACATATGATCTATGATCTGAAGAAGGATTTTTGGATGATCCCCGAAATACCGATGTATAGAAACAAATTTTGACGATTTTATTGATAAATCTGTAAAACATTGAAAGCAAAAAGTCAAATTCTTTTTATTTGTATTTGTAATGTACACTGAAAATAACCATAAAGTACTTTCATAACCGAAGACAATACAGTAAACTCCCGGATCGGAGGTGTGACTGATTAAGCGAAACACGCTGATACACGGAAGTGCGGTACAACGCCATCTAGTAAAGATTAATAGAATTATTTGTCAGTTCACAGGTGAACATGTTTACATGCTGATTTTTAAAATCATAGTTTTTTCTTATATTAAAAAGCATAACAGTTTTCAGTAAGAAAACAATTTAATGAAACCAATTTAGCATGTTAGAGAAAAAAAAAAAAAAAAACGCACACATTTCATGAAAAATAGTGTTATACATTCTTTTTTTTTTTTTTTTTTTTTTTTGCTCTTTCTTTGCATCTTTACTGAAGCAAGATTTATTGCAGCAAAAATTGGGATCTTTTGACTTTGTTTTTTGCACGAACCATTGGTAAGCAGCACAGTCCAGTTCATCCTTTGCAGTTTTCATGGTTTTTCTAGCTTTTATAGACCCCACTTGTGGTTTCTAGCTTGCTTGCATGACTTTCGATTTTTCCAGAATCTCTCCTCAAATCATTTAGGTGGATCGTCCTTTTGATAAATGAGTAGCAGTTTCCCCCTTTCTTTAAACATTTTAAACATTTTATGGTCTCCAATTTTTCTTTTATATCAACAACAACTCGTTTTCTTTCAAACTCGTTTCGTTCGCATAAAAATCTGGAATGAAATTACCATCCTAACTGTGGCGCGATCTGCACCGCAGTGGAGAATTTCTGACCATGTACCTCTTTACCTAAGTTACGTCATCTGCGCCAGAGCATGGGCGGGGTGGGGGGGGGGAGAAAAATAAACTCAGGAAGAAACCATCTGTTTTGGGGTAGATATGATAGGGGGATACAAGAAGGAAAAGAACTGACACTCGCCAGGAAATAAGAAAAAACAAATTGGAGTTAGGGGTGCGGTTAACTGAGTGTGACGGATATAGAGTGGCGAATAAACGGGAGTTAAATGTACTTATATTCAAGGGGCGGATTTGGCCACCGGGATACCTGGACATATCCTGGTGGACCACTGGAGAAATAGCCCACCCTTTCGTAATCTTTTTGTCTGAATTTTTTGGAACAAACGGATTTTGGTACTTACGAACAATAACCGTTAATTTCATTTGAGCTGTATTAAAAAAAAAAAAACAAGAAAGAAAGGAAGAAAGCTTTTTCTTCTATTTACATGTCGGGCATTTGCTATGAAATTATACAGGGTGTCCGAGAATTATTGGACAAATACAAAATTATATAAAATAAAACATTAAACAGATTCTGATTGTACTAACTTACAATGTAACTACACAAGTTAATAAATTTTGATGTGAGATCCCTTGGTTGCTCGTAGTACGTCCAACGATACTCGATTTCATGCCATGTGTTGGCAAGCATCTGAGGAGTTATGGAATTAATAGCAGCTGTGATACGCTGCTTCAGTTCCTGCAAATCAGTACATGGCGTTTGATAGACACAATCCTTCACATAACCCGACATGAAATATTCCAATGGAATTAGATATGGAGAGCGACGAGGCCACGGAATGGGACCACCACGTCCAATCCATCTGTTGGGGAAATGCTCATTTAGGCACTTACGTACACACGTTGACCAATGCGGAGGCGCGCCGTCTTGTTGGAAAATGACGTTGTCATATCTTTTGATCTGGGGTATAGCGAAATTTTCTAGCATATCCAAGTAAATGTCACCATTTATGGTTTATTCGCAGAAGAAGAAAAAGCCAATCACTTATCTTTTTGATAGGGCGCACCACACATTAACTTTTGGAGAATCACGTTCCAGTTCAATAGCAGCATGAGGCGGTTCACTGCCACATATCCTACAGTTGTGACGATTCACAATACCTGATACATGAAATTTGCATTCATCACAAAAATTACAGTACTGAGTAAGTTTTCGTCGTTTTGCACTCGATTCAGCATATCCACAGCGAAATCGTATCGCAGAGTGTGATAATTTACATGCATCTTTTGCACTATTTGAATTTTATAAGCATGAAACTTCAATTTCTTGTGCAAGATATTGTGAACTGTCGATTTTGGAATGCACAGTTCTCTGCTTGCTTTACGAACGGATTTCCTGGGGCTTCGTCGGAAACTTTCATTAACTTGGTCAACCGTCTCACCGCTGACGCTAGGCCTGCAGGCTCCTTCACGATGTTCCACATTGCCAGTTTCTTTGAACTGTTTCATCCACCGCTTAATTGAATTCGTTGACGGAGGATTACAACCATACTCTAAACGGTACCGTCTTTTAACTTTAATGACAGACTTTAATTCCACAAGCCATAACACACACATCGCCATCTGCTGTACGGATGACATGACTACTGATTGCGCATTTCTCATACATTCCTCATCAGGCCACACCTAGCGCCATCTATCGGATTCTGGGAATAACAATTCTGCAAAACAAAAATATAAAAACCATGTCAGTAATACGTGACATAGAAAAACAGACAATGTTCGTAGGGTTTTTTTACATAATTTTGTAATGCGTCCAATAATTCTCGGACACCCTGTATATGAAAATTCTCCGTACTTATGTGAGAAAAAGAGCCACCGGACCAAGCACGTAGTTACAAATGAAAATCTATTGTTTGACATAGGTCGTTAATCTTGCAGCCCAGGGTCAATGGTAGGCCCCACTCTCCTTTTATAATCTGGAAGGAGGCATTAGTACTTATTTTGATGGCCCATCACCACACACCTTTATCCATAGACTGACATACAGCACGAAGCGGTTCTCTGGCAGGGATATTCCGAAATCAATGTCCCACCAATATTTGTTTAAAACCAAAAAAAAAAAAAAAAAAGAACGATTTAGCAGTACCAATACCGTTACGCAGCAAGCGATCGGGGGGCCAAGTAAGTATGCAAATAAATTGCGTAAGAAAATTGTTAAGTGACATGTGCACATTTCAACTTTCACAGTAATCTTTATGGGGATTAAGTTGGAAATTGGGGCTTTCAAAAGTCTCGTGTTTTATTTCATTTTTTGGTCAACACACAATTTTTAAAAGGATTTTTTTTTTTTGGAATTTTAAAAATTCGATCCTGATTGAATACAGCGTGGTTTGAAGCTATATTCAAATTTGAGCGTATTTAAAATTCTTTCGCAGTTAAATTGCTAAATTTTATTCACAACTGAATTTGTTTTGCAATGCTTATTTCAACAGTTCTCCTTCATCCATGTTCTAACAGAATTTTTTAATGAAGGAATTTATGAGATGCTCTAATGTAGATAAGTGTGATTTTGTCGTGGACCGAAAAACTGAAATACCCAGCGTGATCTGGCCATTCCAATCCCGCACTTGCTAAGTGGAGTCAGAAATTTAGGTTCTGCGGATTATACGCCGATGCGGATAACACGCCGCTTTAAGGAAAAACTCCGTTTTTACGTCATTCCGATGTTTAAAAAATCCATGTCGTAATTTTCAGGGGAGATCATATATTTGTAAAATTACCAGAAATGCGTTAACAATAGGAAAACGCAACGGAAAAACGTAACGCGATACAACGATGATTGGTTCGCTAACAGTTAGAAAGACGTTTTTCTGCTTACGAGCATTTTGACAGATAATACCATGCAACGAAGACGATGTTATTTGCCCTTGCGGACGATCACGTGCTGCTGGAAGCTCGACGTCACACAATTTCGTGGGTACGGTAGTTCTAGCTACGGAATAATTTTTGTTCTTTACACACTTGAAAGCAACAGCAAATCATTTAAAAATTTCCCCTGTCCGATCTTCTTAGTAAAAAATAAGAATATCGGGAAGAGATCCTATTTCTTTAGACCTCTGGGTCATCCCGTTAATCGCGACTTTTCTGTTCGAAGTTACGGTTAGAGACCAACATCGCGGTTACGGATTATACAGCGACTTTTTCCTGAATTTCACAGCCTGAGGATCATACGGACGAAAATAAGGTGTTTATTTTTCAGTGTTAATGTATTCACTGTATTTGTAACATATATAGATAAACATAAAAAATTTTAACCTATGTAGCTGCAGTAATACGAAGTAAAACCGTCACGGGTTGACAATGAGTATCAGTCTTTTTTAGTACCTCCGATAAATACATTATTTATTTTCAACGTTAATATGTTTACTCCCTCTTATTTGCCGACAGACAGATAGATATATTTTCCCCGTATATCACTCTCGTAATATAAGATCAAAGCGTCAGGGATTGACTGTGAATTCCAGTTGTTACTACCAAGTATAAGAACAAACCCTATAATTTTACTTTCATGATACAGGTTTATGTTGCCATGTCTGACTGCGTTTAAAAACATTCTATTTAAAATGGATGCATATCATTATGAGAAATATTCATCTATTTGCATTCTTTTTCTGATGCTCTTCTCCCCACGGTGTCGTAAATACGTATCTGTGTTGCTCCCTATATCTTCCATGCTAAAAGTAGGATTATTTTTTTTTTTCATTGAAGAGCCGTGTTTACCACATATTTTATTTGAAATTAATACCTCAGGAAAAACGAAAAATGTAGGAATCTAGGCAATATTTGTTGTCATCCCGATAACTGTGTTTTAGAAGACAGAATAAGAAGAGTTTTCTTTTCGTGCATTTTCTGATGCGCGAACATGCATAATTTTCCAGATTCGGCGAATGTCATCGAGGCAAATCGCTTGTAGAGGTTGAATGTCAAGCTAGCAGAACTATAAGGCAAACAATGAGCAGGATTTGTTTACCTTGAATGCTGCGATTGGATTTTAGTCATATTCACGTTGAAAATAAAATGTCACTCGTGTACGAGATTTTTAGATATATTTACGCTGTTTGGAGAAACACGGTTTGTTAAAATTGTTAATATATTTCATTTTATATACTCGAATTTTCTTCAGCGATAATGTTTGTAAACTTGGCAATGTTTCGATATATTGATCAGTATTCTGGAGATTATCTTAACATTATGTCGCAAATGTTCAGCAAAAGTTAAGAAGTCATGCTTTCTTTGGCATACAGAAGGCATTAAACACGAATCATTAACATTCTGACCTTTACTCATCCTTTTATTTTTTGTGTTTCGAGGTTTAACATCCACTAGTAGTCTCTCATCCCTAATAAAGCCCCAGCGCCGTGATGGGTAAGTACTACCCACCCAGCTTCATCTGGGTTTCAGACCCGTGCTCATTTGAACAATTAGCCAGAAACCTACTCCTCTGGCAACTCGGACACCGGAGCGGCTCTAGGCTCATCATCCTGGGGATTGTTAAAATCTCCTTTAAATGACTAACAATATTGTGAGGTAACTTATATACTCATAAGTATACGTAGGCCTCAGCTTTATTGAATAGCATTCGAAATAGAGTTGCAAGATGCACAAATTTAAGTAACACAGCAAATGGTGCACTTGCTACCATTGAACAATATTCGAATGAAATCTTCGTTCAATGTGTAGAAAATGCGACGGACTGCTTTTACCTTATTTTGACATCCAATCGCGCAAGTGTGTGCCTTTCATTTTTACCCCATGTACAGAGGTTCGATATATCACGTGATGTTTTAGAATTGCATAGCTATAGTAAAGGGTTGATAAAAGTACACGCATCACAGATCTTGAACCATCTAACTTTGTCAGGGACATGATCAATTCTCACAATGAAATTCTTAGAGGTTCTCCGGACTCACCGTTGCGTCGCTCAACAAAGTCTCTCTAAATGTCCATTCTAAGCCTGCAACTGCACCTGTCTCTGTAAAATAACACCTTCCTCTACAGAGAGCGCAAGAGCTGCGCCATCTCAGTCTTCAAGGTTCCGTGGAAGGAAAACTTCGCACTGCAGTCTCCACTTCTCGCTCTTAGGAATGTTTTTGTCACGTTTTTGTCACGTCGCAAACGGAAACCCCAGTTTAGTTGCCTCCAATTTTACTCACCTGTTGTTATTACTTTTCCTGGTTTTTTAGCAGATCATATGCAAAAAATGCACGCATCACTTTGTCAGTCCGCCCGCTTGTGAACACCAGATCTCTGCAACTATTAGGCTGATTTGAAAAGTCCGTTTTACATCGAGAAGCCCGAAATATGAGGACGATGATCCCTTACTTTCCGATTCTTTTCTAACGAATAATTTCTCTGATAGATGGCGTAAATTCAGCTGTTATCGAATTTAAAATATATTTTATACCACATCATTACTTCTAAATATACGACTGTAAAAATTATATCTTCCTTTCGACACCATTGGTAAGGAAGACTCTTTTGGGTAGAGCCTCTTTTTCGAGCAATGCGCAATTTTTTTCCCCTTAGGGAGCGGAAAGGTAAAATTCGATTTTTCCGATATCTCTGTTTCTAAAAATCCGATTTGAAAAATTTCTTTTTCGTCAGATAGAGTCCCTAGTGGGAAATTTTCAGAATATAATTTCTAATTTTTGATAAAGAACTGTTTTACCAGAAGAGGACGCAAGTGTTCATTTCTGTTTCTGATGTATTTGCTGCAATATCTGCTCTTCTCATAACTAGTTGGGAAAAAAAAATCCTTCGTGGGCAGGTACCACACACCACGAAAATCCTTTTGCGCATATTTTTGGCATGAAATAATACACATTTTTTCGCCAGAGAGGTAGTATATATATCTTTTTCTTTCTTTTTTTTTTCGATATCCCTGCTCCTAACAGACAAAGAAAGAAAATCGAAACAATTTATTTCTTTGTCTCTGTGGGAAATGTTTTTTATGTAATTTTAGATTCTTTTTGAAGCGCAAGACTGCCACTAAAGGGCATACAGTATATGTGCAGCAATATCTCCGCGTCTAAAAATCCAAATGAAAAAATCCCTTTTCCTACGAAATATAAGCGCATTTCTTACCCGAAACAATGCACAATTTTTCCGCTACGGGCGCAAATATTTCATTTGTTTTACTCGATAGCTCTGTTTCTAAAAGTCCAATTTCAAAAATTCTTTTAACACCAGATACCATTCACTTGTGGAGCATTTTACATGCACTCCAAGATTATTGTAGTTCCCAGTCATAGCGGTAGGGGATGCTCTTGTGTATTTCTCTTTGCAACTGAATCTTCACTTGTAAAAGTCATATTAAAAAATCCTTCTTTTTGTATGCTATTTGCTGTAGTAAATACTGGGAACATTATCCTCTTTATATAATGAGCAGTTTTCTCGCTAGCAAGCGTGAATGTCTAAATTTTTTCTCGCTTTCAGAAGACGTATTTGAATTTTTTTTCTTTTTCCTTATAATAGCTTCTTCTATGAAGATGATTTCCGGACAATTTATTTACCTTCCCGTTATTCAAAATTATCCCGCCATGGGGCGTTAGCATACATTTCCATCGAAGTAGTTCATCCGATTCTAAAACTTGCTTAGAAAATTCCTTTTACGCAGGATACTCTTCATTACGAAGAGTGTTTTGCACCCATTTTTTCTTTAAGTAAACCATAGCTTTTTCTCTTGGGGCGTAAAGTTGTGTCACGTTTTCCTGTGTGTATCTTGTACTAACTGTTGGATTTAAAATCTGTTTTGCCTCTGGTATCTTCCGCTATGAAAAACTTTTGAACAATATATTAATTTTTGTATAACACTTTTCAGTTGCTCGTGGAAGTAAATACCTAGTTCTCTTTGTGGATGTTTTAATCATTGTAAAAATTGAGTTGATTTCTTTTTTTTTTTTTTACCGTTTCAATTTACTGTGAGTAATCTCGCTCATACTGCGTATTTTGAATTATGCGCTGGTCTTCCCTATGTGGTGTAAGTGTATGCAGTTTTTTATTTTTTTCTCAATTTATAGATTTTCTGAACATCTGCTTTGAAATATTTTTTCCTCTCGGAATATTATATTATAAGAAATGCAAATGTATATACAAGTACGTTTACATTTCTTATAATGTATGACATACTGCCAGAAGGACAGACCATAGATGGACAGCCGAAATTTTAGATTGGATTCCAAGGGACAGGAAAAGACCCAGAAAAAGACCACATGGGAGATGGGTGGATGAAATTCGTAAATATGCGGGAGTGACATGGAGGAGACTGGCACAAGACAGACCGTTGTGGAGGAAACTTGGGGAGACCTTCGTCCAGCAGTGGATTGATAATGGTTGACAATGATGATGATGATGATGATGATTCGCTTTTTGAAGTTGTGCTTGAAAGATCCTTTTTTAATCGAATAGAAAAAATAACACGGCCAATTTTTATCCAAATATTTTCCAGTTTTCAATTTCCCCTTCTTTTCATATGTGTTTCTAGAAGTGACCAAATATTCATTTAAATGAAGCATAATACGTATTTTCACTTAACAAAGGTCTCGTTGAAAAAAATTTTGTTCATCGGATTTCTGTGGTAATGAATGGTTTTTCAGGCATTGTTCAGTTATTGTGATCAGAAGTTTCTCAGCTAGCTAACTTAAATGCTTGCTTTGTTTGTACGTCACATAATACCTGATTTTCCAAAATAATGGTCGTAACCGAAATAATTCTCAGATTTTGTGATTTTCGCCCAGCTTTGCCACAACGTGGCGTAATCGTACACTTCAGGTGGGAACTGCAACTCTGGCCACCTCAATTTGATATAGTAAAATCCCAAAATCTGAGAATTATTTCGGTTACCAGCATTATTTTGGAAAATCAGGTGTTATGTGACTTACGAACACAGCAAGCATGCTGAGAAACTTATGATCACAATAACTGAACAATGTCATCTGTCGGCTATTACAAATTAGCCGACAGATGGCAGCACGACAGCGCTAAATGCTTTCCTCTCATTTCGCTTGATAGCTGTACAGACCCTATCGAGATGAGAGCAGAGTTTGTAGAAGGAACCCGGTGTGTATTGTAGCTATAATCCGTGTCTTTCGACGTATTTTTTATTTTCTCGATTTCTGCGCGCTATTTTGCTGTAAGATATTGAATTGGAAGAGATACTTTGGTGAAATCGAGATATTTTGGACGAATATACGTGCGTTTCATGGACATTTCTTTTTTTTTAATATTAAAAATATGAGCACGGCCGAATTAAATAATTAAAAAGGCCTAGTCTTCAGGGCTTTATAATCTAGAAAAAATCATAAATACATAAATCATAATATACTACTATATGATTATAGTTTTTTCAATAGTATATCATAATTAGTCTGGTTAATTATAGCATTACAATACATTATTATAATAATCTATGATTTCTTACTATAATTACAATTCTCATATTTTGCATTAATGATATATAATATGTTTATTATTATAATGAAATATTATTTTATCTTACCACTGATAACCATTTCCTTCATTGATTTATTCTACTAGACAGATAGCTTTACGTTCATGAAGAACAAAAGTCCCTGGAGAGAAAGAAGCGTTCACGTGCTGCCTTCTGTCGGCCCATCTCTAATCCCTATATCCAGCCGAAGTGGACTAAGTCGGAAGAAGACCCTATTACAACTTTTCTTTAGGTAAAAAATGAATGCTTAAAAATATTTATCACAAGAAATGCTTTTATATTTTTGTCAATAAGGCCCATTTTAACGGCTCAAAAAAAAAAAAAATTACTAGGATTTCTTTCTTTCAGGGTAATAATCACTATTAATAAAAGAGACTATTAATAATGCATTTTTTTTTATTGGAGGTTTAACGACCACCGTGAGCAACTCAATGGGCTATAAGCAGTCGCCCGTCCCTAATTTAGGGTCACTGGTTCCAGGGAAGGGAGAGAGCCAGTGCCGTAAGACAAACACAACATCCATGCCACACCGGGATTCGAACCCGGACCCCTTCGGACGAATGATCAGAGGCCAACGCCTTAGACCACTGCGCCACCGGGGCGGCATAATGCATTTTGACAGTGTAATAATCACTGTCAAAATGCATTATTAATAGTCTCTTTTCCGCGCCGGTGACCAAGTAGTCAGAGCGTCCGGCTAAAAATCGAATCCCGGATGTGGCATGAATGGTGTGTTTTGCCCTACGGAGTTCCTTCTATCACTCCTCTGGTACCAGTGGCCACAGATTATATAAGGGACTAGATTGGCTGTCTGCTCTGTTGAGCATACGCTTGCGCTTTGACAACCGTGGAGCCACATTGAGCGGGTCAAGATGTTGGAGTGGGGCATATTAAGAAGAGTAATTTGGACTTGGTTATTGCGTAAATCGTGGTAAAAACTTGCTCGGATATAAATCGTACTCTAAGAGACGAAAAAATTTATTGCGCTTACTTATTTGTCTTTATTCCAATGTGAAAAGAATGTATCTGGGAAGGCATTAGTTCGCAAGAAAAATTTAAAATTGGTATTGTATGCAAATACTGAAAATAACAAGAAAACAATTTTACGACTGTAATGAGGCAAATATTTAAAATAATGAAAAATCAAGCGATGCATTTGATATCAACAAGTTGCTATTAAATCCAGAAAACTATTGATTTAAACTCGAAAAATAATGGCTTCCACATACTTTACATAGGAAAGTTGAAATGATGTTAATCGTTTTCCTTGCTAGCGGTTACCTGTGCCATTCTGGTTTGTTTATAATTTTGCTCAAAAATATTAATTTTATTAAAGATTTCGATTCTTTGTTATTCACTAAGGAAATTTCAGTTTTTAACATTTTAAATTATTTATTAGGACAAGCATGCAACCAAAGGACGCATTCAATGTTAAGCATTCAGTAACAAAAAATCTCAAAATTATATTATGTCTCAACAAATAAAAAAAAATCACACTATAGTGTGATTTTTTTTCTTATACAGCACATGACAGAATGCAGTTTCTATTGAATTTAAGCCCTGACCGAATCTGAAATACTGCAATATTTTGTAAGAGCCTTGGCTTTGTAGTTTGCGCTGTGGAATATTATTCTTTTTTCACTTAAATTGTATGACTTCCACCGTTAAATGTGTACTAACTGCTTATAATATTAATATAAATAGTAAATCACAGTACCAAACTCATATTCCGTTGACTTAATGCAAAGTACTCTTGCTTAAATGGAGAGCGATGACCCGCTGAAAATGGCGCCTACATTGTCACGTCTCAAGAGCTGGGTGTCCGATCTAACTTCTTGTATATGATATCTGTGCCAGTGGCCCACTTTATTTGTCATTTTCTTGTAGGACTTCCGTCCACAGTGAGTAGAGTTTAGGTCCCAGCCACCTACAGCGAGATCGCCTTTTGGGCAGGACACAGAAACGGAAGGAATGAGAGCAAGTCTAGCGACTTTGACAGAACAGTTTGTAGTGAGATTAGAGTACAGTAAATGGCGCCACCGTACAAATACGATGTTGCACATAGAGGGGCGAGAGAATTTCATGGGGGACATAGGAAAGGATGCCCATTTAACCAGTGGGTCCAGACTGGGGGCCGTCACTTAACGTGCTCGTCCGATATTCAGCGATTGTTAGTAAGTCACACCATCTCTGAAAGATCAGTCCAGGTTCGAACCTGAAGACCCTGCATTGATAGTCTGCCGCGCTAACCACTAAGCCATCCGCGGCTCCCAGTGGCCCTAATTAGGAATGGGGAATTCCTTTTATACCTAGAAGTACATCGCAGAACCTGAACCTCGAAATAAAAATAAAAATGGTATCTTCGTCAGTTTTCCTACTTTTACAACTTAATATCAAAAACACACGTAATTTTTTCCCCTGTAAAAGTGTATTGCACAACTCCAGAAAGTACATACGAAAAAATTGCTCTTTATTGCAAAGAAAAATCGCATTAATGATGATACACCTGGAATTATGCAACGTAAAAAGCGATCAGTTTTTACACGGAGTGGTAATAGCGTACGTATCTTTAACCGTTCGCCCCCACCCGGCCACCCAGCCAATGCGCAAAATTGCAGCTATTTTGGTTGAAATTAAATTGAGGAAAATGTACTTTCTTCACGAACCTAAATTGTACGTTGAGAGGAATATGAGTTGCCTTATCTCTGATAGTGTTGTTTGGAAATCTGAGTCCCACAATGTTAGCTCTTTTGGATGACTTTAGCTCGAACACATTTCGTGACCCATATCAGCATTATCTCTAGAAAAATTTAAGGGAAAATTACTGCTCAAGATCCTAAACTGTGCTCTAGCACCTCAAGAAATCTCAACATTTGAGCTAACTCTCTTCTGTTTGTAACACTGGAATCCGCTTGAGTGCTAGTGGTAACGTTTTTAACTCAGAATCTGAGAACAAGGAGTTTTAGAACAGTGAGATCTTCAAGATTTGAAGTGTAGGCGACGACGGCAGTATTGCTAGGGTGCTGGAGCATCCCTTAAAGTTATTCGGGGGTTACAGAGTACCTTCCCCGATTTTTTTATTTTTTAATACTTTCGCATATGTGTGCACATAGAAGCACTATAGTATTAATTTTATGAGCTTTCCACAACTTCTGAACAGACTGGCAAAATTGTGAAACATTTAAGTCGGTACTTGCACAATAGAAACTTCGAAGAAAAAATTAAGACTTTTTGTCTATCTTTCACACATCTCATTGGTTCCTCTACGCTATAAAATAATGAAAAATTGAAAACCGTAACTTCCAGTTGAAGATTTATCGGATTGAGAATGACAAGAACAAAAAAAAAACTGTTTCAAAGATCGGCGTTTTCTTACTCACTGGCCTTTCAAAAAGATTTTGATGAAAAATTCTTTTTGAAAGGCCAGTAACGAAAAACAAACCAACGCAGAACGAATGAGTATCGGATACTGAACTTAACAATAGGAAGAAGCTTAAGGGCTTTGAAAAATTACATTCAAGGTTAAGCGCTCAGAGAACTGTTTGAGACACAGCCCAAAAGATTAGTTAGCTCTTCATCCCAACAACATGTTCAGAAAGTCATGGAGGTTAAGCATTATATGTCAGCCCGTGGCGTATATTCGAGGCTAGCTGCGAAGCCCAGAGAATGCACAAATAAAAGTCAATTAAATATACACAAATAAAAGTCAATTAAATATACACAAATAAAAGTCAATTAAATATACACAAATAAAAGTCAATTAAATATACACAAATAAAAGTCAATTAAATATACACAAATAAAAGTCAATTAAATATACACAAATAAAAGTCAATTAAATATACACAAATAAAAGTCAATTATCAATGGCATTAAGATATGTCGATGCTTTCTCTGCGAAAAAAACACGTGCGGATTCGCATCTTTGACTCAGTCTGGCGAGCGAAAACCAATGGCATAACGCAAGCAGCTCTTACAGAGTCTTCACTGTTCTGATTCGAAGACCTTCGATATGATTGCCTGCGAGCGTTTCCATGACAACTTGAATGAGCGGGTGGAGGGGAATGGACCATTGCTTTGCGCAACGGTTCGCTCAGAAAAGGGAAGACTTCGACTACCTCAGTCACTCGCATGCTTCAGCCTGTAACAGCGCGTGTTTCGCAAGAGTTGTTTCAGTTTGTGTTGAGTGTCAATGAATTAAAATCAGTGAAATTATATCTTAAATTCGTGGCTTTGTTGGATTCGAACTGCTCTGATAAATTGTGTGAAAGCTTCGCAACATCTACTGTCAGAACTTAAACAATTATATGCTTCAAATTTTGATACAGCTGGACTAAAAATGAATTGAAGGTGATTTATTCCCTTGATGAAAAAAACCAATCAGTCAGACATTGCTTGTTACATGAAATTAAATAAATTGGACATAGTGTTTAGTTAGGTATACAAATTAGCAGTTTCCATCAGCAACTGCCGGAAGACGTTTTCATGCATTAAAAAGAATCAAGATAGAGCCACACAAGGACATGTACATTCGAGAAACTTGGCTGATTTGTCAATAGAGAAAAACATTCTTTTTAAATATGAAAAAGTACTCGGAAGAAACTTTTTATGAAAACATAACACTCAAGTTCACACAAAAGGAAAGAAGAATGGAGTTCTTGCACAAATAAAGTATTCAAATCCTAATCCTCATAATTATTTGGTATCATATTAGCAATAGCATGTATACCTAAAATAAGTTACTTCTATTACTTAACAATTAAAAATTAAACTTTGCAATTACAAAATAACAGTATTGGGGGGAGGGGGAGGTAGCCCAGGTCTCGGACCCAAAACACGCCACTGATATCAGAATGTTATTTTCTATGCCTCCATTCACTGTGTTGTAAAATTCTCTTCGTGGATACACCACATCCTAGATGTTCACACCTCATAGTGTATGTTACTCTGTACCCTAGTGAACTGCATGGAATATTGCATGAGACTAACTTAAGTCTTTAAAAATAAAACACTGAAGGGCGCAGCGTTCTTTTTTAGTTAAAATTTCAATTTTTTACATCCCCCAGCCCCAGAGCAGGAATTTAGGCTTCTGGATTGATCATTCTGGGAGGACAACCTCCCTCCAGGTAGCTACGGACCTTGTTTCTGATGTTTCCGGCGTAAAATGAAGCAAATATAAATAATGGGAACATGAGATACATTAGGTACGTTCCAAGATTTTCAGTAATCAACACAAAATACTTTAAAAATGTTTTATTTTATAAAATTTACGTATTGAAAATCGTATAACGTTTAAGAAAATATTTTTAAAAAAAACGTCGCCCGGTGACGCAGTGGTCAAAGCACTGGCTTATGATCGTTCGTCCAAGATAGGCTCCGGTTCAAATCCCGGTTAGGCATGGATATTATGTTTGTTGTATAGTACTTGCTCTCTCCCTTCCCTGGAACCAGTGACCTTAAATTAGGGACGGGCGACTGCTTTGAGTTGCTCGTTGTGGTTGTTCAACCCCCGAAAAAAAAAAAATTAGTGCTTTAAAAACGATAGAGTGAATGTCTGTTATGTTTTCTTCTTTTCTGTTTTATGACCAACCTGAGCAGCTCAATGAGCTATAATCAGTCGTCCGTCCCTAATTTACGGTCACTGATTCAAGGAACGGACAGAGCCAGTGCGGTAAGACAAACGCAATATCCACGCCTCACCGGGATTCAAACCCAGACCCATCTCGGACGAACGCTCATACCACTCGCTTCTTCTTTCCCGAATAAGTTGAGCCTATAGTATGGCCGTAGATCTGTATCGATTCCTTTCTTAACGGTTGAGCTCCACTCCCAGTTGTGGTCGTTGCTACAGAAGATCTCACATCCCTTATTAAGATAGCCTCTTTCATTTCTTTAGCTGTGAGTGTCCTTGACTGCATTGGACAGTCAGCTTCATTTCCCCCTGTATCTCTTTGTGTGTGTTCTAAATCTTCTGTTGAACTTTACCCTGACTCTGAAAGAGTTCATTTATGTCACCAACTTCTACATCATCTAGCCCTATTTTCTTTGTTGTCTCTGTCACATACTCAACTTTGAGCCTACAACTTAAAGCAGAGACGCAAGCTTTAACAACTATTTTTTTAATTATTTAAATTTTAGTATTACAGTCTCATCACAATGTCGGGACCATCTGTTTCTAAGAAATCAGTCAGAGTCATGACACATTACCCCCTCCCCTTAGTCAGAGTCATGACACATTACCCCCTCCCCTTAGTCAGAGTCATGACACATTACCCCCTCCCCTTAGTCAGAGTCATGACACATTACCCCCTCCCCTCAGTCAGAGTCATGACACATTACCCCCTCCCCTTAGTCGTGATCTTCGTATGAGAGGTGCAAAAGCGAAGCGGGCGTAAATTTAAGTAGTGTAAACCGAATCCTACCAATATAAAGAATTTTAAAGAAAAATGACCCCCTTTTTAAAAATCTTGGAAAAATATATAACTACAAATTTATAATGATGTCCGAAATTTTTTAAGAGGGTGACCAAGTATTTAGCCCTTTTAAACAGAGCACTAAAATGTATATTTATACTGGTATCTAATAGCGCCAAACTACATTTTTTTGTGTTGGAGCATATGCTTCCAAATATACGATTTCTATCCAGTTTTGTATAATATAATATGAAATACAGTCGCGCCCGTTTATAACAAACTTGAAGGGACTATGAAAAAATTTCATTATAGCCATAAATAGGTGCTTTTCATCTGTTATAAAAGTTTTTTAACATGTGATTTTCTACGAAAAAAAGGTACCTGACAATTTGTACGTTGTAACCGTAAAATTCGTTATAAACAACTTTGTTATAAACGGGAGAGACTGTATACACATAATTTCGATTTCTCTCAATCGTAAATTTTATCATGCGAAAATTTAAATGTTTTCATTCATGTTCTTCTTACCTCTGTGAAAAGAATGAAGGTATTTTATGCGAATTATAGAATGTTTTTCATTTTATCTAGCATTATTAGTGCAGTCGCGCCCGTTTATAACGAAATCGTTTATAGCGAATTAACGGTTATAACGTACAAATTACAGGTTCCTTTGCTTCGGTAGAAAATTACATGTTGAAAAACTTTTTATAACGAATGAAAAGTATCCATTTACGGCTATAACGAACTTCCTAGACCCAAACCATACAGCTGTAACAACAATCCACTGTTAGAGCACAGCTGGGTTGGAGAGGGAAGGAAAAGCAAAACAGATTAACAAAATTGGCTCAAGAAGTGAGTGTACGAGTGTGGGAAAGAAGGGGGAACGCAACGAGGCTTCATAAAATTGAATAGACTAGGAGTGATGGGCGTGTCCGGAGGGATTATTGAGTTCCAGGAATTTGGGATTGGAATGTGAAATGCACGAGAAGCAGAGAAATTGAGAAAAAAGCAGAGGAAAACAACAGACTTTTTGGACTCTGATAATGATGAAGAAGGTACCGTCATTACTGAAACAGAAATGTTAGTTGCTAGCACAATTTCTTTTCTAGAAAATGTTACGCAATTCTTGATGTCACGCGGCGTTTTTACGGAAGAAACAGCAACAAAATTAGATTTTCTCGAGAATTTAATAATGAGACCATGCTCCGTAAAAAAGCAATGTAGTTTGGACATCTCGTTAATAAAGAAGTAAAGTTTGAAATTTTAATTTTCATGGTAATTTTTTTTAATTTACGTATTTCTTATAACGAATTTATGGATATAAAGAAATTTTTTCATAGTCTCTTCGAGTTCGTTATAAACAGAGCGATTGAATTTTAAAAACTTTTAGGACAGCGGATGTTGTTGCTGCAAAAGAAAGCGTTTGTGCTACTGAAGAAGTTTTAATTAATATTACACCAAGATAAAGGGAAAAGGCACAAATCAAGAATTCTAAAATACAGCATTTATGTGTAGCACTTGCCGATTAGATTTTATAAATAGAATATTAGAATTTTCCGAAGATACTTTTCCTAGAAACAATTCGTGACACAAAGATCCTGGCTGCATCATCCAGTTACTGAGAAGTCAAGTTCAATTCCGCTGCTCCAGTGTGGGATGACATAAAAACATTAGCTTCCAACTCCACCCCTAAATCTACCGCTATTCGAGAAACTTTGGAGATCATAACCAACAGCGAGTCATGCAATTATAGCGTCTCGCTGGAGTTGCCACTAGTTTGGAACCAGTTCTTCAAATAGTGATTACCTTCTGTTTAGCTTTCGTGATTCCGCGTGCTAAACGAACATGACGCCTCGAGTCTTTGAATGAATAATTACATTCGCATCTGTTCGTTTATTGTCAAGTCAAGACACCGCGGTCAAATTGTTGAAGTGTTCTATTATCCAGTTTGCAGTTAGTTGTCTACCTTCCTTGAAAAAACCATCTGGTTGATGCGCGAAAGTTTAGAAACTTTGATTTCTATTCTACTCCAATAAATTCGGGTTACTAGTATAGTTATACTATCATATTTTAAGTGTAGTTGGTGTAAAGTTCCTTCTGTTATTATTTCTATTTCATCTGTTTGGTCTTGGTAAGTATACAGCAAGTTTTCAAATTTGTGGAATGATGCATGGAACCGAAAGTAAATGAGCAAAATGTTTTTAATTTATATTGTGTGATATGATTGACTGCTCAAAATTTCAGTCAAATGAGTGAAGTCATCCTAATGTGTCCTGCCTCCTCGAGAAATGTTTGGACTTCGGAACCTTCTTATCCTCCCCAGGAGGAAAGCCAAAAAAGCACCATACGAGAGGCATTCCATTTTCGGCGGCGTGTGTTAAACAACGATACTTTAGGGTGCCGAACCGTTTCATGACTTTTCGATACTTTTTACTCTAACTATAGCAGACTAGAAGAAGAATATCTCCAAGCTCTGTCAGGAAACGTTTACTATTCCCTTAGAGCGTGGTAAGCTGCCTGTTCTCTATCATGGTCTCGTTGTCAAAAGTGCAGGAACCTGATAATTGATGGGCATTTCGAGGACATGGGCATAGATAGGGCCACGCTGGTAAATGCGATCCTGTGGCGCTGGAAGAGAGAGTGTCATTACTTTAAGTTCTATATTCACAGCTGAGTATGTCTGCGCAAAAAAAAAAAAAAGGTGAATTTGGTAGTATCAGGAGAATACCTAAATCATGTTGATATGTTCGATTTGACGCCAGCAAAAGAAGCACAAAAATAAAATAGAAACATGATGCGTACTAATATTATGTGGTTTACGGAACCTGTGGGGAAATGCCTACAAAGACTGACCTCTGAGGTGCTACTGTGCATATTCATAACATAAATTTTAGTTTTCAATAGTTAATAACCTTTGTTCAAGTCAAGCATTTCTATGTAGAAGTAGATTTTCATACTTCGTGTACGAATCAGTATATAACAATAAGGAACAGTAGCCGACTAGTGATTTATAAACGGCCCTGAAAGTGTACGGCTGTGGTGTGGTCGCACGTATCCATTGGTACAACACCGGCTTCTTTCAAACAGACGACAAACCAATGGTACATCATGGTTTTGGCGTGCTTTTTCGGTAACATATTGCTAAAAGAAAACTGTTTCAGAGTACCGTTAATAATAACTTCATAAAAATATGTGGAACGATTTATTTCCTGAGTCGTCTAATCAGACTGTCCGTGATATTGATACTGATTTTTGGGACCGGCACCTTCATAACAGTACGCTCGATAAATCTGAATTTGTGGAGACATCCAGTACAGGACATAAAATGGATCGTAACTAACCTATCGAATAGATCCTCACTAATGCCTGTATAAGCCGGACAAACCGGAATTTGGAGGAACATCCAATACGGGTCATAAAATGATTCGTAACTAATCCATTGAATAGATCATTGGTAATGGCTGTATATGCCTGATAAACCTGAATTTGTGGAGACATCCAGTGCATGAAATAAAGTGGATCGTAACTAATCCATGGACTAAATCCTTGATATTGACTATATAAGCCCATAAACCTGAATTTGGGGGGACATCCAGTACAGGTCATAAGATGATTCATTAATAATCCATCTAACAGATCCTTACATCGTATTGTTTATCCGCATTATATGTAGTCTTATTTTCAATTCCATCGTCTAAAGTAACACCCAAAGTATTCGCTGTTCGCAAACGATTTGGTGACAGATTGCCAAACTTCATAATTTTTCAGGCTTCCAACTTTTCACATGTTATTAACGACTGCCCTTCTTGTATGATACCGTAGCCGTAGCAGTAAGAAGTTTAAGTGGGCCTCTTATTCAACGTTTCGGAGAGGACTCACAATTAGAAAACTTTCCTGACTACTAGAAATCTTGACCCATCGGCCAGCTCTTTTACCACATGTCCACGCAGTTCGGATTAACAAGATGAACACTGGACTAATATTTGGACACATTTCTCTCGTGTTGGATAAACTTCAGCAAGCTGGAAAGCTAAACGTCATTTAAAGAACGTATGCTTCCAAAAATGGTCATTTATTACAGACGTCCAAGCATTAGGATCTTAAACCTGGTAGTCGCATTACAATAATCCCGTGCATACCCTTCTCGCAACATATGCCTGTACACTTTCACAGCCTCACATTTTTCCATTCTTCAGAGACAGTTATTTTAAATGTTAAACTCTGTGATGTGATCCGTTATCCGAAGAATAATATGCAGCATACTCATCGTTTGAGGTCGCACTTGTTGTTGTAGCCTGTGGTAATAATTCCTTCTCATTAGCAACACCCAATAGTGCTAAAGATTATATCATCTAAGTTCCACAGTGCAAAGAGACTACATTCGATAAGATTGCTTGCCATTTTATGGCGAAATATTGTCGAATTTAAAGTTTTGCTATGTTTTGAGCATGTTGTAATTAATACCCAAAGCTTAATTTCGTAATATTCCAATGGCTGTTTCTTGTTATTAGAAGAACCACAAATCCGATTAACTTGTAGATCTGTACCAGCCATTCTTGGATTTTCAAAGTCGTAATCCTTTCTTTATCAATCATTTCACCTTTGATTTCAATTATATTTCAGAAAGGTGAGTTAGGAATAGAAATGCCGTGTCAGAAACAGTACAGTATGATATAACTGCACTTTCCAATGATGACATATCTGCAAAATCAGTACCAACAATATCTCTTGAAGATATCTGAAGAGTACTTGAAGATATCTGAGTTGTTAGCTTGATTGATTACTGTGAAGTTGTATGCGTTTTGTCTACTTCATGGAATGAAATTCACTGGGCCGCGCCATTCTTGATTTTCTCCCGGTTTGTGGTAGAAATTGCACGACAGAAT
This sequence comes from Macrothele yani, assembly GCA_039090855.1. NCBI lineage: Eukaryota > Metazoa > Arthropoda > Arachnida > Araneae > Macrothelidae > Macrothele > Macrothele yani. The sequence continues at coordinate 139,630,661 of CM076994.1, forward strand.
GAACGCCCTGATGTAAAATGTCTGACGCAACAAAGGAATAACCTCTGGAGAAAGAGAGATCTCACTATTCCTTCATCGTGAGATATCTACATTGGGTAAAGTCATATGTCACTGGGGCTCCCGCAAAGCAGTGAGCCTCCTCGTGGAAAGCCAGATAGACCTTGTTCTAATATTCTGAACAGCATACCACCCGTATGATTAGGTTTCCAAGATGTTTTGATTTTTTCCTACATATACGTCAAAGTTTTCATTGCTATCTGTTACATCCCCAAATGTGCTTTTGGAAATTTACTGTGGTTACCAAATAAGTGCTCTTAATTGTCAGCTAAAACTTCACATCTTTAGAGATTTCAGCTGCAATTGAAATATATGTTCAATAAAACAGGCTTTTCAGCATTGATGGGCTAGTTTTATGTTACTCGAACGGCTTGGAACCCGGAACCTCCATGTGCAGAAAAGTACGTTTGGCCATAGGCAGCCCGAATGGGAAGGACTTCAGAGGCGGAACAATTTTCGAAACAAAGTCGCTACCTTCTCTTCTAGCTTCGTCCCAAACAAGAACCGAGAAGCATGCCGTGAATTGTAAAGAAGATTTGCAGAGAAGCAAAAGGTCACTCTAATATAAGTATTTGTGCATTATTGCACACCCCTGCGTCTATTAATGGAACTCAAGAGCTTACATAAAGAAACATGTGATAGCTTACAGATTAGAATGCCGAAAGACTAATATTTCTTCATCTGTGTACTGCCTACACAACGACCCTTCTGTGTAACACCACTGATGAAGAGTCGTTGTGTAGACAGTACACAGATGAAGAAATCTTAAGATGAAAATTTTCATCTCGTTAACAGTTTTTTTATTAGAGGTTTAACCACCCCCGTGAGCAACTCAATGGGCTGTAAGCAGTCTCTTGTCCCCAATTTGGGGGCCACTGGTTCCAGGGAAGGGAGAGAGCCAGTGCCGTAACAGAAACACAACATCCATGCCTCACCGGGATTCGAACCCGGACCCCTTACGGACGAATGATCAGAGGCCATCGCTTAGACCACTGCGCCACCGGGGCAGCATCTAGTGCACAATACACAAAAGCTTGCTATGAAACGAAAACCGCATGACGCTCTCTCATTGGAGATTTTTTTTTATTGGAGGTTTAACGACCACCGTGAGCAACTCAATGGGCTATAAGCAGTCGCCCGTCCCTAATTTAGGGTCACTGGTTCCAGCGAAGGGAGAGCCAGTACCGTAAGACAAACACAACATCCATGCCTGACGGGATTCGAACCCGGACCCCTTATGGACGAATGATCAGTGGCCAGCGCCTTAGACCACTGCGTCACCGGGGCGGCACATTGGAGATTATAACTGTGCTTCAGTACAATGTTTTTCTTGTTTTTTTTTATTGGAGGTTTAACGACCACCGTTAGCAACTCAATGGGCTATAAGCAGTCGCCCGTCACTAATTTAGGGTCACTGGTTCCAGGGAAGGGAGAGAGCCAGTGCCGTAAGACAAACACAACATCCATGCCTCACGGGATTCGAACCCGGACCCCTTTCGGACGAATGATCAGAAGCCATCGCTTTGACCACTGCGCCACCGGGGCGGCCAGTACAATGTTGTTTCAGCAACCAATTGGACGCAAAGATTTGTTCTGACAATCGCATTTAAATACCAGAACTCTGTTCTTCCTATTTTGTTTACAGTGTGTGGAATAATATTGAGATATCGTATCTCCTTGGAAATTTATTGTTTGCGTTTTTCCAAGATTCAGTTTTCTCCTGGTGCGTAAAAGGATTTCTTAAGATTTCATTTCTTTAACCGTCCGGGTGGCAAGCACACGTATATATACCTTCAGAGATTTCTGTGCCCAAAGCGACGGTGACACAATAATACGCACATCTAAAACCTGTTCAAAAGAGGCAAGACCGCTCTACTGCGTCGAAAACATTTTCGGGCTCACAGTGGCGAGAACGCATATGCGTATCTCAACGACGACGAACGCTACAAAAAAGACAGGACGCTTTTAGGGTAGTCTCCTGTTGCATATACATGTCGACTAAATTTCGCATTGCCTCTTCCAAACCTGTTGCCACCTGGGGGTTAAAAGGATTAACGAAATTTACAGAACTTTATGAAACAGAAAGTAGTATCCCCCTGATCATAAAAAACGTCTTCCATGACTTGTATCATTTTATGGAATTAAGAATTACAATGATCATCTTCGAAGCGATTAATCGCACGTGACTTTCCTTAGAAAAGTTCAGGATTCAGGTATTCGGGTAATTTTTGTGGCAGGGAAAGAAAGGTAACCTCTTGTTGAATTGAAAGAAATATATCACTTGTGAAAGTAACCAGAGAATTTGCTCACAACATGAATTAGAAAAACAAGAAAATCAGAGATATCAAATGAAAGAGTTGTTTTTGAATAACAATCATCCACAAGCTGTTAGCATGATGCTTAAAACAGAACTTCAGTCACCATACACGTGAGTGCTCATTCAATATAATAATCTTATCGCTCTACTCTCTCGTAACGTTGAATACAAGCTACGAAACATTCGTGAAAGATTGTACATAACCCTTTACAGATTAAACATGTGTCGCTCATCTAACGTTTTCTTTTGCAGCTATTATCTTGTGAGTCTTACTATGTAGTTTACCCTTTGTTCTTCTGTCAGAAGTTGCCAACGTCAAATTCATTGGATGGAACTTTGTGTCGTTACGTCAGAAAATATTTAACGAGAATAAAACAAATTTACATCAGAACAAAGAAACATAAAAGGAAGGTTAAAATTGAGGTATACCTCTAATCGCATAATACTGCCTTTTAGAAGTAGAGAAATGCTTTTCGACTTGAGAAGTAGAAGCTAAGGAAAGATTACCCTGGGCTCTTACCTCTCAAATCAAACAGCATTTCTCTACGTCTCATCGCATAATAATGCTTTTTAGAAGCAGAGAAATGTTGTTCGATTTGAGGAATAGGAGCCCAAGAAAAGATCGCTCTTGAGATCCTATTCCTCAAGCTTCTCTGCTTCTAAAAGGCATTGTTATGCGTTATTTTTTCTTTATTATTTTCTTTTTTGATTGGAGGTTTTGTGACGTACTACAGAAGTGAAGCTCATATCAAGACGGCAGATCTGTAGGGATAAATTCTGTCGGTGTAATTTTCAGTAGAACAACTAGCTCCGGAGCGAGCAGGCGTAGATTCGAATCTCACCACCTGGAAATTTGTGAATTTCACATTGGCAGAAAATAGATCTACTGGCCTTTGGGTTCTTCGAAAATGTGTGTGATGTTCCTTCCACACATGGTCTGAAATTAATCAGAATTCCTTCTTCGCTTCAAAAAAAAAAAAAAATTAAGAGGGAGAGGACAAATCTGCAGGGATAAATTCTGTCGGTGCAGTTTAGTCGGTAGAACAACTAACTCCGAAGTGAGGAGGCGTAGGTTCAAATCCCACCATCGGCAAAGTGAATTTCACAGTTTAACGACCACCCTAAGTAACTCAATCGGCTATAAGTAGTCGTCCTTCCCTAATTTAGGGCCGCTGGTTCCGGGGAAGAGAGACAGTCAGTGCGATAAGGCAAATGCAACATCCATGCCTCACCGGGATTCAAACACGGACCCTTCGCGGACAAATGGTCATTAGCCATCGGTTGTACCACTGAGCCACCGGGGCGGCTATTATGAGTTGTAATGCATAATAATGATATAGTTATGCGTCCATTTTATTTATTTTTCTTATGCAACAAGATATTTAATCGTGATGACTTTCTGTGACGAAAGGTTCCAGTACGAAAGGAAAGCTGAAACTAATCCTGATATCAATTTCAAGTTTTCCACGTCATTTGATTTTAACGGAAGACAAAAGGTAAAGTGGAATTAGGAGAATATCAGAAAGCCGCCCCGGGGGCACAGTGTCGGAGCTGTGGCTTATGACCATTCATCCGAGATGGGTCCAGGTTCGAATCCCGGTGAGGCATGGATGTCATGTTTGTCTTACGACACTGGCTCTCTCCCTTTCCGAGAACCAGTGGCCATAAATTAGGGACGGGCGACTACTTATAGCCCATTGAGTTGCTCACGGTGGTAGTAAAAACCCCAACAAAAAGAAAAAAAGAATATCAGAAAGTGACAACTTTCACACGACTTTAGAGGATCTAAAAAAGAGGATGAGCTTTTTTAACTATCACACATGTGTTTAATCCTTATGAGCAATGCGGTTAAGTTTGGGTTTATCACCTCAGAATTGAAGTTCTATGGTAGTAAGTGGAAAACTATGCGTGTTCGATGCACTTGCTATGTGCTTACGAACTGAGTTCAGTCATCGAAATACACAAACGGTGCAACCCAATAAAAGAGAGTTAGTGTTTACAATAAACAATAGTATGCAATGTAAAACACAATAAAACAACAATCTGAATTATTAACACAGCAATTAGCTATATTACAGCAAGTATTGACAGAGCAATTTACTTACCTGACTGACTGTAAACAAAAATGTTGTGAACGAAATATCTTAGGGGAATATATCTCCTCGTGTAAAATGTTTAACTATACAGCAGAGAATAGTTGGTTTGAGTCTGGTACTTCCTATTGTGCTTAGTCTAGTTTTCGGATGTTATCCTTATCATATTTACACAAAAAAATGGATTGTCATCTTCAAAATTTGTGCTATGTAATTTTTTTTAATTCAATTGTAATTGTCGTTTGTCTTAGCTGGAACGTTTTCTCCATTCAATTCCCCTCAGAGCGCCAAGAAAAGGGGATTTTTCGTACGGCCCCTAAAGATTTGTGCCCAAATGTCCGGGTGCCCAAAAGACTGGTGTCCAAGTGTCCTAAACTCGTCTCAGTGATCCAACTGTACACAGCGACATAAAACCTTCCTTACCCTTGGTGAGTCACCGCCTTAAAATCTGTTCGTCTTCCAGTCTCTGTTTCTGACCAAGTGGAAATCATACGACACAAAAGTAAACTATTTTATAAACCCTCTCTCTCTCTCTCTGTATGTATCTATTTATCTATCTATCTATTACTTGCCCAGACATGCCGCCTGGGCCCTTGGTAATCATATCATATCATCATATCATATGTAGAGGATTTTAAAAAGGGAGTGTCTGACCCCAGGTCTTAAACAACCCTTAGAAACAGGAAGCTAGGAGATTTGGGCTAGATTGCCCGGTAGGAAAGTGACACGGAAGCGAAGTAGAAAAGGGGAGGAAGACGCCCTTATTTATTACCGGGGGCCAGTACCCGGGGTCCGACGGCTTAACGTGCCCATCCGACGCACGGCGGATATTTAGTGGATCGAGCGTTCGTACCTACCTGGGATCGAACCGGAGGTCTTCTCCGTGGCAGGCACGAACGTTGACCATTAGGCCACCCGCGGCCCTACCCTTGGTAATGGTGGGCCCAAAGGCTATATAACCCTTGTAGACCACCTCCCTTAATCCGGCCGTGGTTGTGAGGATTTTTACAGACTGATAGATTCCTCAAAAGAGAAGTTTGATTTTCATAGGCTTTATGATATTTGCAGTGCGATAAAATACTTTATAATTTGTGACGCTCTTTATTTCTTTCCCCGCCAATTTGATTGTCAATAAATAAATTTTTAAGGAACAACTTGTACTCGTTTAAAGCATAAAATTTACAATAGCATTTAACATTTAGAAATTGCGTTTATACGATCTTTACATTTATACAATTTTAAGGTAACTCTGAAAATAAACGTATAACCTAGGTTTTACTGTATATAGAAAATTAGCTGGTGTTTTAAACCGTACAGTTACTATTTATTTAACTATCTGAATATCCGTACAGTGACTTCGTTTAATTGACGCCTATGGTAGGAGCCACACTGGCCACGCCCTAGTTACGGCCCTGTTAATGAAACAGCACTTTCAGAAGAAATATGTTTATGATTCATCGGATAAAAAAAAAACATTAAAATATCATTAGGAAAAAAACCGTTATGTCAGCTGATCGCCGTTTGCATCTTTTCCAGTTTACCCTCATCACCACCACTGCTACAGACAACAGCAGAAAGTAACCCAAACGCTTTTTTCTCACAGTTTGCTTGCTTATTGGAAGTGTGTCGCAAGCAGTGAGTGCCCGTGTGATATGGAACCGGATTTTTGGCTCATTCCTTTTCTCAGCGCTCTTTGCTCGAACGAAGACAGTCTCCGTTCGAGCCCGCCGCCTCAGAAGGAGTCGAGAACCCTTCGCCGTCAAACGCCGTAGTTGATGCCCGCAGATAAATGGCCACGGGACGTTCCACAAAACCCATTCAAGACGCGGGATGGAGTTGGGTCATCGCTGCCGCCTGCTGCTGGGTCACTTTCGTCATTCAGGGATTGGTCCGAAGTAGCGGAGTCATCTACGTTTCCCTTATCGACACTTTTGAGGTCACGAGGGCTCAAGCCTCTTGGCCGTTCACTTTGCGTATAGCTGTGTGGAATCTTAGTGGTAAGTGCCCTTCTCGTTTTTTTTTTGTTTGTTTTTTTATAATTCGTGTCACTGTAGTCGCCTGTGTTTGTGATCAGCTGCTATCCGAGGAGATCAGCACTCGAGGAGGCAATACTTCACTGATTAGCTAAGCAACACAGCTTGCCCTTTCGGCGCTGGATGTATAAAAAAGTACAAAACGTAAATCTGTCTCCCCATTTTTTTTTTTTTTTTTTGCAGATGTGAAAAGCACACTGCAAAAAAATGTTATTTTTTTTTCTTTCAATCTGTAGATACGATATATCCATCTCCAGAAACCATACTGGAGGAATTATTCAAATATCAGATAGTGCAAACATCACCAAGACTGTTAATTCTGAAGATTTCATGGTGTGCGATATTTCGTTTAATTTATTTTTTTGTACATTTTGGAAACACGATATTTCATCTTGATGAGTGAACTATTTCTGTTCATTTATATTTCTGTGTACTAAGAAACCAGTGTGTAATGTTTCTCAGCTAGATAGACATAAATGTGTAGACTAGCTTCTCTGATTCTGTTTCTTTAAAATTCTCTGGGTATCTCATAAGGTGCGCAAGCGTATATACAGGGCCGGATGGAGCTCTTGCGGGGCCCTGGGCGAAATTTCATTTCATTGCGGTGCTCAGAGCAAAATTTCATTGTGAGCACTAAAAAATAAATCTCATATTTTAATAAAGTCGTTTCTGAAAATTATCGTTCGTGAGGAAGACACACGAACACTACCGTAAAGACAAAACCATTATCTCAAAGAAGTATTTGCTTTAAACTTAAGAAAAAGACCATAATACAGACTGAAAGTTCAGAGACAGAGAGAGAGAGAGAGAGAAAGAGAGAGAGAGGAAGAGAAATAGAGAGAGGAGGGAAGATATAGAGAGAGAAAGATAAAAAGAGATAGAGAAAGAGAGAAAATGAGAAGGGGAGAGAGAAAATGAGAGGGGGAGAAAGAAATATAGAGAGGAGGGAAGATAGAGAGAGAGAAATATAAAAAGAGATAGAGAGAGGAAGAGAGATAGAGAAAAAGAAAATGAGAGGGGAGAGAGAGGAAGAGAGATAGAGAAAAAGAAAATGAGAGGGGGAGAGAGATAGAGAGAGAGAGAGAGAGAGAGAGAGAGAGAGAGAGAGAGAGAAAGTAAAAAGTGTTAAAATCTACTATTTTCTTTCCCAGAAGAAAAGGTTTAGGTTGCATTGTGACAGCTTATTCACAAAATGATAAAAATATACCTGCTTAGCGAATATTTTCTCATTGCGAATATTTTTGTATAGGAGATCATCATCATCATCATTGTCAACCATTATCAATCCACTGCTGGACGAAGGTCTCCCCAAGTTTCCTCCACAACGGTCTGTCTTGTGCCAGTCTCCTCCATGTCACTCCCGCATATTTACGAATTTCATCCACCCATCTCCCATGTGGTCTTTTTCTGGGTCTTTTCCTGTCCCTTGGAATCCAATCTAAAATTTCGGCTGTCCATCTATGGTCTGTCCTTCTGGCAGTATGTCCAGCCCATTGCCATTTCAGGGATTTAACTCTGATCATGATGTCTTCCACTCTCGTCATTTTTCGGATCCACGAGTTCCTCTTCTTATCTCTCCTGGTTACACCAAGCATGCACCTCTCCATGCTTTTTTGAGTTGTCTGCAGCCTTTGTATGTCTCTTTTAGTTAAGGTCCACGTCTCTGCACCATACGTAAGCACTGGAAGGATGCATTGATCAAACACTTTTCTTTTAAGACATAATGGCATATTGCTCTTGAAAATTATGCTGTTTCTTCCAAAAGCTCTCCAGGCAAGTTTTGTACGCCGATTAATTTCTTCATCAATGTGACCCTCACTTGATATCTGCTGTCCAAGATAAACATACGTATCTGTTATCTCCAGTTTTTCTCCATCAATCGATAAATCTTCATTTCTTGTAAAAGCATTGAACATCACTTTTGTCTTCTGAAAGTTCATTTTTAATCCCACTTCTTTACTCTTGTCAGCAAGTTCCTGGATCATACTCTGCAGCTCTGATGGGGTAGTTGCAAAAATGACTACGTCATCAGCAAAACGAAGGTGGGTTAGATAATCTCCATTAATCTTTATCCCTTTGTTTTCCCAGTTCAGTGATTGAAAGACATTTTCCAATGTGGCATTAAAGAGCTTCGGAGATATGGTGTCACCTTGTCTCACTCCCTTTCCAATTTTTATGTGTGTTGTATTTTCAAACATCCGAATCTTTGCACTTGCATTTTCATAGATGTTATTAATAATATTAATGTATGCATCTTCAATACCGCAGGATTTCAGAGCCGTGGTAACTGCTGATGGTTTTACCGAATCAAAGGCTTTTTCATAATCGATAAAAGCCATGCACAATGGAAGTTCATATTCCCTCTCTCTTTCAATTAGTTCTCTCAGTACGTGGATATGATCTATTGTGCTGTAGCCACTCCTGAATCCAGCTTGTTCTCTCGGTTGAGCCATGTCCAGTGTTACCTTCAAGCGGTGTGAAAGAACTTTAGTGAAGATTTTATAAACCACTGATAGGAGGCTGATAGGTCTGTAGTTCCTGAGATCCTCAATGTCACCTTTTTTATGTAGCAGGATCATTGTAGCATTGTTCCAATCCTCAGGAATCTTCCCTTCATTAAGGCATCGAGTGAAAATTTGGGCGAGTACTGTTTCAATTTCTCCACTTGCTTCTTGTATGATGTCTATAGTAATTCCATCTTCTCCTGGGGCTTTCCCCCGCTTCATGTTCTTGATTGCATGAGCAACTTCTGCTGGGAGGACTGGAAGAACTCTGGTACCTTTCATGATGTCTGGAGTACATGTATCATCCCTTTCATATAATTTGGAGTAGAAATCTTTCACTCTTGTCAAAATTTCGCCTCTATTTCTTGTTATAGAACCATCTTCTTTTCTCAGAGCCATAATCTGTTTTCTTCCCTTACTGAGATGTCCCTTTGCTATCTTAAGGCTTTGGTTGTTTTCAATTGCTTTCCTCACTAGCTCACAGTTGAATTTCCTTACGTCTTCAGTGATACTTTTTCGTGTTGTCTTGCATAGCTCTATATATTCCACTTTGGAAGTCACATCTTCTTTAGTTGTCCTCATCTCTCTTCTTTTTTGCATCAACATTTTGGTTTTTCCTGATAATTTGTTCACATGCAACTTGTTCTTAGACCCAGCTAATTTTGTTGCTGTTTCCATTAGAGCTTTGGTTACTTTTCTGTTAACTTCCGAAATATCCACTTCTTCCGATGTTAGGCCTTCTAAAGCAGAGAATCTGTTCTTCAGTTCCAACTTGAAAGTATTATGGTGTTTTTTAAGGTTGGTTATGTCAATACATTTTGTTTGTCTTATGAGCTTGACACGTTCCAGTTTAGTGTTGAGGTGCATCTTACATCTCACCAATCTATGGTCACTACCTGTGTTGAACTTGTTCAGCACACTGCAGTCTTCGATGACGAATTTTTTGTTACACATAATAAAATCAATTTCACTTGTCGTCCCAATTGGATGTCTCCATGTCCATTTCCTGTGTGGCTTTTTCTTGAAGAAGGAGTTCAAGATGAAAAACCCTTCTGCCTCTGCAAACTCAACGAGAGTATTTCCACGCTGGTTTTTGTTGCCGTGACCGAATTTACCTACTGAAGTTTCATTCTGTTGCCGTTGCCCTATTTTTGCATTGAAATCTCCCATAATTATCTTCAAGTGCTGCTTACCTTTATTATTTAGATGACGAATTTCCTCATAAAATTCTTCAATTTCTTCTTCAGGATGACTTGTGGTGGGTGCATAAGTTTGAATAATCTGAGCTTGGTATCTTCTCGATAGTTGGATAACGAGTCGTGCAGCTCTGTCAGAGGAACTTTCAACTTCTACCACTTTATCCTTCAGTTTCTTGTTTATTATAAATCCAACACCACTAGTTCTGCCAGTATCTGTCCCACGATAATAGAAGAGATGTCCACTTTTCAGTTCAATGAGATCTTCTCCTTTTCTCCTTACCTCACTTAGCCCGACGATGTCCCACTTGATCCTTTGTAGTTCCTCTTCCAATTCAAGAAGCCTTGAATCAGAAGATAGGGAGCGTCCGTTATAGGTAGCCAAGGTCAGCATCAAATGGCAGCCTAGTCCGGTCCTCCGGGGATTCTTAGCACCCTCTGCCTTCATGTCGCACTGGCCGCTGCCTTGGCCAGGTACATTCCAGCTGCCGGAGACTGAGGGCCAAGATTTAAGTTGTAGAGTCATTTTGGAGGTGTTTGGCCATAACTCACCACGCTGGTCAAGCGGGTTGGTGAGTGTGGGATAGCATTTCCTCTGATCCCGATGATATAGTTATACCGCTATTGGCGGTCGTCAGAGCCCCTTTAGTGGGAACAGGATGCACCACGAGAAGGCGGGGTTGACATTTGTCAAGGAGAGGCTGTGATGTTACGCATCACCTATAGGAGATATACTAGTATATATATATATATACCAGAGACCCCCATATATATATTTTTTTTTCTTTTTGTTTCTGAATAGTATGTTTAAAGAAAGAAGTGCCACACAAGTTTCGTGAATAATAAGCCCGTCTTTTTGGGGGGAAAATACGAGTCGTAGAACGTTTCTGGAGAAAAATTGAAAAGGATACAATTTAGAGCTTTTCCTAACATTCCGGTTTCGTGGACCCATTTAGAAAATTCTAAGGGAGCTGTGATATTGTGTTCACAAGCAACAAACACGGCGTGTTTTTTACTACCAGCTACACTATCACCTTTGAAGGAAATAATACATTACGTGAAAATCTCGGCTATGTTTACTTCTATACGATGCAAAAAAAAAGTTTGCAGTTCATCACCTGGAATTAGACACATCATCCCGAATACAAATGCGCAGCTCAAATGGCGCAGCGGTCAGATGCACGAGCTTTTGGCTAATTGTTCAAGTTGGTGCATTTGTCCTTAATTTGGAACCAATGACCAAATTAAGAGGACTGGTGACTTTTCACAGTCTTAGATGATCAGAACGGTCGTTCAACACCGAAACAAAAAAAGCGAGAGAGAAAAAGAATATACATACTGCCAGAAGGACAGATCATCGATGGACAGCTGAAATTTTAGATTGGATTCCAAGGGACAGGAAAAGACCCAGAAGAAGACCACATGGGAGATGGGTGGATGAAATTCGAAAGTATGCAGGGGTGACATGGAGGAGACTGGCACAAGACAGACCGTTGTGGAGGAAACTTGGGGAGACCTTCGTCCAGCAGTGGATTGATAATGGTTGATGATGATGATGATGATGATGATATGGGAAACGACAACAGTTGATGAGGTAATAATCAAAGATCAACGCTAAGTGGACTTATTACTAGAAGAACTGACCACCGTTGGGCAAATGAACTACTAGACTGGATTCCAAGGGATAGGAAAATTCGCAGAAGAAGACCTCGTGAGAGATGGGTGGATGAAATTCGAAAGCACACTGGAATGATATGAAAGAGAATTGCTTAAGACAGAGAGGTATAGAAGAGATTTGGGGAGACCTTCATTCAGTAGTGGACTGAAGACGTTGTTGATGACGATAACGATGACGACATACATACGCACGGCCGGCTGGACCATAGGGGCAACTGGGGCAGTCGCCCCGGACCCCGCGCCTTTAGGGGCCTCGCAGTTAAGAAAACAAAATAATTTTCGGTAAAAAAATTTAACTACATTTTTTTTGTAACTTTTGTGGCGCAAGGCCCTTAAAAATATATTTTTTAAGTTTTTTGTTTGTTTCCAATCTTCCCATTTTTGAATACATTATCCCCCCTGTTCGTCGTACGGACACCGATATTTGCAGATTCGAAATGATTTTTGCAACCACCTTAATCTTTTCCGCATTCATGAAATAGCAAAATAAATTTCATCATTTTGTGGTACCCTACTTTTACTAGTATTTACTTACGCATTATATTTACTTTAACATTCATTTATAATTCAGTTCTAAAAATGATTTATTAAATACAAAAGTAGAGGTTGAATAAAAAATATTTTATGGTACGGAAAATTGATTAAATCCCTTCTGTAAATAGAGAATACAAAATCGTAGTTCGTTGGACCCTTTCGTAAGCCCGACTCAGAGTTGCTGCCCTTTCTTTCCAGGCACTACTAGAAAAAAATAGGCCCATCAATTTGTGGAAGGGAGACCAGTCTTCACTAAGCGCAGAATTTTTTATTTCGACTGTTGTTCCATCCATCGGTTACCAGTCTGGCTCTGTTATGAATTAAACCTCAAGAAAACAGATATATATTTTTGAGTCATGGCTAAAGTGACTTCGTTAAGTGTGAAGACTTGAAACAAATTTATAATCTTATTTACACGGATTGAGACCATCATAAGATTTAAATATTTTCAAAATATATGTCTTGGTTCACTAATCGAACTCTGACAGCTTCAGAGAACTCATGCCACCCCGGTGACTCAGTGGTCAAGCTCTGGCTTATGACCATTCGCCCTAGTTGGGTCCGGCTTCGAATCCCGGTGAGGCATGGATGTTTGTGTTTGTATTTCGGAACTGGCTCTCAAAGTGTTACTTGATCAACAATGGCTCTCTGTGTACATTGGTCATTTATCATAGTGCAAAATCATGTTTGATGTGTATATAACACATCAAACATAGTTTTACACTGTGTAACTTGATTAACACTGGCTCTATGTGTACATTGGTCGTTTAGCATACGGTAAAAACCATAAAAAAAAAGAACTCATTCTTTTTTGGATCATACAGTAGTGTATGCTAAAAATTAACAAACAATTCTTGATACATCTCCTAGTTGTCTCTTCTGCGAATCTAGTCTATCCCTTGCGTTGTGAAGGGAAGGATTGACGTCTCGTTGCATTTAGCGCGTGTAAAGCACCAACGACGTCATATACGGAATTCTGGTACGGGTTATGGAATGAAATTCTACTCCTTGGATTGCCCAGTCATCAATTTCGCTGCAACTGAAGTGCGATGTTTGGAATTACGAGTTGCCCATTTTCTTTTACATGCTCAGAGTGTGAACGACTTACCACAATAATGGCAAATATACATATTTAGAATGAGAATATACTGAAAAAGAAAAATAATTTGATGATTCTTATATGTATGTTTTACAAAAATAAAAAAAAAAACGTAGCAGAATTTCCTACGTAATTAGAAAAATAAAATAATGACTTCTGAAGAACAGAAGCATAAGTGACTGAAATAGGACGAAGTACAAAAGTTATAGAGCTGGAATAAAGCCGCTTTGTAGTTAATATGTAAATAGACACAAAATGACAGGTAAATGCCTTATTTTAAAGGTCTGAAGGAGTGAAAGCCGAGGTTTTACGTCAAAACATCAATTGAAGAATTTGATCGTGAAATATGTTGAAAGAGGCATCACCTGAGGTGTACAATATACAGAGCACGGCAGCGTTGATAACGTATTAATAAAATCACACCGTAAGTGAAAAAATGTGTTTTATTTATTACTCTCTATGTCAAATAGTAGTTACAAGAATTCCATTGATCAGTAAATGTTTGAATATGACCCCTGTCAAATGACGGCCCCGCTGCACCACACATTTTTCTAAACGGCGTAGGAAGGAGTCCATTACTCGTCGTAACATATCACCAGGGATATTGGTGACGGCAGCTCTGATACGGCCCTTCAATTTCAATATGGTGGCCCAACGTGTTTGGAAGACTTCTTTCTTGAGGTACCCCATAAGAAAAAATCAGCACATGTTAGATCGAGGGACCGGGGCGTCCAAGGGATGTCACCATTGCAAAACTGTTATGGTGACATCCCTTGGGCGAAGATTTTCGCGTGCAACCAAATCTTGAGACTTGATGTCTCGCACAATTTGGAGCTTACAACGGTGAAAATGGAGATCCTCATGCAATATTCTCCCGAATGAACGATCGAAAATGTGCAGACATGTAGAGTGTTGCCTAGCAGATATTTTAGGGTTACGTAAGATTGCAGCACGAACACTTTCAATCATTTCCGGTGTCCGCACAGTCCTTTCGCTACCTCCTGGTTTACGATTACAAGCCGATGCTGTAAATCTGAAGGAACTTACCCACCTTGTGATGGTGCGACCAAGTGGCACATTCCCACGACGTCCCACTTTGAAATGTCGCCTGAATAGACATTGTGTGACAACTATAGAATCGTTATTCTTGAAATACGTTTCAACAGTGGAAGCATAATGTTCAGCCGTCCAGCTCGCCATGTCGAACAAAAAACAAAATGGCAGCTCATTGACATAAGAATGCCGCTTCATCGGCCGCGCATTGATACATGACGTCATTGTACGACACGCGGCAAATTACACTATGAACGCTGCCGCACCCTGTACAAGGCAGAAATTTCGGTAGTCATTTTATTTCTCCTTCATCATTGGGACTTTTGCTTTTGTCACTTCTTCTCTTCTTTCTAAGGGAAAATCCATTCGGAAACTTTCGTTTAATTAAGATTTTCAAGATCGAATCTGTTGTTCTATGGAAAGGCTTTTATGTTACCACAGTAGTCGTGTACAATGTCAATATTCAAGTTTAGGGCTTATACCAGGTTATAAAGAGAGTTTTCGGAAAAAAAACGTATGTGCGTGTGTAATGCAAGATACTATGGAGCTGCAGCGACGTAAACAATCCAGAGTGCTGTGCGCGAAAGAATAGATTCTAAGAACAAAACGTATGCTGCTGTGGTCAAGATTAGTTGCACGTGGCGACGATACGATGGCAATATCGAAGGAAGGTGTACGATACGATAGCAGTATCGAAGGAAGGTGTACGATACGATAGCGGTATCGAAGGAAGGTGTGCGTGCAATATTGCTATATGAATCTTTGAATGGTGTGAAAGTTACGGAAACACTTGGGAAATTGCGATACGCCTTAGTTGACGACATTATCGCACAGAATACTTGCTACGACTGGTACAGGAAATTCTACACTGCTGTACGGGATCTGTCTGATGCGCTCAGAAAGTAAAATTGAAGATGATAAATTGCAACACGTGCTGTCGACCAAGCCTGATGCAACACTACGGGAACTGACAGAGGAACTGAAGACCTCCTATACGACCATCAACACCAGACTTTAGAAGTTGGGATATTCGCGTAAACTGCGCAAATGGGTACCCCATGCTTTGTCTACTCCATTGCTGTTGCTCGGCGTGAAAGAGGAAAACGGGAGGGCTTTTTGCATCGGTTAGTCACGGGTGACGAAAAATGGGCCACATACGTGGATGTTACAGGATAAAGAGCATGGACCAAGAAGAGACATTCCTCACAGAAGGTCGATAAGCCACCCCTTCATGGACGGAAAGTGATATTGAGTTGCTGGTGGGGATGTCGCTGTGTGACAATGATCTCTTACCGCGGAACAATACTATTACTGATGGCGCTTACATCCAACAGTTGGACCGTCTCCATGCTGCACTGCAAAAAAGGCGCCCAGCGTTGATTGATCTCCATGGAATTGATTTTCACCAAGATAACGCTCGTCCACATGTCGCTTTATGGACTCAGAAAAATTTGCTCTAGGGGGAACTGGAAATATTGTCACAATCTCCATTATTCCCCTGACCTTGCCCTCTTCCGACTTTCATCTCTTCCGGTCTTTGTCGAGTTTTCTCGCTGAGCAAAACTTTGCTAATGACGATGATGTGAAACATTGCATGGATGACTTCTTCAACTCCCGCTCGCCAATCTTCTATCGCAATTAGATATTTCAACTCGTAGATGGGTGGAAGTTCCAATGGGGACTACTTGGACGACTAGATTAAGTGTTTTGTACGTTTTTTTAAGCTTGGAATACAATCTTCTCTATTTTCCTGATACTTCCTTTACAAGCTGATATTTCGCCGCCCCGGTGGCGCCGTGGTCTAAGCGATGGCTTCTGATTATTCGTCCGGAAAAGGTCCGGGTTCGAATCCCGGTGAGGCATGTATGTTGTGTTTGTCTTACGGCACTGGGTCTCTCCCTTCCCTGGAACCAGTGACCCTAAATTAGGGACGGGCGACTGCTTATAGCCAATTGAGTTGCTCACGGTGGTCGTTAAACCTCAAATAATAAAAAAAAAAAAAAAAAGCTGATATTTTCTATTCTGGTTTTTCTCTTTCCGTGGGGTCAGTAGTCGTAGACCAGGAACTTTCTATTCCTAATTAATCCAGTGATGTCAACTGGTATCATAAAACTGCGTCTGATGAAAACAAATCGGAAAGGAGAAGCTGTGTAATCATGCTGTGTGACATGAAGGAACGAAACTGAAATACAAGTTGTATGAGGGTCATTATTAAGTGCCATGCGTGCCTTGGGCTGCGTTTCTTCCTGGCGCGCAAGCGTCAGACTTATGCTGGAATATCATTAAGCACGGCGTACGTAATTGCAAAGGGAAATGAAAGCAAAAATGCAATGCGATCGCACGTTTCAGGTTTAGATAGAAGCAAAAGTTAATTATCCAACGATTTTAATGTTCCAACTGTGGCACCATGTCTACTGTGGAAGCAAAAGCACTTCTATAGTTATCTCCATAAAAAATAAGAACTGCACAATTGTCCAACATTACGGCAATTGTAGCGACTGTTAATTTTGTGGTTTAGATTCAACAGAAAAAATAAGAAAAGTAACATATATCAATACGGAAAGTACCGTAACCCAGACGTTACAGAAATCCAGGCTTTAGTTGTTGTTTTTTTTTTAGTGGAGGTTTAACGACCACCGTGAGCAACTCAATGGGCTATAAGCAGTCGCCCGTCCCTAATTTAGGGTCACTGGTTCCAGGGAAGGGAGAGAACCAGTGCCGGAAGATAAACACAACATCCATGCCTCACCGGGATTCGAACCCGGACCCCTTTCGGACGAATGATCAGAGACCATCGCTTAGACCACTGCGCCACCGGGGCGGCAGGCTTCAGTTGCTATGATGTTGAAAATATGTACTTCTTTTTGGTGAATAGCAAATTTTTGTGTGTGTGTGTGTGTGTAGAAAGTCCTTGAGGCATTAATGAAATACGTTTTGGGAGAAATTGCTTAATAGTCAGCAGACTTCGTTATTAAATGAGGCACGGTGTTAATTAATTACTGTTAAGAAAACTAACAAAACTGAAGTTACGTGTATTACTTTCACTGGTAAAGAAATTGTAGCAGCAGTTAATGAATTGTAATTAGAGTAAACTAACTGATATGCAAACTGCGAAAGCTGAACTGCATTTCATATAAAAATGACGTATCGCATTTGATTGTACAAAAGGTTTCAACAATTCATAAGTGCTGAAGGAAAGTCACATTCTTAAAGATATTCTATGAAATTCACGGGGAAAGGGTAAAAGAAAAACGTATTTGCGTTTGACTGGAAGCCCATAGAAATGAGATTATTGTCGTAATCACTAAAGTACAAAGGCCGCCCCAGTGGCGCAGTGGTCTAAGGCGCTGGCCTATGATCATTCGTCCGTAAGGGGTCCGGGTTCGAATCCCGGTCAGGCATGGATGTTGTGTTTGTCTTACGGCACTGGCTCTCTCCCTTCCCTGGAACCAGTGACCCTAAATTAGGGACGGGCGACTGCTTATAGCCCATTGAGTTGCTCACGGTGGTCGTTAAAACTACAATAAAAAAAAAAAAAAAAAAAAAAAAAAAGTACAAAGAGACCTGCAGTTGCCGAGGTAAGACACACTGATCAAAGAAGTGTAGTTCATTTCGTCATCTACCGCTTCAACGGAAGGTCACTACATTCAAAGGATCACTATAACGATCCTCTCCACTTTCGTCACTTTACGTAAGACTCGGTCAGCCTTAGAAACCCACAAGAACAACTATCTCTGAGTAGGTTCGTTTCGTATACAGTAGGATGCCGTCAGTTCCTCTTTCTAAATATATCAGAGGAACTAACTTATTTTATCAAAGTAGGAACATATACTATAATAACACAGTCTCTTTTTACACTTAGCAATGAGCTTCAATAGTTTTCCCAAGAATTATTATTTCGGCTACCGTGCCTTTCGTTTTTTCAGCGAATGGAGAAACTTAAGCTGATTCTGTCTCCGCAGTCTCCTTAACTCCCCCCCCAAAACAAAAGACGGGGGCGTCCACTCTTTAAAGTACAAACACCGTTCCCGTCGCACTCCGCTGCTGAGCGCCAAAAACCACCGATCACGTATCTCTAGCTGGTGAACTTAAAGTGTCCCTTCTCAGCAGGGACTGCAAATGTCCGTGGCTGACATGGACCAAAAAACCCGAGTCATCACCCGCGCAAACGATGCTTGTCTATCTCATCGAAGCCTGTGGCTGAGTTAAGTCCTTTACTTAGGAGTCTTTGAAGTCCCAAACTCCTTACCTTTCCTCACGCATTCTCCATCCACTGACACGAAGAGGATAAACAGGCATCGACCCATTAACGCAACACCTTTGGAAATACACGTTAGAGTATACCGCTATTCTGCCGTGTACCGATCCGATTTTCATCGGATGCTTACAGAGGGGTTTACATGCTTACACTGTTCACATGCTTACAGAGGGTTTTTTTATCCCTTGTAGCTTGGAACCAGTTCTGTCTTGAAAATTTCCGTCCTCGTGGACGCTGCAGAAAATGAAACAAACAAACATACCTTCTATTCAACAGTGAAAATTACAGATGAAGCAAAATGTCACAAAATTCTGAAAGTATCGTAGATGCTGAGTGATGTCTGTCCAAGCTTCTCTGTAGTGCATTGTATTGAAGGTGTGCTCAATAATATTACGATCGAGGATTCTGGAGTTTGAAATGAACGCAGTTCACTATCTGTGAGCCGGCAAACCACCACGTAAATCCGAACTCTTTATCGTCCACAAAGAGGAAAGTACGGCCTGTCATATCGTATAAACGTGTTACAGTACTCCTGATGACGTCTGGGGAGATATTGGTGTCCACGTGGTCTTGGGTAAACATACAAATCTGTGAGGCTATTGAAGCAGATCCATTCCCACTCTATAACTGAGCCGTCGCTGAGCAGATGCTCTAGTTGGCATAAATACTGACCACCGCGTGTTCTTGATGTTGTCCAGACACGAAGTTGCCGGCTATCAGAGTGTAGCTTAAACCTGAATTCATTGTAAAATAGGACGCTTTGGCACTCTTCATGCCACTCTAGTTATTGTCGTGCTCACTCACATCTTTCTTACCCAGTATCAGCAGATGGTGGTATTCGACGCAATGGATCGCTCGATCGTGAATCTTCCTGATGCAATCGATTACGAGCTTTTTAATTACTTGCGGAAGCTTCCTTGGAACATCTTGGAATATCTCAGATGTAGTGGATAGATAATGTGAGTTGTATCTGCGAGCGTTTAGTTTGAACTGCTGATCTTTTGGGGCCATAGTGTTTCCTGCACTACCATTTCTTGGTTCTTCTGCAACATCGACTGACTTCTGATATTGTGCATGGAGTCGGTTCATCACACTTTGGAAAATATGAAAAGCTACTGCAACATATGTTCTTACCCAGACTGATGCATTTCAATGGGCCTATTGCGTTCTCCAACTGTTAAATTTCTCTCCAGTTTCTACAGTCCTGAAATAGCGTTTACTGACGCGCACTGTTAAGATCCACCTTAGCACACTGGCTTCTTCGAAGTCCGGAGTCAGTGGTCTAAGCGATGGCCTCTGATCATTCGTCCGAAAGGGGTCCGGGTTCGAATCCCGGTGAGGCATGGATGTTGTGTTTGTCTTACGGCACTGGCTCTCTTCCTTCCCTGGAACCAGTGACCCTAAATTAGGGACGGGCGACTGCTTATAGCCCATTGAGTTGCTCACGGTGGTCGTTAAACCTCCAATCAAAAAAAAAAAAAAAAAAAAAAAAAAAAAAAAAAGAAGTCCGGAGTTGCCGCCTTGGTGGGCAAGCGATTTGAGGCCACGGCTGTGTCTCTTCCATGGAACCAGTGTCCTCAAATTACGGATGAGAGACTTCTTATAACGCTATGAGTTGCTCGTCTAGGTCGTTAAACCCCGTAAAGAGAGGTCCAAAATTGTATTCTGTGATATAGTCTCAACAGCACGTTCCATGTACCTTAGCTTAGGTAAAAGTGTGAACTGCTCTACGCGCAACACTTACTTGAACCATCCACTTTCAAGCCCTGTGACGCCAAATGCAACTTTTCAGTTGCCATTTACGTAAAACAAAGGGAAGCAGACATCTCTAACGTTTTATATACATAGATATTTTGCCACGGAACCTTAAACAGCACCTAGGTTCCTCAACCAAATACGCAGTTTAAACGGATTTTTTTTTTCATTGGAGGTTGCTTTTTTTTTTTTTTTTGTTTGGAGGTTTAACGACCACCGTGAGCAACTCAATGGGCTATAAGCAGTCGCCCGTCCCTAATTTAGGGTCACTGGTTCCAGGGAAGGGAGAGAGCCAGTGCCGTAAGACAAACACAACATCCATGCCTCACCGGGATTCGAACCCGGACCCCTTACGGACGAATGATCAGAGGCCAGCGCCTTAGACCACTGCGCCACCGAGGCGGCCATTGGAGGTTTAACGACCACCGTGAGCAACTCAATGGGCTATAAGCAGTCACCCGTCCCTAATTTAGGGTCACTGGTTCCAGGGAAGGGAGAGAGCCAGTGCCGTAAGACAAACACAACACCCATGCCTCACCGGGATTCGAACTCGGACCCCTTTCGGACGAATGATCAGAGGCCATCGCTTAGACCACTGCGCCACCGGGGCGACTTAAACGGATTAGTGGAGCGAGAGGTATTGTAAGGAAAATCATATGCGACGGACGTTGTTGAACATAAAATATTATTTTTTACGCAAGACGCAATAAAATAGTCAGTAATGTGGGTAAAAAGAAAAACATCAGCGAATTTTCATGCAGTGTTATCGTTTAAGGCAAATGATGCGCTATGCTGTACAACAATATGCATATCTGTGCAAGAAAAAAATATTTTTGAAGGTGGTAACCCTGACCTTTAGTATGGTGTGGTCCTCTCGAACTGCTAAGATCGTTGCAGACTTGTGTGGCTTGGAATTGATGAGGTTATCGAGAAGGTTTTGGGGGTATATTCGTCGCTCTTCAATGAGGGCGGTCTCCATTTCACGAAGAATCAACGGAGGTGCCGGCCGTTGACCGGGACCTCCGTTGATTCTTCGGAGAACCATGCTGTCCACTCCATAAGCTCTATTTCTTCTATTTGAGCATGTTGTCCATTGGCTGAGCTCAACGAGGTCGAGCGCTATCGTCTAAGAAAAGGAACGAATCACTGACAGCTACAACATAGAGTATAACAATAGGTCTAAGAATCTGATCTCTTTATATCTTGTCCGTCAGACTGCCGTTCCGGATGACGTACAGGTTCGTACGTCCACTGACACTTGTGCCTGCCCAGACTATTAATCCATGGCCGTCGTAATGCACCCAAAAGCTGATTTGTTTCATTGCCAGGTTTCCTCCAGATAAGAATTCGCCGACTGTTAGACTCCAGACGGAATGTCAACTCGTTAGAGAAGAGAACTTGACTCCAATCGTAGTGTCCCCAACCACGATGTTTTTCAGCCCAGTTCCTGCGCATCTAATGGTATCGTGCGGTTAAAGGGACACACACCATTGATCTACATGCATAAAGTCCGCTTTGCTGAAGGCGATTGCTGATAGTTTGGGTTCACAGTCTACGTCCTATTGACACGAGTAGATGGAGATACCGCCTGTTCCGACTAGCTGTTAACGATAAATGATGGTCATCCCTTGCTGTAGTTGCTCGTGGACGGCCTTGACCTAGCTTTCTTCGATCACTTCCCGTACACTGGAATTGTGTCCACAGTCTGGATGTAATACTTCGTGACACTCCAATGTCTTCAGCTACCACCACTGTGACTGGCCAGCTTTCGCGTTTGATTCTCGTAAAGTATGCTGTTAAGACATCATTCGAACCGAAGACTTCAAGACAAGAAATGTCACAATGAATGCGGAAGGATACGGGAGCTCCCGGAAAACCTTCGTCTTTATCCCAATCTGTGATTTATGCATTCTGACGTCACAAACGCTAATTTGCTTAAGGAAATACATGATTCGGCTGTCTACGTCACACTCGACTTACATTTTCCACGTTTTGAGAAAATATCACACGTCTGGCTTGCATAATTTCGCCAAAGTCAGATGCTGCCTTAATTGTTTTGAGCAGTGAGGCAAAACAAATCGAATTTCTGCAAACCTCCATCCATCTACACAACTTATATTTTCCAGCAAACAACGCCACCTGTGTTATCTGCTCAAAAGTTAGCTCTACTAAAGAATTATTTCCGGTGTTCAGCATGGGTGGTGTATCTGCAGATTGTTGTATTGATTTTCTAGACATCTGGGAGAAATATCCTGAAAATTGTTCTAGACTGTATCCTGTAAAATTCTCCATTGGAAGAATTCCGTGAAAGTCATATCAAGAGACCAACAGCGGCTATTTGAAATAACTCTGTCTTCAAAATAGTTTTCTTTCTCAGCCGTGTTGCATGACGATGTATTGTGTATTAATGAATGCTGAAAGGGATTCTGAAGAAGACCGTCGTTTTTTAGGCGAATTTTTAAAAAATTGCTAATGTCGTTCGAATATTGTACCACAGAAGAAAACTCGGTCCAGAATTGGCGTTGCTGGCATTCAGCACCAGACATTATATGCACTCGATAAGATTTTTGGCAACTGTCTTTAGTTTCTTTGCGACAAATCGATGAAGTCAAACATGCTTCCGCAGTCAGTTTGTGAGATCAAGATCGAAACCGACGGCTGGCAATGTTTCTGATCATTCATACTGAGATAGCTGTCGAAGTAGTAATCAGATTTTTTTGAATTTAGAAATGCTTCATAATGACTTGTTTCCAAACGTTTCTCTCCTCCGAATTTCTTCAGACGTACACGAAAACTGGAGTCACGTGTGGTGTTATGACCACATCTGTTTTTACATGGTGAGTTACATATACCTCTAATTTAAACTTACTTTTGAGTTTATGTTTCTTACGTAAATTTTGTTACTTCCCAGATAAAGATTTTCTTACTGAGCAGCACATTACTTCTATGACCAGCTTGTACGTTTTGGCAACACCGACAGTGAATCGGATGTAAATCAAAAGTCTACGTCGAATTCCAATACGTGGAATTGGTGAAGTAGTGGGACATTAGAGAGATAAAAAGCGTGTTGCTATTTATGTAGATAGATGAACAACGTGTCGTAGTTATATGGTTGATATTTCTATATGAGCTTTCTGGTAAATATCATCTGAAAAATTGGTACTTGATCATTATTAACTAAAGTGCATTGGCAACCGAAACTTCCTGTGCGTTACATTGAAAAATAAGACTAGTGTCCAGTTTACATAAGTGCTGGTCTTTTCCACCCTGGCAGCTTTATTTCTAATTAAGTACCTAGTATGATATGTGCTCAACGAGTTAGCTAAATTAATCGCTTAACCCTTTAACCGGATGGAACGAATTAACTCGGAATTAGCAGAATTGTTTGAAATCAGCTCGAACGAATATATATATTTGCTATCTAATAAGTAGGCCAAACTGGACAAGAACGAGTGAACCTGCACTTTTTAGAAAGTGTTGCGTTTCCTTTAGGTTTGTCATTCAATATGGGCAATTAAGGGGAAAGATTTTCCGTAATCCTTCTCATCATATTACCTTTTCTCCCGAAAATACTACAAAAATGGCGACGAACCTAAGAAAGGAGGGATAAGATGTTTGAGTAACTTCCTTCTACCCAGTGGCATGATGTCCGTGTCCGGGGAACTAACCCTTTCCAATCATTCCTTGAGTTATGGAGCACAGAATGAAGCACTATAAGGGAATCAGACTATAGACTATAAGACTAAAGACCATAAGGGAGCACTTACTACGAGAGACAGGTGTATAATATAGTTGATTCTGCTGAGATGAGAGAGGGAAAGGAATAGTTTTGCCATAGCTTTCGTATAAACCGGCCACTATGTCAACAGTTTTGTTTGTGGAGAGAAGAAAATTTTGGGCATTGTTTGGTTCAGATACATTACCAGCTTAAAGGGTTGACTAAGACACACATCTCCCTCGTTCAACTACTAAAAACATTTCAGTTGGAAATATGTTGTACCAAGATTCTGTTAATTTCATAATACATAGTTTAACGATATGCAGGTACATTGACGGGTTGTTATAAAAAAACTTCTGAATACTGTGGGTTTTGGAGTTGGAAAACATCTAATCAACACTCTAGCGTAAATGTATCAGTCAAGAATTACGCACCTCTTTATCTGTTGGCTTTATGCTTAGGAAGAGAAGAACATCGTTAACACGCGACTGATTATATGTCTTCTCGATAAATCTTCATGGTCAATGATGTTCTCTTATCTGTTTCTCGCTTCAGGAGTTTATTCAAGCCACTGAATGTTTCTTGATGTAAAATTCCTATCTCTGAAAACCTCTCACAGAAAGTTTGATGCAGGTTGCCTACGACGTAAAAGCATATTGGACATTTCCGAGCGTATTCTTTTGACATACTTAAGAGTGGTTTCTGAACAGTTTGCCGACAGATAGACGGATATCTTTTTCATGGTGAACGATTCATATCTTGATAGGTGGTATACTAGAAAGATGAAAAGACAATAATATATTCTCGAGGAAATAGTAATATAAGTGATGATTGATGAAGTCGTTGATAAATGATTGTACCAAGCAAGCTTTGCATAGGAAGGCGTGGCCTAGAAATTTTGTTTTAGACACTCGCTATACATTAATCTCGGTTGTTGAATGAGAAATGATGAAAATGAAACTAAGCTAAGCTCTTTTTATCATGATAATCATAAGTTAACGTACGACAGCTTTAACAGAAGATGCTTTGCTACATCTATGCCCATTACATCGTTAGATTTTTTTCGTCTTGATAGTTCATCAGGTGTTTGAAATATG
Source organism: Macrothele yani (assembly GCA_039090855.1). NCBI lineage: Eukaryota > Metazoa > Arthropoda > Arachnida > Araneae > Macrothelidae > Macrothele > Macrothele yani. Next base: position 139,656,052 of record CM076994.1, read on the forward strand.
CAGTTACAAGTTCACTGATTCTCTCATAATACAATTGTTGCACTCCAATTTGAATAATGTTCACACACCATTTCCTCCTTTTCTTTTTCTTTCCTTTTCTTTTTCTCCGAGACGAATATAATGAATTACTTGATTTCACAAACCTCACTTTGACTGAAAATCCCCAAGAGTACCCGTGCAATAAATACTGCGGATAGAAAAATGCAATTGAAAGAAAATAATTTTATTCCTTAAGTCAAAGATTGAGGGAAATATTTGTGCGTTTTTCTGCCAGTATTTGTGGGCAAGACACATTTATAATGCCAACGAAATAGGCAATTTTGTAGGTTTTGCTGCCAGTATTTGCGGGCAGGACAAATTTATAATGCCAACCAAATAGGCAATTTTGTAGGTTTTGCTGCCAGTATTTGTGGGTAGGACAAATTTATATTGCCAACCAATTAGGCAATTTCGTAGGTTTTACTGCCAGTATTTGTGGGCAGGACAAATTTATGCCAACCAAGTAGGCAATTTTGTAGGTTTTGCTGCCAGTATTTGTGGGCAGGACACATTTAGAATGCCAACCAAATAGGCAATTTTGTAGGTTTGGCTGCCAGTATTTGTGGGCAGGACACATTTAGAATGCCAACCAAATAGGCAATTTCGTAGGTTTTGCTGCCAGTATTTGTGGGCCAAATAAGTTTATGACGCCAACCAAATAGGCAATTTCGTAGGTTTTGCTGTCAGTATTTGTGGGCAGGAGAAATTTATAATGTCCATCAAATAGGCAAAATCAGTTTAAAATATTGTTGTCAAATTTATCCCCTCTTCCTTTATCAAACACATTATAAGAAATACTCTATAGGCATTTCAAAATATTAGCAACTGGTACAAAATTAATAAAATTTCAATTGATTAAAAAATCTGTTTAACGTGTAAAGCCTTTTAATTAAGTATTTTCTGCCATTCCTTATTACATAGTTCCAATAAGGTAATTGTTAAAAATTTAGGTTCAGTTTGTTTTGCAGCACCAAACAACACCGTTTAAATTCTTACCTTATTGAAATCTTAAGTTCGAATTTAGAAAACAGAAGGTTGCAGTCCGTTGACCACGGATGACGCTAGACTTCGAAATCAGGATGGGCGACGGGTGGGCGAACATTATTTATTTTTGGTGGGGCAAGTTTGATAGCAACTATATTTACGAAACATTGAAAGAAATAATTTTTAATACGTTTACCTACCGGCTACAACGGAATTCGTGCAATCCCCACCCCCTTAACCTGGACACACACACACACAGACACACACATAAACGGATTTGACTAATTACGCCACTGGTGTAAGATATATGTGTTACTAGAATGTAGCCTTCAACTTTTTGCTTTACTCTGAATGCACTGTCTTAATTGCTTTTCAGAATTTTGCATTTTTGCTTAAGAAAATAGTACTGTACTTTAACAATTTATTTAAAGGAAAATCTTGGTTTTTTTATCTAAATCATATTGCAGCGTCGTGACACGCAAACACAATCCTCTCCATCCTGAATTCCATTTCTTAAGGCCAGCGACTTCGCCTTGCACTCCTCCCCTACAAAGCAGTTGATAGTCACTTCCTGCATTCTTACTCTCCCGGTGCCGTCTTTAAGAGCGCTAGTGTAGTTTTATACTCCACTTTCCGTGTTCGAATCCCCAATTTTGTAAAGAAAACGAATAGCAGAGTTAGTAATGACCGCACTCAGCGAATTCATATCCACCATCCTCATTCGCTCCCTAACCATACAAACGTGAAAAAGAGGTTTAAACTAAGAAATTGGAAAAGTGGAGAACAATTGAATTTGCATGTCCCTACCCAAGCTATTTTGGTAACCTTTCTAAGGAAACGTAAGCAGCGCCGTTCCTAAGGGAAAGTACCGCGGATCTACATGAAGTAAAACACAAGACTTATTATTACTTAGCGAGTCCAGATTATATTTTAAAGTTAAATATATTGAAAAATGGCACATTTTGAACTGGATAGGCAGCTGGATGGGCAAGACAAATTTCAGGGTGGGCTCAGGCCCACCCTCGCATCCCCATGGCGATGTCCTTGCCGTTGACCACTTGGTGACAGGGATGAAGAAACAGGTCATGTTTTGGAAAAATCTTAGTTTGACAAATTTCATTCCTGGACATGTTTGCTAACACCCTTTTCGAAACGACTGTCTTTCTTGTAAAAATTCACAGTAGTACTTAAATGGTAGACTTTCTTCTGTAAATCATATCAGTGGTCTGAAGTTGATGAATTTTAGTTGCTTGTTCTGAACGTCAAAAATAGCATATTTCTGAAACAGAAGATCTCTGGAGTATTCCTGAAAATTGCAAAGCTCCTTACAAAACTCAAAAAATGACAAAAAGGCAAAGCCGTACATAATGTTCCCCTCATATAAAAGATGTATTTAAACTCAGTTGTTGTGAGAAAGACTCAAAAGCTCATGCATGGCAATTATGTTCGTCTTAAATAAGAGTAATTCCATTTCCACTGCAAAAAAAATGCTCTCAAAACTTGAGCTCTTATTTTTCAAAATTTTGTATTAAAAATTCTTGAAGCAGATGCGTTGTGATAATATTTGTCATTTCAGTTCTGTGTGTTCTTTTTGTTATGTATAACGAAGTAATTTTCTCCGTCATTTTTGGTCCACGCCGGGGATCGAACCCGAGTCCACTTATTCCGGAACAAGTCGCTCGACCAACTGAGCTACGCGGACGCTCGTTCTCGCTGCTATCTGCCTTTATGTCGTGCGCATCTTGCGGGGCAGGCACGTCACATACGTCAAGTATCCGTTAACGTGAATGGTGCACTTCTGTGGCTGAAGTGTGTCACGCATGTCAATTATTTTCCCTCAGAATGTTTTGGCAAGAATGACTTAAATTATACACCGATGAATCATTACATTATGACCACCCCATTCCTAGAGAAATGAGCTCGCCTGGAGACCAAACTGTGGCGCAGGTGAAGTTCACAGAGTAGTATATATACAGCCCAAGAACCGGCTTTCGGTTAGTAGAGTGTTCGGAGTCAAAATGGGAAAATCTACCGATTTATCGGAGTTTGGTGAAGGAAAAATTGTGATAACACGGCGCGGCTTGTGAGCTGTTCACGTGCTGCTGTAGTGAGTGCGTATCAAAAGTGGTGCACAGATGGCCAAACGACGAACTGTCGTCCTCAGCTCATTGATGCCTGAGGACTGTCGCTCATTGTTGACAGCGACCGCAGAGCCACAGTGCAACAAATCACCCGCAGCTACAACAGTGGTGACCAGGGCAATGTGTCACAGCACACAGTTCATCGCCGCCTTCCGCACATGGGCCTGCGTAGCCAAAGAGCCAGCCGGGTCTCCATGTTCACTGCACGTCATCGCCAAAAACGCATGAAATGGGCACAAGATCATCGAGATTGGACTGCGAATGATTCGAAGAAAGTTGGCTGGTCTGACGAATCAAGATTCCTGGTGCATCACATAGACGGCCGAGCGCGGATACGCCAATTACCAACGGAGGAGGCTATAGCATCTGGATGCACTGTTGGGCGGAAACAGGCAGGAGGCGGCGGTGTTATGCTGTGGACGATGTTTTCCTGGGACACTTTAGGCCCCATTATTCCAATAGCACAATGTCAGGTATCTGAACATCGTTGCTGTCCCAGTTCACCTATTCATGGCAACTGTATTCCCTGCTGGTGATGGCCATTACCAACAGGATAATGCACCATGCCACACTGCCAGAATCGCCAAAGGTGTGGTTCGAGGAATATGCTGATGACTTTCTGTTAATTCCCTGGCCTCCAAATTCACCTGCCATGAACCCAATCTAACATTTGTGGTTAGACTTGGAAAAGCGAGTTCGCTCTAAATCACCACCACCCCGAATTGTACTTGAACTGGAGGACCTACTGTTGACATTATGGTAACAGATACCCCACCATACCTATCGTCACATCACCGAATCGATGCCCCGTCGAGTGTCCGCTGTTTTGCGGGCTAAAGGGAGGCCTACGGCTTATTAGGTAGGTGGCCACAATGTAATGGCTCATAGGTCTAAACATCATCAAATAATGGCAGAAACCCGCTGAAACTAAGCATCTCGAGACATCTTCGTAAGCCACCATCTAAGCATGGAAGATAAACCTTCAGAAAGAGGAGAACAAACTTTCAGTATTTTTTTCTAGTGTTAAATGACCGTCGTGAGCATCTGAGGCTATAATAGATCGCCATCCCTAATTTAGGGCTTCTGATTCCGCAGAGGAGACTGGCTCAGCCCCTTTAACAATCAAGACATTCATGTCAGGGTGCAGCTAAGGAAATTACCAGAATCTCAAGCTTTTGACCATTCTAGCACCGGGATAGCTAAAGAAGCTCATTTTCTTCCTTTCAAAGTTTTACTAATGACCCTTACCTAATAAGCAATTCCACATATTTTTCTCGTACTAAAAATTTATAACCATCACACCTGATTATTCAGTGCGTGTTCAGTTTTAACAACTGTCGATATTGAAAGTGATTTCCTTCAGCAAAACAGCAAGAGGTCTTCTGTTTAAACATCAATGGTATTACTTTTATTAACTTACAACATTGCAGAGTTATTGTTATTACTTCTGTTATTATGTAAATGAAATAATTTACGTCCATTGTCTGTATTTTTCTACAACCTTTCGGCACAGTTGTTGCGTACATATTCCTAACAATTATGAGTTGCATATCATTCCAGAAAACAATGTCGTTTCATTTTGTTCCCGAACAGATAACAAACAAGGACTGAACTCTCTTTTTTTCCAGTTCCCTTCTCCGCAGTAACTGCTGATTACCTTTCAGTATGATGTATGTAATTTAACATTCCAACGGACTGTCACCATTATTATCTCAGAAACTTACTTTCTGCTATTGAAGAAGCATGGAAAAGAATGCCTAGGCCTGGGTGCGTGTTAACTTGCAATAGATGGAATGACTTTGATTATAGAGCTGTGTTATTCTTCTCTACTACCGTATACTTTAAGTTTTGTAATGTCAGTAAGAGACTATAATTGTGCTGATTGTACCTCCGCCGGAGATCTGATGTACATTGGCATTATCTGTACCAGAGGTGGGGAACCTTTTCATGTTGGAAGGCGCATTAAGTTATCTGTAATCTAGTAAGGCCGCATTCAAGAAACTTCAATCAGATATACTTCGAAATGTTCGTACATTATTTTGTAAAAGTTTTTCTATGTACTAACTAACTTAAAAAAATGAAAAAAATATTGTTACTTCTAAAGTTAACTAACCTTTTAATGACTTTGTTGTGACTGCTTTTTGTTAAAAAGCATTTAAATATTTGATTGCAAGATGGAGGTTGGCACTTACAACTGACTCTCTAGATGGGTAACTGTCGTTTGTGACCTTAAACGCTCCTTGATTTTTGTTAGGTAGGAGAATGTAGATTCACAACAATAAGTGGTTGAAAAGCAAGAAAGCATTTTTCGTGCATGTTGCCGAAGACGTAGTTATTTTTTCCATTGCATTTCCCCCATATTTCAAGTAGATCTTTCTCAGCGTCAAATAAGGACTTTGAAATGTCATCTTCTGAGAACTCAATCAATTTGCTCTGTAGTTCTTTGGGAGCCATAGAACGAAATCATGAGCGTAGCAGGTGTCAAAATAGACCTCATGACTTACTAATGTTTTAATTGTGGCCATCAATCGGGGAGCATTATTTCCTTGAATCATCTCTTTGGTATTTTAAATACGGTCATTTTAAGATTTAAATGAAAATAGTAAAAGACGAACAAAAACATACAAATTTTGAAGATGACAATCCGTTTTTTTTTTGGTGTAAATATGACAAGGATGCTAAGTCAGATAACATCCGAAAACTTGAAAATTTCCTCGTCTTGGAGCGGGAATGGAACCCGCGTCTCCCAGATAACGCCCGGCTATGCTAACCACTACACCACCCAAAAAACATATTAATACATATTTTTTGGGTAAAAACATACTAATATATGTTTTTTAAATAATATATAAAAACATAATAATAAAAATAAAAGCATTTGTTCTGCAAAATTTGGATTCACTCAAAAGGCCGCACTTAATGGCCTAGAAGGCGGCAGGTTCCCCATCCCTGATCTACAGATTTGCGAGTTGAAAATTTGATACAATTAATATTTTCATGGTAGTTATAATTTTTTTGCTTTGATGCACATTATTTACGATCAGCACTCTTGATATAAGACTGCACGGTCCAAACCGGGCTTCTATTTTCATCAGTTAAGTGATATTTTCTGGGTTAGGTCCGGGCCGGGCTTGCAGTGGACAGAGATGGAAGCGGGTCACGGGTCAGCGAGTCAACGGGTCGACAATTTCTTGCGGGTCAAACGGGTCTGGTCAAGGGGTTCGTGACCCGATTTCGGTCCGGGTTATTTCCGTTATATGTTTGAAGAGCCAAAAAAGAAAAGCCTTTTTTCTAAGAAAAATGCGCACTGTGAAATTTTGTGCTCGATAGTGGGGCCCGCGGACTGAAAAATGATTTGTCATGCAAATTAAAGAAAGACTGTCCGCAGAAGGAAGAGTGTCTTTCCTTCTGAGGGGCAATGATGAAAACAACTTGCACGTTTTGGAAACTTTCAAACTCATCATAAGCTTGTAAAAATTGGTGTTGCAGTGAAACATATTCTGAAGCTTGATTTGTTGTCAAGAAAATAACAAAAACTGAAATTAAACATACAACAAGCTGTGTAATTTAAAAATTTTAGTGCCATCAATATTAGGTGGGACAGCCTTAATATTACTGCGGAAGAACTTTTTGACGCACGCAGATGCATTTGAAAAGACGTGTAGAACTAAAATAAAAATACCAACGTTTACTACAATCAAAGGTTTGTTATACATCGACTATAGTTTCGCAGAGCGTTTGGCTCGGCTTCATCAGTATGAATGGAGTGTAAACATTGAAATCATTGTGACATCACCAGAGTTCTGACGGTCACGATTTTTGGTGAGTTGTTTCCACGCGCTTGAAAGAAATAAATCGACGTCATGTCGTTGACATTCCGTGAAGATTTCCAGTATATGTGAAAAGCTTCTGATACATTTAGCTTGATAGTTGAATCAGGTTTATCAATGAGCGTAGCGTTTCCAAACAAAAATGTATGGTTATTTTTCTGAAAATGTTGGGCTATAGACGACTTCTTCATTTCACAGTTCCGTACGTAGGTCTTGTGTTCCTTTGCACGGAAATTTAAAGCCCTGCGGGTCTGTCCTATATATGAAAGTCCACATTCACAAGGTATATGATAAATTCCCCAGGAATTTATGTCTTCGATGTAATCTTTTAATCCGAAAAACGTTATCTTGTTTATGAGTTTGAAAATAACTTTGAAATTAAAACTTTTGAGAATTTTTGAAATTCCGAAGCAAATCCCTGGAGAAAATGGGATAACCGCCCAATTCTATCGTATTGGGTGATCTACCGGCGTGAGTGAGCAGACAGGCTTTGGTTTCCAAAATTTTTGGACGGCTTTGTCTATAACGGAATGGGTATATCCTCTGTGTATTGCAATTCGTTTAAGAAAATCAAGTTCTTTCTGCAAGGAAAAGAGGTTGAAAACTATTAGGTTACGTCTTGCAAATGGAGGACTGAAGTATTGAGGACTTAATACTTCCTGTAAATCAGTAAGTAAGTTATACGTTCCCATAATACGTTTATTTGATTTCTGTATAACCTACGTAAGATACCCCCTGCGGAGAGACTTTTTGAATTCCCCTGTATATATGCAGATATTAGAATTCAAAGCAGATTTTTTCGGGACTGGTCCGGGTCAGTTATAGATCCACGTTGGGTCCGGATCGGGTACAATTAGGTGACGTTCAGGTACGGATTAGGTCCAGGACCAAACTTTTTGATCCGTTTCCAACACTGGTAGTGGAAGGTTTAACGTTTTGCTCCTGCATTGAAAAAATCTTTTCGTTTCGCAAAACGAAGACTGTTTTGTTAAATATTTAAATAGCGAAGTTAACGAGATAAAACGACATACCCCATCAGACACCGGATGCGTTGATTAATTACAGCTGGAACCCACATGCTGGGATGTAAGATGGGAATCTGAAATGGGACGGTATATTTCTTTAATGATTGAAGTCAAATTCCATCAGAAACTGCTCAGACGTATTTTCAGAAAATTACTGAGGCTGTTCCTGTCTATCTTCTTTGAAGAAGCCATTTGGTAGATGTGCAAAAGCTTGGAAACAATTGCTTACACGGTCGAGACACATTATTGTGACCACCAGCTAATATTCAGAGTAACCGCCGTGTACAGTGCGGACAGCAGGTAGATGGGCTGGGAGTGACTCAATAAGGTGCTGGAAGGTGTTCACAGGTATGTGGAGCCATGCTGACTGCAGTGCATCTGACAGCTGCTGGAGGGTGCGTGGTGGAGGATCCATAGAGCGAACAACACGATCGAAGTGGTCTCACAGATGTTTATTGGGTTTACGTCTGGGGAAATAGAGGGCCAAGGAAGTACTTTGAAGTCTTCATCGTGCTCCTCGAACCATTCTTGGACATTTCTAGCTGTGTGACACGTCGCACTGTCGTTCTGGAAGATTCCATCCGCCCCAGGGAAGAAAATCAGCATGTATGGGTGTACGTGCTCTGCAAGGATGGATTCATAACAATTTCGGTCCATAGTGCCTTCCACAGGTATGAGTGGACCCAAAGAATGCCACGAAAACATTCCCTAAACCATAATGCTGTCCCCCACCAGCTTGTGTTCTTCCAGCAATGGTTGAAGAGTGTTTGTCCTGCGATGTTTCTCACCTTATATGCAAACGTCCATCCGTTCGATGAAGCAGAAAACCTGACCCATCGGAAAAGGAAATCCTTTGCCAATCAGCGGAGGTCCAATTGCGATACTGCAGTGCAAATGTAAGCCTTTTCTGCCGATGCACCGTCGTTATCATAGGTACAGTGACCATCCGTCTGCATCGGAGCCCATGCGCAGCAGGATTCGCTGAACTTTAGTTTTAAACACACTTCCGGTAGCCCCCTGATTCATTCGGCAAGTGAGTTCGCCACTGTAGCGTGTCGATCGGACCTCACGCACCTTTGAAGCCGACATTCACCTCTCACATCTATGACACGTGGACCTCCGCAGTTTGCATGTCGCTTATTCGCAATGGTGCCATTTTTCCAGTCACGATACACTTTAACCACAGCAGCACGCTAATAGTTCACAAACTGCGCTATTTTAGAAATACTGCCACCCTTGGCCCGAAAGCCGATAATCATCCCTTTTTACAAATCTGATAAATCGCTCCTTTTATCCATGACAGCAACGAGTGATATGTTTTCAGATTGCCTACAGCACACAATTTATATACCCTCCAAGCCAGCTCACGACACGTGCCTTCTTTCATTGGCTACGCGATTTTGACGTCAAAAGTAGGAGGTGGTCACAATAATGTGACTCGACTGTGTAAATCTATTTTATCTTTTATTTTTTTTTTGCTTTATTTCCAACTCCCTCTTCATTTTTTCTCCTTCATTTAAAATTGAAAAAGATGGAACCTAGGAAAGGGAGAAAATAAACATGAAGCCATATTACTTTAGTGATTACTTATTCAAATCAACATCACAGTTTTCATTTGTAAAAATGGTTGCTAAATCATTTGATATTAAGTACAGACCTTATATTAATAACGAGGAATTGGTGTATAACCAGTTATGTAGGTGTATAATCAATTTTGGTGTATAGCCAGTTATGTAGAAAATAGTAAAACTATGCTAGTAATCCGATTTATTGGTCTAGGAATATGTAAACAATTGTTTTCACGCTTTCGCACATCAACCAGATGGCTTTTTCAAGGAAGATAGATAGAAACTGCTCAGACTTATTTTCAGAAAATTACTAAGGCTGTTTCTGTCTATCTCCCATGAAAAGGCCATCTGGTTGATTTGCGAAATCTTAGAAACGATTGTTTATATATTCCTACGCTAATAAATTGGATTCTTAGCATAGTTTTATTATTTTCTAAATACAGACTTGCTAGAAATTCCATTGTTTTTTATGCTCGTCACCTTTGAAATATGCCGTTTAAAGTCTCAAATCGCAGAAATGACATGAATAATTGATAATAATGACAAACACTAAATTGTCTTTATAAAAAATTGCGAGCGCAAAACTTTTCACCGCATACTTGAGGTCAACAGGGATCGAAAACCAAAAACTCGCAGAAAAATGTTGGCATAGATTGGTGATAGCCCAATAAGTGAAACAAAATTGTACAAATGGCGGAAAGGTAAAAACATAACTGTAGAATTAGTACTTCCGTTGACGAAGCCATTTCATGGAGTACTACAGTTTTAACAAAGACATATAGTGTCAATAAAGTTAATGATCTCACATAAAAAAGAAAAAAGAACGGACGTTAGTACTTTTTGCAAAATGTTCAACGTTAACTCCGGACTGCGCATTCAGTCACACAAAGGGATTTTAAATATGTTTTCGACAGTCTATTCTCCAGCCAGCTCACCGAGGAGAACAAAAGGATACTTATGAAGATTTGTAAGTCATTTTCGTACTGGTCATGAAAAAGGAAAGGCATCGTTAAACGAGGCATAATATTGGATCACCTTTAAGTTCCCGAGACCAAACAGCAAGTCTGAAACGGAAAAGATAGAATCCTTGATCATCATCAAATTCAAACTCGTATTTTCCCAAGGTAGTGATATTCACGTTTCCGATGAATTGCTTATTTCGATACCTTATTAGGGAGACTGACAGACTGTTTAATAAAGGAACACCCCGCGTCATTCTTAAAGAAAAATTACTGTTTCGACTGGAGAACTGTTTTCGAAGCTACAGTAGTGACAATGATTCCACATCTTTTAACTACTACATGTATTTAAACAATTCAATAACGTTAATTTAGAATTCGTCTCACGCGTTCTCTAGCTAGTTCCCTTCGCCCGTGATTATCACCACTTTGGTCTTAATAAGAGCAGGCTCTGCTCAGATTTATTTTCAGAAAATTGCTAAGGCTAAGAACAAGTGCGTAATTACTAGCAAAAGCATGGTTTTTCTTTTTAACGCATTACAAAAGTCCAGGTCTGATTTTATAAGTTTTGGGAAATAAAGGGGGTACGTTAGGAAATTATGCTAAAAGTTTGCTCCGTCTGCCTTGTAAGATGTAATTAAGGAGGCTGCACATCATGTAATTTATATCCAAAATTCCTGATTCGCGGGTCTAGTTCATTTTCGTGAAATCGCACGATGTTACAGAATTCCTGCAAACACACTGGAAGTGTAGAATTGCATTTTTCCAGTGGAAATATATTTTTTCCTTGGACAACTTTTCGGTTGTTTTCTATTAAGACTTTTCTGCTGAAGTGTGTGCCATATATTCTTATTTAACATTCACTTTTAGTTTCTGTTTCTATGTAAATTTTGAGTTCAATTAAGAGTTTCAACCTTAACGCTTAAATGAATATTCTAATTTAACTTCCATTTCTAGTTTCGTTCGCTATGTACATTTTGAGTTCATTTAAGCGTTTCAACCTTAACGTTATATTTTCTCACTCACTGAATCTTATTTGGCAACAAACCTTCTTCAAGGCTAGATGTACAGTATAAATACATAGCTTGCCCTAAAACAACTGAGAATGTTTTTTATAAAAATTTCAATACTGCGTTCGACTTTGGTACATGTGTATGTTTTCACGCTGTGATTTTTCGAAAAAATGGATGTGAAAGAGGAACAAAAATGTGCCATTAAATTTTGCTGTCGACTTAAGAAGTTTGTCGGAGAGACCTTCTGAAGAGGCTTATATATATGAATGTCTAGGAAAATCAACAATTTACAGATGGCATAAAGACTTTATGGATGGTCGCGAGAGGCGGCTTTAATTGGACATAGTGGAAGATCTTCAACGAGTGTTGCATAGGTAAATATCAATACAGTAGGTGTTATTATACGGAAAGACAGATGCCTGTCAAGTAGAAACATCGAAGATATGATTCACACTTCAAAATCATCAATTCACAGAATTTTAACGGAGCATTTGGGCATGAAACGAGTTTGATCAACTTGGATGCTACATTTCTTTTTATGTGCGGTCCAATGCAAGGCCGCACAAAAAATGGTGGCAAGTCTGGACTATATGCAGGTTGGGGTATTAACTTAAAATGAATATTAAGTTAATGGCCCAACCTGCATGTAGTCCAGATTTGCCACCATGTGACTTCTGATTGTTCCCCATTTTAAAAAACAGGCATTGCGGGGAAGACAATTTGAGACTGGTCAGCAAATTATTCCAGCTACGCAAGGGTGCTTCAACAGCATTTCAGAAGAATTCCAGAAGATATTCAAAAAGTTTGAGGAAAACTGAGATAGACAGAATTTCGAAATGCATGAGCACTTCCTTTATAATTAATGTCAGCATATTTGTTTTATAAAAACATTCTGAGTTGTTTTGGGTCTACGCTTGTATATACACTATCTACCAACAAGTAATTGGACACCCCTACAATCGACGACATCTGCGGTCCTGATACACGTCACGGCCGCCGCCGTTAAATATCGTGTGGGAAATAACAACGCAACCAGTCGCATGCAAGATGCCACGCAGATCGGAGCTCTCTGATTTCGAGAAAGGTGTAATCGTCGGGTATCACAGAAATGGCCAATCCATACGTGACATATCCAGGGAGTTGAAGTACCCCAAACAGACGGTGGCCTACGTGATTGGCAAGTGGAAGATGAGAGGTGACTGTCGGAATGTGCCCCAACCCGGCAGACCCACAAAACTGGGAGTTAGAGACCAACGGGTGCTGGCCAGAGAAATTCGGATGAACAGCACCAAATCGATGGGCCACATCCGCGAGGAGTTTCAACAGGCATCCGGGAGTGTTCTTTTGATGAATACCATCCGTAAGGAAGCCCATCTGCTCGGTTATCATGGACGTGCTGCCGCCCACAAACCTTTGATCACCAAATCCAATAGCGCTGCTCGGCTAACGTGGTGCAAAGAACGTCGACAGTGGACCGTTGAACAGTGGAAACAGGTTCTCTGGAGCGACGAATCAAGGTTCACCCTCTACCGTTCGGATGGCAGGATCTGGGTTTGGCGTCTGCCTCCTGTCGGAGTGTATTGTGCCAACTGTGAAGTTCGGCGGCGGTGGAATTATGCTATGGGGGTGTTTCTCCTAGTATGGCACGGGACCCTTGGTCGCAATTCCTGGTAGACTCAACGCCGAGACCTACTGCACCATTTTGGATGACCATGCGCTTCCTACGTTGTGGCAGTTTTACGGGGTGGACCCACGTTACTTTCAGGATGACAATGCCACCTGTCATGTTGCGAGGTCCACCATAGCATGGTATGGTGACAATGGGGTTAATCAAATGGGCTGACCTGCGCAGAGCCTGGACCTTAACCCTATCGAGCACCTCTGGGACGAGTTGGAGCGTCGACTTAATGGGTGCTCCCACCATCCGAAATCGGTGAAGGAACTGACCTGTCTTCTCCAAGCCGAGTGGAAGAAAATACCGCTAGCCGTCGTACAACGCCTGGTTGAGAGTATGCCCTGGAGGGTCGCAGCCGTAATCACCGCTCGTGGAGGCTCCACCAACTATTGAAGGAGAATAAACTTTGTTTTCCTTTGCTATCACAGGTGTCCAATTACTTGTTGGTAGATAGTGTATATTTGATGAAGTTACTTTGGTTGTTAGACACTTTGCGCTTCTCGTTCAGTTTGTTGAGTTCGTTTGAAGTGTAGTGCTGTTGCAGCGTTGCCAGAGACTTTTACCTGCAATCAGTAAACCAGAGTTCAAAAAATCAGTAGATCAATTTTTTTAGCTTGAAATATGGATCACTCACAAATGTAACACATTATTGTATGTAACCTCAATATGAAGGAGCACTTAAATCTACTGGTATGTATATATTACCAGTACTCCACAAACTACTGTTAAACAATGGAATGAAAATCCAAACCAATATAATCCTGAGTCGCTTATAAAACATTGCTGATAGGGACCGCGGGTGGCCTAGTGGGCAACGTTCGTGACTGCCGCAGAAAGAACCTCAGGTTTGATCCCAGCAGGTACGAACGCGCGATCCACTAAATATCCGCCGTGCGTCGGATGGGTACGTTAAGCCGTCGGATCCCGGGTACTAGCCCCCGGTAATAAATAAGAGCGTCTTCCTCCCCATTTCTACTTCGCTTCCGTGTCACTTTCCCATCGGGCACTCTAGCCCAAATCTCCTAGGTTTCTATTTCTAAGGGTTGTTCAAGACCTGGGGTCAGACACTCCCTTCCTAAAATCCTCTACATATGATCATTTTGATAAAAACAATGCTGATCATTAAAACTAATGTTGGTTTTAAATAATCATGGCATTTTTCTTTTAATGTAGACACAGTTAGAAATGTCCCACTTGTCTTCCTTAAAAAAAAGGTTTATATGCTTACACTTCTTAGTCAACGATACGCAGATGTTTCCAAAGTATATGTATGAAATAAGTGTTATACTCAAAAAAGTATCTTTAATATAGATATCGTACTAAAGACATATTCCTGATATTCTGTGTTTTAATAAAACTAGGGAAAATCTTTGTATAACAGACTAATGAATTATCTAGAATAAAAAATACTTCATAATAACCGGTATGCATTAAAAAAATATGTAGCAGGTGTCTTGGTCAGCTTTTTCTCTTCAGACCAAGTCTGCGCAGGGGCAGATTTCTGGCTAGGAGCACTAGGCGCGCCTAGGGCCTCGCTGTTTGAGGGGCCCCGAAAACATATAATTGGATTTTCAGTTTTGGTTTTCACGGACCGAAGCAAATCAATCCTTAAAGCGACCACTTTGTATTGTCAATTGATATTTTACTTCCTCATATTAATAATAACATTTTTTTTCTTGCTGTTGCTGATATTCCGAATTTTTGAGTTCTTATCAATGTACTTATTTTGAAAGGGACGGTTAAAATAATTTCGAGTTCCTTTTAGTGGTTGGTAAAGAAGGTATTCTCGCTTCCCACACGTTTCATTGTTTAAGGCGAATTCTTAACTGGCCTGCTGTGCTGTAAATTGCTTTCATGGTACTTCCAGCCAAGGGAAAACACATCTGTGTTGGAACCTTCCCACCTTCTTCCCGAGTTGCGTTGAGGAGTACTCGTAAAAACTTTCCTAATGATCGGGCGTGTTTATTGTTAATTATTTTTTCCCTTCGTGGTAGGATAATCAATGAAGAAAGGAATATTATTCGTAGGATAATTCTTCTTAGGACAATCAAGTTCTTTCTCGGCCCTAATCCCTCAAAACCATCTTAAACCAAAAGAATTAATAATATTTAGGCTGAAAAAATGAAGAAATTTGAGAATATCACACTATCTTATTTAATAGTGTTAAAAGTAATTTATATTGTATTGCAACAACGTTTTCTCATTACTTTCTACTCCCTTGGTTTAATACTGATAATTATCAGGTATTCTCACCTTTCCTATTCCTTATATCGACTTAAAACTAGCTTTTGAAAAAGAAATAAAAAGTTTCAATGATACTCTTACTCAAAAACCTGCAGTCCCTACTTTTCAATTTTCAAACCGGACTTTTGCATTTAATTTGTATGTTTCTGTTTCGTATAACTGCAGTGCAGGTATATATGGGGTACGGGTATTTAAAGTGCCAAACCTAGCATCCATTGATTCCCTATTAGCCTCAAAATTCTGTTTATGATAACTGCAGTGCATGAAGTATATGGGATATTAAAAGTGCCAAACTTAATATCCATTGATTCCCTATTAGCCTCAAAATTCTGTTTATGATAACTGCAGTGCATGAAGTATATGGGATATTAAAAGGGCCAAACTTAATATCCATTGATTTCCTATTAGCCGCAAAAATAATTTTTGAGATATCTCTGAAATCAAAAAGTTCGACGTGCACGGACAGACAAAATTATTACACTAGCACTGTTTCTTACAGAACGTTTTAATAATAGGAAGCGATAGCATTTTAAAAAAGTGTAAAAACCTTTTTCTTGACTCCCCTCCCCCTTTTTTTTGTTAATCTGACGGAAGAAAATTTCTGGAGGCATAAGAAGGGAGAGGAAGGGGGCCCTGGACCTTTCGGCGCCTAGGGCCCCAAAAGATCTAAAGTCTCCTCTGAGGCTGTGGTGAATCTTTTCGACTGGATCAGTAGATGGTGAGTACTGAAAGCATGGTGACATTCTTAGACGGCATGACCCTGAGTAGGTGGTCTTAAAACAGAGAAAGATAGTAAATTACGAAAATTTATCAGTAGACAGGAGTCAAAATCAGTAGATCTACTGATAAATCAGTAGAATCGCAACACTGTGCTGTTGACTGTTTTAAGGTAACCGTTTATTAACACTGAGGAGCTATCCAAGTGATGTTCCTTTGAAACCAATAAAACTATCTCTCTATTCTAAAAAAAAGTAACTGGCGCCGCCGCCGCCGCCGCCGCTGTTTTAGAAATTTCGCAACACTCCCGCCTTTCTAACTCACAGTGCTGAAATAAACCGTTTTACGATTCTGACGATACTTGAAGAGCTATTGTATTTTAAAGTTAAGATAAGCAAAAAAAGTGCTATCAGTTCCCGTTCCAGACACACTAACAGCAAAAGTACCACAAAACTTTGTAGGCATGTAAGGCGTTGGCCGAATATTTGCACCTCGCCGCCCTTTTTTTAAATTTCCGTTTAGTTTATAAGAAATATTTTTTTAAATTTCACAAAATTCTTTATTTCGCGATGGGATCCATTTAAAAAAAAACAGATATATGGCAAACTATAAATCATTGCGCATTGCAATTTTTACAGCATAAACTCATTACTATTTTCCCTCTTTTACAAACAAATTTTTTAAGAAAAAGTCATTTTCTGATTTTTAAGCATTTTTTAAAGACGCAAAGGAAAGGAACGAGCGGCTTATTTTGTCTTCAGTGTTAACCACACAGAAAATTTCTACTCCCATGGCCTGCTGCCATGGTGACGCAGCTATTTTTAGCACTCTCTTCTCATTGGGTGAGAGGACGGGCTACAATCAAACTCGTAATGATACGATGCTTAATGACGTAGCAACGCTTTTGAAGTTCGGCGTTTTCCGCCGGCATACGTGAATACCTATATTAATATTGGCTTTCGCCTCGTATATAAAAGGCAAAGTGGGAAAATGCGAGTGCGTTCGTCAGCGAATTGTTCGACCACTTCTAAACGACATAGAGATCTGAAAATTGGCATGCTATAAGTCTTAAGGTCTGTGTACCTAGGAAAGTAAGCAAAAATCAAAATGGCGGCTTTGGAACATTATCTGCTTGAGGTTTTCGTAAATTGTTCGACCACATCTAAATGACCTAGAGATATGACAATTGGCATGCTGGTAGGTCTTAAAGTCAGTCCTGATATCACGAAAAGTCCGAAAACCAAAAAACAAAATTGGCGGCTTTAAAACATTGTCTGCTTGAACTTTTCCGAATTGTTAGACCACTTCTAAATAACCTAGAGATCTAAAAATTGGCATGCTGGTAGGTCTTAAAGTCCGGTTACCTGCAAATGCACGAAAAAAAAAAAAAAAAAAAAAAACAATAGCGCATTAAAATATTGTCTGCTTGAATTTTTCTACCACTTCTACACCTACGAAAAGTCTGAAAACCAAAATATTCAAAAGGGTGGCTAATCTTTACCGTTTCGAAATGCTGATAAGTTAAAAGGAAATTTTGCTAGAATCACTGAAATGCTTTGAAAGTTTCAAAATTTGATCTAAAATTAAGGGGCGCCAAAGCCTGCTCCGTTTTACGTCAAACCGTATGCATTGACATCACGACGCTGTTATAAATCGTAAAACAGTTACAGATTTTAAATTACTTTTCTTTCCCTTAATTACTTTTCTCTTTCTTTAATTTTATGTTCAAGAAAGGTTTTTATAGATTCACCGTTCGGAGAACGGGCGTGATTGCTAGTTTCTGTAAAACAATGTACATAGAAAAAGAAACTAAAAATCAAAGTTAAATTAGAATATACGTTAAATATTTACCAACAGAACAGTGCTCATAGAGAATCACTTGAAAAGTAATCAACTGGTTTCTAATGTAGTTAGCGAAAGTATATTTACACTAACTACCCTTGAGCGCTTGTATGGAATCCTAACGTGCACAAGTAATGTGACCAAGAGTTTCTTTCATTGAAAGGATATTTATAACTTTTGGGACGCATTGCCAAGATTTTCTGTCACATTTTTTTTTTATAGTGATGTTGAAACACCATTTCCCCCTACTTTATGTTGCGTTAGCAGAGGGCAATGACCTGAAGAAAATGCTTGTTTGATACACTTATGCAGCACCATTTTGAGGTCAATCAAATGAAGCAAAAAGAAAAAGAAAGAGAGAAAAGAAGAAGAAAATCAAACATCTTCCAGAAACTGGATTTGAAAAGAAAAATATTTGCAAGAGACACTAGTGTACGTCCACAGAAAATGTTATGCAAAGTTTGAAAGTATAGTTACTGGTTCGTTTTAACGTGGTTCAAATTCGGTAGCTATACTAATTGTGCTTGTGTAATATCATTTGTCAATACAGCATTCTGGCGATCTATGTCACTCAAGCAGCGCAATGCACAAAAACATGTGTTTAACAATCAAATTAACCATAGTCATCAGTTGTTACTCAGAGCTTGAATTTATGTCATCTCAAGTTTGTTTGTTTTTTACTGGAGGTTTAACGATCACCGTGAGCAACCCAATGGGCTATAAGCAGTCGCCTGTCTCTAATTTAGGGTCACTGGTCCCAGGTAAGGGAGAGAGTCAGTGCCGTAAGACAAACACAACATCCTTTCCTCACCGGGATTCGAACCCGGACCCCTTTCGGACGAATGATCAGAAGCCATCGCTTAGACCACTGCGCCACCGAGGTGACCTTATCTCAAGTTATCCACGTTTTGAAAATGTAAAATTTCTAGAAAGATGTATGCCACCAACCTCGTAGGAGCCATAAGCATGTCTTCCGGATGCTGATAGAACAATAAATAATAATAATAATTACAGAGTTTAAAAAAAATTGTAAAATTTAACTCTTAACCCTCTGCCCATAGACTTCTCAGTCGTTCATAGTTTGCAAAGGTTTCTCCAGAAATCAGAAAAACATTTCTTCTCAAACAAAACTGAAAGAACATTCCAAATATTCAAATTTGGACAATATTTAAGTTTCAGTATATTTTATATATTTTATAATTTCAAAATAAATAAAAAATAGCTAGTTTAGACACTGTGTTAAATGCATTGCAACAAAATATTAATTGAATCATGTAACTTTATAAACACTCGTTCCGTCTGCAACAACTTGCTCTGTCCACAAATCGGTTGGACGCAGCGTGTAACATTTCAAAGGGAGCTTCACTATAGTGTGATAGAGCCTTTATAGAATAAATTTTAGCTATACCGTGTTCATTTAGTGTTGCAAAAAATTAAAAACATTAAGTACGTGAAGATTCATGAAGTAAAGTTCAATGTTGCATAAAATAAAAAGCAGAAAGTGGCCTAATTTAACTCTTTTCTTACTAATACTTAAACCCATTTTAATTAGAATTTTTTTTAGCAGTACAGAGGCTCTGTTGGTAAATATTTGAGGATTTGGTTATCCGTAGGCACGAAAGGAGACACCTCTAATTTAAAAGATTCTATGATGTTCTATCCTGCTGTAGAGCCTTTCCAACAGTGTGCCATTGCTGAGACAAATAATACGGTGTCTTTTTTTCGTTGATATTATAGTTACTGTCGCATATAGGTAACTGAAGAATCTTGAGTCTATCTCCTTTTAAACGGAAGAAAGAGTTTCTCTAACTGGTCTTCTAGAAATTACTTTATTATGATATACATAAGTTCAAATGTTTCACCTCTATCACTTGGATAGCAAACTACACGTACCCCGAAAAAGCGGAAAATATATTGGAAAGATTCTTTCCGCGCTCACTAATCTGTATGAAGGTAACGACTCTGGATGTGAAGTGCAACTGATCCCATTTTGCGAAAGTGACATTACTGTCTTCTGGTATCTCGTACTTACAGTACCCACTTTTCGGATGCTTGGAGGTTACACCTTATTTTCTAAGCCGTCTTCATCATCCTTGTGTGTCACGTTTTCTTTTCCCTGACTCACATGACATTCGTCTTTCCAATCGTTGTGATGAAACAACGCTTCGGATAACAGGTCATTGTTATTATTAGCACATTCCTTCTCATTTCCTCATTTTGTAACTGTCTTATTGCCAGGTTTCCGTGACTCTCAAGAAGGAAAGAGAGATTTGAAGGCAGTTAAAATTCACAGTAAACCACTTTTAAATCAGAATATGGAAAAAGTCCACATTATGGTTTTCTGCCACAGATGTTTGGTATAATATGTGAACTGGTTTTCTGCCTATCTTGTTTGGTATATTATATAAACTTGAGCAAAAAATAGTGTGCAGTGGCTCCTAAAAAACATTTTGCTCTCACTTTCATCAGAAAATCGCCGATATTGAATTATGACGTTCTTCATGACACTGTTGTAGAATTGGATCAAATATGCTTCTCTCTCTCTCTCTCTCTCTCTCTTGTCCCTCATTGTTACTCTCTCTCTCTCTCTCTCTCTCTCTCTCTCTTTCTTTCTCGGTCTCTCCCTCTCTTCTCCCTCATTGTAGCTCTCTCTCTCTCTTTGTCCTTCATTGCAACTCTCTCCCTCTCTCTCCGTGCGGCCTATTGTAACTCCCTCTCTCCCTCTCTCTTGTCCCTCATTGTTACTCTCTCTCTCTCTCTCTCTCTTTCTTTCTCGGTCTCTTCCTCTCTTCTCCCTCATTGTGGCCCTCTCTCTCTCTCTCTCTTTGTCCTTCATTGTAACTCTCTCCCTCTCTCTCCCTCTCTCTCCCTGCGGCCTATTGTAACTCACTCTCTCCCTCTTTGTCTTTCTGTGTTTATTTTCTTTTCTCTTTCTCATCCTTCTTTTCGGTTTCTTTCACTCAGTACTTTTATTTCTCTCTTTCTATGCTATCCTCTCTGTCTCTCTCTCTTTTTCTCTCATCCATTACCGTTTTCATGCTCGCGCCCTCCTTCCCCCTCTGTCTTTCTCTCTCTCGCACCTGCATCTCACATTCTCATTTTCGCCCTATTTCTCTCTCTTTATCTTTTGTCTTTTCTATTTCCCTATCTTTCTTTCTTTATATTTTTTTCGTTGTGTTTCTCTTTATCCCCAAGCCTTTCTCAGTTTGATCGAGACTTCTATCCAGGATACTGGTTTGTGACTTAAAATAAACAAAGTGCATTCTTAATAGCATAACATTCAATCAACGTTTCAGTTAAAGTTTTTCCGTGTTCACAGTGTTAAAAAGCTATCGAGGAAAAGAATCCTGTTCCACTCTGTATCAGCAGCAAATTTGAAAATGAAAATTAGTGAGGAATTAGAAACTGACGCATCCTCTGAGTCAGCTTCTATTTCCTCATTATGAACTCTCCGTCTGATTACAAAAACTAAAAACGGGGGAACGTGCTAAAGCAATTCTGTCTTAAATATGATGGCGAAGTAAATGTTTTCCTCAGGGGAAATAGAATTATTGACAAATAAAACACTAAAAGAAGCGAGCTATGGTGCAGTTCTTATTTATCTAAAAGAAGGAATTCTTTCAATTCTGATTGGCCTAATAGAATATTTGCCGAATACCCACTGTTACAGCGGTACACTTCGTCCAATACCCGTTTCTACAGATTAGGATTACAATTCGTTTAACACATGCTCCCGATGGCATGTCCCTCGCGATATCCATTCGTCTTGTGGTAGGATTCGTTCTCCTGGAACTGGGATGGAAGTCGATACTAACTTTCCTTCTGCCCATTATAAAAATTATATAGCTTCTCACCCATTTTACAACATCTTTAGAAATACAGTAACCGAAATTCTGTTTTGTGAAGCAGGATAAATAGTTAAGAAATGGATTACTGAGTTTCAAGAAGGAGAAATAAAGGAACGTAAAGTAATAGATGACAGATTAACGGCAGTTAGAAAGAGCGATAAGAACTAGAACATTTTAAAATTAATTTATCGGTATAATATGAATACAGTAGAAGACACTTGATTACTTTCACAAGTAAAAATATTCTTTAATTTCGGGAACTTATTAAAATCCTACCCTGGATTGTTTCTCACTTAAGTCTTTGCTTTAGCCATATAAAATTTTTATTCCCGCATTTAATTTGTTATAGTGTCTAATATTATATAATAGAAAAGAAAACGCTAACTCATATGTTTTATCGCAAGTGGGGAACTTGGTGATCGACAGCATGGTCATTGTTCTTCGTAAATGCGAAAAGTTTTTTGTAAATACGTTTTTGTTTTGATGAAATTATGTTTTGCAACCATTGGGGATCTTAGCGTATCAGTTACTATCGATTTAATAATACGTTGCTAAGCATTAATACGTAATTAATTTTGTATGAATATTTGCTGGACTTATCTTTTTCAGAAAATATACATACAAATTAATAAGATATTAGTTGTTTTAAATTATGAAAATCAAATTCAGAGTACCGTAATTATGGTCAAAATATTAATTCGGATTTCCGAATTGTCACTATTTACACTATAATGAAGCAAATTCATTTGCACGCTATTGATTTTTCTAAAAATTAAATAAAATTTCAATTTAATCCAGAAGAGAGCTACAGAAATCGTAAACTTTTTACCAGTCCTCGAATACTACAGGAGGAATGTGCTAGTACTAAAGAGGGACGTGGAACCTGCTTCTTGTAAAATCGCAATGAGGCAATAAGAAGCCACTTTCTATACAACTGCTTGCAGGATTTTATTACCCCAAATCAAGGAGTTCAATACTCTTTATGGATCTGCACAGCTTTCGCATTCCATATACATGCAGTGCCTTGTGGAAGAGCGGCACTATCATACAAAACAGCAAAATCTTTCTACTTTTTCCATTCACGGGAGCACGCAGAGACCACAAAAATGTCCTGACGATTCCTAAACGTCCACTTTTCTGTCGGCGTGTTATTTCATGGGAAGTGTCTTTACGTTCTTGAAACAACGTGGCTACAGGGATTTTCCTAATAGAATCGGACGCTGTCATCAATGTTGACACACAGAACTGTAATCCGGTTTCTTGCACTTTTTGCCAGTGGCAAGATTTACCTTTCAGTGCCATCTTCCCATTCGGAAAAACGGTGCAGAAATATCCAGTCTCATGCGCATTATAAATGTCCCGTGGTTCGTATCGCTCCAGTTGTGATGGTTGTGTCTCGGGCCAGAGCTCCATTGCGCCCATATCTGCACTAGCATTTTTTTATTTTTGATTGGAGGTTTAACGACCACCGTGAGCAACTCAGTGGGCTATATTAGTCAGCCATCCCTAATTTAAAGTCACTGGCTCCAGGGAAAGAAGCAAGCCAGTGCCGTAAAACAAACACAACATCCATGCCTGCACTAGCATTTTCGCCTGCTAACTTCTTTTAAACCAGGTGATACCTTTCTTTAAATCGAGAGATCCTTTGGATGCCACAAAATTCTAAATATTCAATCTTGACGCAATCATCTTGAGTTTTTCTATCAATCTGTTGCCATCAACAGGAATAACTGATACTCACACTTGCTGCTACCAAGTTAAAAGGACATTTTTTGCTAGCTTAAAATTAATTACCTTCCAGTTTCTCTCTATTTCTATGAATTACACACTTGAAAATTTGCTCTCGGATTTCTTTCTTCTTCGTAACTGTATTGTGTTTAATGTAGATAGTACTAGTCCGAGGCTGAAATGTCGATCGATTTGTCTTCCAAGTGCATTTTTCTCAACTTCTTCTAAGATTTGTTATCTTTCGTGAAGTGTTCTGATTTGCTGAGCAAGACATGGTGCAAATAATATCTAAACAGAAATAACTAAAAAGAAGAGAAATATGGACAGATTACTGTCGAAATCGACAAAGCGCAGTTTCATTAGACACTTAACTACTTAAAATGAGATAAACCGAAACAAGAAAGTTCCGCCTTTTCTTGCTAATTACAGAGAGGAGAAAAGACATAAATCATATGTAGAAGAAGAGAGTGTCTGTTCCCATGTCTTAAACAACCTTTAGAAGTAGGAAGCTAGGCTGCAAGACAGGAAAGTCACGCGGAAGAAAGACGCCCCTATTTATAATTGGGGTCCGACGCCTTAAGGTGTCCATCAGACTCACGGCGGGTATTTAGTTGTTCGAATGATCGTACTTCCCTGGAATCGTACCTGGGACTTATCCGTTGTAGCCACTAGCGTTAACCACTACGCCATTCGCTGTCCCGCAAAGGCAAAGGTTCATCTCTCGTTCTTTTACCATTCAGCATGAAACTACGTTAGTATCTGTCACGTGCTACGGAACCAGTGGCTATAAAATATTATCGTGGAGAGAGTTGTAAACTTAAATTACCACGCCTCCACAGAATTACCCCTGCAAAGCTAACCCCCTTCCAAATAAAGTTGAACCTAGTAATTGAACTATATTTTATTATCACTTGAAGTGAATATTTTTGCTTCTTCTAACCCCCTTGCGCTCGTCTTACCACTGTTGTTCTCCAGACTGGATTATTTGTTTTTGGTCGGTTAAAATTGATAGTTTTTTTGGATTATAATTTTTTTTATTTAGCTCAAAACGTACACATTAAAAAGTCTTATTTGCACCCTTATCAGCATACTCTTTCAACTCTATTATTTCATGTTTTCCATTATAAAAATACTTTTCTATTAGGGAACCCTCACCTGATCCTATTATTAATTTTTCGAACTGTACAGCAGAATGTGAAACAATTCCTAAACCTACTGAAATTATCGTATCGTATCGCATATCGCAAGTTGTAAACTCTTGATAAAACAAAACAGACTTTAACGGCTACGGTTATGGCGCTTTAGTTCTATGTCCGCCTACTGGCGTTCAGTTCTACTGAGATTTTTGGAGCCAACTTTTGGTCAATCTGTCCCCTTTAGCATCTATGGAAGATTTACCTCTGGATCTCATACTCTGTGGTTTATTCAATGAAAACTTTTCACAAGGAATTCCTTTACACTCCATGTGGTGTCACTTTAACCAAACATAAGAAAAGCTTAACGTGAACTCAGCGTTTTTACCGCGGTGTTCATTCCAACCTCGCGCTACATAACCCTCATTCCAAACGATTCGCTGTTTGTCGAATGACATTACAGGATATCGCTACTACTTATTCCGAACGATTTGCTGTTTGTCGAATGGCATTACAGGATATCGCTACTACTTATTCCGAACGATTCGACGTTTGTCGAATGACATTACAGGATATCGCTAATACTTATTCCGAACGATTCGCTGTTTGTTGAATGACATTACAGGATATCGCTGATACTTATTCCAAACGATTCGCTGTTTGCCGAATGACATTACAGGATATCACTATTACGTATTCCAAACGATTCGCTGTTTGTCGAATGACATTATAGGATATCGCTACTACGTATTCCGAACGATTCGCTGTTTGTCGAATGACATTACAGGATATCGCTACTACTTATTCCGAACGATTCGCTGTTTGTCGAATGATATTACAGGATATCGCTACTACTTATTCCGAACAATTCGCTGTTTGTCGAATGACATTACAGGACATCGCTACTACTTATTCCAAACGATTCGCTGTTTGTCTAATTACAGGATATCGCTACTACTTATTCCAAACGATTCGCTGTTTGTTGAATGACATTACAGGATATCGCTACTACTTATTCCAAACGATTCGCTGTTTGTTGAATGACATTACAGGATATCGCTACTACGTATTCCAAACGATTCGCTGTTTGTCGAATGACATTACAGGATATCGCTACTACTTATTCCGAACGATTCGCTGTTTGTCGAATGACATTAAAGGATATCGCCACTACTTATTCCGAACGATTCGCTGTTTGTCGAATGACATTAAAGGATATCGCTACTACGTATTCCAAACGATTCGCTGTTTGTTAAATGACATTACAGGATATCACTACTACGTATTCCAAACGATTCGCTGTTTGTCGAATGACATTATAGGATATCGCTACTACGTATTCCGAACGATTCGCTGTTTGTCGAATGACATTACAGGATATCGCTACTACTTATTCCGAACGATTCGCTGTTTGTCGAATGATATTACAGGATATCGCTACTACTTATTCCGAACAATTCGCTGTTTGTCGAATGACATAACAGGACATCGCTACTACTTATTTCAAACGTTTCGCTGTTTGTCGAATGACATTACAGGATATCGCTACTATTTATTCCAAACACATCATTGTGCGTCTTTCGAAAATAATTTGCCTCAAAAGCGATCAAATTTTTTATAATTTCTTCGAAACGATTATTGCTCGAAAATTTGCGGCCAGGACTATGATTTTTTAAAGACTGATGAGGAAAAATGACAAGTTCAAGGAATAACAGAAATAAGAAAAACATCATTAATCTGTATGAGACTTTTCAAGGGACCCAATCTCGGAAAAGATTATGTACGGGAGCGATGGATAGAGACTGGACTAAATTTGAGGGAACTTAAATGCAGTTAATTTATTAATTCCTCAGAAATTATCTTCCAAATTCCGCAACAGGGAGCAATGACGCAATGAATGAATAAGTTTTGTTTAAAATTCATTTTTCTGACTTTTTCATAAAAACGTATAGTACGATTACTGTTTTTATGAGCTGTCTTTCAGAGGACTAATATCAAATTTGAATTTATACGAGATTAAAACATCCAACTGAAAATGTGAAAATCAAAAATTAGTGGAAAAGATTGAAAATTTAAGGTCTGAATCATGTAATATCGCAAGATTTACTACATGTTGAAACACAAAATGCTACGTTTAATTTAAGACTTATTCTTGCGCGAAAACAGTCAGTCCCCTTTCTTCACAACATCAGAAAAATAAAACAAAAAATAACCCGTTGTGTCTTTAAATTAGCTAAAGGAAGTTACCAGACAACAACTTTAAACTAGTGATAGTTAAAGAACGTTATTCAGTTTGCGCGGTTGCAAAAGAGCAAAAGATGAATTTAGAGATCTAGCACAAATGCTTTTGTTTATTCTGTTTGGTCTTTTTTTTTTCTTGTTATTTCTTAAGAGGAGGTGAGGAAGCAATTCGACCACATCTATGGATGCCGAAAACACAAGAATTCGCTCATTTATGGTCACGGCTTCAGAAAAGAAGGAGACTCAGAACCGGACATATCCGAACCGAATCGCTAAGGAATTCTTAATGCTGATTATAATGTACTATCAATCAAACATACTTTGCCAGCTTATTTATGAAGCTATACATATACACAGAAATTCCAGAGAAACTGGTACAGACGAGCTTATGCAAAATACATAGCAACGTCACCTATGCGCGTACTCGGTTGCCTCCGCCAGTGCGTATATAAAGCGATAGACATCCTTGCCAGCTAGCTGTCAGAGCTGTTTTCGGCATGCGAATGACAATTAATAACGATTTAAGCGATTTTCAACGCGGTGTCATAGTTGGCGCTCGTGAGATGGACCATAGTATTTCAGAGGTAGAAACGAAGTTCGGATTTTCACGTATGATCATTGCAAGGGTGTACCGTGACTACAAGAATTCCGGCTAAAACCTCCAACCTACGATACCAATGTGGCCGTAAAACGACATTGGGTGAACGTGACCATCGTCGGCTGTTAAGAATCGTTTCACGCGATAGGCGTGCAACACTCTCGCAGGAATCATCGGAATTCAATGCTGGAGCCTCAACAAGCATCAGCGTCCGGACTGTGCAACGTACCCTCCACGATATGGGCTTTGGAAGCTGACACCCAACTCGAGTCCCCTTGATGGGTGCAGGACACAGAACTATGCGCCTCGCTTGGGCACGGCAACACCGCCACTGGACACTTGATGACTGGAAACAAGTAGCCTGGTCTGACGAGTCGCGTTTCCAACTGTATCGGGCAGATGGAAGGATTCGTTTGTGGCGCAAACCCCATGAAGCCATGGATTCCGCCTGTCGACAGGGAACTGTACCGGCTGGTGGGGGTCCGTAATGGTACGGGGTGTGTTTAGCTGGACTTCACTGATACCTCTAGTACGTGTACCTCTAGCCATGGATTGATACCTCTAGCCATGGATTCCGCCTGTCGACAGGGAACTGTACCGGCTGGTGGGGGTCAGTAATGGTACGGGGTGTGTTTAGCTGGACTTCACTGATACCTCTAGTACGTGTACAAACGTCTGTGACAGGCCAACGCTATGTGCGCATCCTTTCTGACGAGGTACACCCGTTCACGTCCTGCATTCATGCTGATAGGTTGGGCCTGTTCCAACAGAACAATGCACCTCCACAAAAGTGTCGGGACGCCACATTATGGTTAGAGGAGCATTCATCTGAGTTTGGGGTGTTGCCATTCCCACCCAAGTCCCCAGATCTGAACGTGATAGAACACATTTAGGATGCCATGCAACGCGCTATCGAACACAGAAATCCGAGACCTCGGAATACACCCGAATTGTGGAACGCTCTGCAGGAAGTATGGTGTGCATTGCCTACAGTATATTTCCAGAAGCTAGTGGAGTCCATACCCCGTCGTATTTCTGCAGTCCTGCGCTCCCGTGGGGGACCTACCAAGTATTAGACTGGTGTACCAGTTTTTCTAGCACTTCAGTGTATACATCATTAATCTATTCTTGAGATTCAGAAATTGGGTGCTAAAAGCAAGATTGTGTTCCAAATCAAAGTGTTAAGTTTTACTACTGCTGAGATGTATCAGACGTTCCCATTTACAGCGATCTTGGCGCAAAACTGGAGCTTTATTGAAATCCTTCACACCTTCGCCGCCAGACCTTTTCCTTTACAAGGTTTTCTGAATCTGGTCCTCATATGATTATCAGTCTTCCTCTGCCTTTCTTTCCTGTCACTTGATCAGAATAAATTATCTTAGTTACCATCTCGCCACTCATTCTTTCAACACCTCCAGATCACCTCATTACATTTGTCTCCACCCTACTAACAACATTTTGCTTTACACTACACATACTCGTTCAGCAAATGATTAGAACAAGCCTTGCCACACGCACCGCGTAAATTACGCATCTCACCAGCACAAACGTCTCCTGTGTCTCTTCTCTGTAATATGCCTAGGTTTTACTATATACCAGATTTGAAACAGCTACACTTTCGTATACAGCCACTCGGGGCCTTTTCGAAAACTCATCATTCCTGTGAAATCCTCCAAAAGCAGCGATGACTTTCAAAGTTTAATTCACTCGCCTACTGATTTCACCACCTATTGTTTTTTCTGACAAATATGCTTCCTATATACTCAAACTCATTCACCTGTTTTGATCCTGAACCATTTAGTGCATTCATTAGTAACAGTTCTTCGCTCAAAAACCGTGAATTTGGGATTCCTATACTCAGTTTGAATTTTATACATGTTACGTCCAAATCCTGAAGTCTGGTCACTTCCCGAAATGACCGGCAACTTATAGCTTTGGCCAGCTCATGTGGCCAGATCCTGAAATATACAATATTTTACCAGCAATTCGAACTTTGGCCAGACAGTTCTAGATCTGGCCGTGAGAAACTGGCCAAAGTTAGTAATTATCTTTACTTCGGTGGTCCTATGTGGACCAGGCTGTGATGTGATGCGTAACATCACAGCCTCTCCTTGACAAATGTCAACCCCGCCTTCTCGTGGTGCATCCTGTTCCCACTAAGGGGCTCTGACGACCGCAAATAGCGGTATAACTATACCATCGGGATCAGAGGAAATGCTATCCCACACTCACCAACCCGCTTGGCCAGCGTGGTGAGTTATGGCCAAACACCTCCAAAATGACTCTACAACTTAAATCTTGGCCCTCAGTCTCCGGCAGTTGGAATGTACCTGGCCAAGACAGCGGCCAGTGCGACATGAAGGCAGAGGGTGCTAAGAATCCCCGGAGGACCGGACTAGGCTGCCATTTGATGCTGACCTTGGCTACCTACAACGGACGCTCCCTATCTTCTGATTCAAGGCTTCTTGAATTGGAAGAGGAACTACAAAGGATCAAGTGGGACATCGTCGGGCTGAGTGAGGTAAGGAGAAAAGGAGAAGATCTCATTGAACTGAAAAGAGGACATCTCTTCTATTATCGTGGGACAGATACTGGCAGAACTAGTGGTGTTGGATTTATAATAAACAAGAAACTGAAGGATAAAGTGGTAGAAGTTGAAAGTTCCTCTGACAGAGCTGCACGACTCGTTATCCAACTATCGAGAAGATACCAGGCTCAGATTATTCAAACTTATGCACCCACCACAAGTCATCCTGAAGAAGAAATTGAAGAATTTTATGAGGAAATTCGTCATCTAAATAATAAAGGTAAGCAGCACTTGAAGATAATTATGGGAGATTTCAATGCAAAAATAGGGCACCGGCAACAGAATGAAACTTCAGTAGGTAAATTCGGTCACGGCAACAGAAACCAGCGTGGAAATACTCTCGTTGAGTTTGCAGAGGCAGAAGGATTTTTCATCTTGAATTCCTTTTTCAAGAAAAAGCCACACAGGAAATGGACATGGAGACATCCAATTGGGACGACAAGTGAAATTGATTTTATTATGTGTAACAAAAAAATTCGTCATACAAGACTGCAGTGTGCTAAACAAGTTCAACACAGGTAGTGACCATAGATTGGTGAGATGTAAGATACACCTCAACACTAAACTGGAACGTGGCAAGCTCATAAGACAAACAAAGTGTATTGACATAACCAACCTTAAAAAACACCATAATACTTTCAAGTTGGAACTGAAGAACAGATTCTCTGCTTTAGAAGGCCTAACATCGGAAGAAGTGGATATTTCTGAAGTTAACAGAAAAGTAACCAAAGCTCTTATGGAAACAGCAACAAAATTAGCTGGGTCTAAGAACAAGTTGCATGTAAACAAATTATCAGGAAAAACCAAAATGTTGATGCAAAAAAGAAGAGAGATGAGGACAACTAAAGAAGATGTGACTTCCAAAGTGGAATATATAGAGCTATGCAAGACAGCACGAAAAGTATCACTGAAGACGTAAGGAAATTCAACTGTGAGCTAGTGAGGAAAGCAATTGAAAACAACCAAAGCCTAAAGATAGCAAAGGGACATCTCAGTAAGGGAAGAAAACAGATTATGGCTCTGAGAAAAGAAGATGGTTCTATAACAAGAAATAGAGGCGAAATTTTGACAAGAGTGAAAGATTTCTACTCCAAACTATATGAAAGGGATGATACATGTACTCCAGACATCATGAAAGGTACCAGAGTTCTTCCAGTCCTCCCAGCAGAAGTTGCTCATGCAATCAAGAACATGAAGCGGGGGAAAGCTCCAGGAGAAGATGGAATTACTATAGACATCATACAAGAAGCAAGTGGAGAAATTGAAACAGTACTCGCCCAAATTTTCACTCGATGCCTTAATGAAGGGAAGATTCCTGAGGATTGGAACAATGCTACAATGATCCTGCTACATAAAAAAGGTGACATTGAGGATCTCAGGAACTACAGACCTATCAGCCTCCTATCAGTGGTTTATAAAATCTTCACTAAAGTTCTTTCACACCGCTTGAAGGTAACACTGGACATGGCTCAACCGAGAGAACAAGCTGGATTCAGGAGTGGCTACAGCACAATAGATCATATCCACGTACTGAGAGAACTAATTGAAAGAGCGAGGAATATGAACTTTCCATTGTGCATGGCTTTTATCGATTATGAAAAAGCCTTTGATTCGGTGAAACCATCAGCAGTTACCACGGCTCTGAAATCCTGCGGTATTGAAGATGCATACATTAATATTATTAATAACATCTATGAAAATGCAAGTGCAAAGATTCGGCTGTTTGAAAATACAACACACATAAAAATTGGAAAGGGAGTGAGACAAGGTGACACCATATCTCCGAAGCTCTTTAATGCCACATTGGAAAATGTCTTTCAAGCACTGAACTGGGAAAACAAAGGGATAAAGATTAATGGAGATTATCTAACCCACCTTCGTTTTGCTGATGACGTAGTCATTTTTGCAACTACCCCATCAGAGCTGCAGAGTATGATCCAGGAACTTGCTGACAAGAGTAAAGAAGTGGGATTAAAAATGAACTTTCAGAAGACAAAAGTGATGTTCAATGCTTTTACAAGAAATGAAGATTTATCGATTGATGGAGAAAAACTGGAGATAACAGATACGTATGTTTATCTTGGACAGCAGATATCAAGTGAGGGTCACATTGATGAAGAAATTAATCGGCGTACAAAACTTTGCCTGGAGAGCTTTTGGAAGAAACAGCATAATTTTCAAGAGCAATATGCCATTATGTCTTAAAAGAAAAGTGTTTGATCAATGCATCCTTCCAGTGCTTACGTATGGTGCAGAGACGTGGACCTTAACTAAAAGAGACATACAAAGGCTGCAGACAACTCAAAGAAGCATGGAGAGGTGCATGCTTGGTATAACCAGGAGAGATAAGAAGAGGAACTCGTGGATCCGAAAAATGACAAGAGTGGAAGACATCATGATCAGAGTTAAATCCCTGAAATGGCAATGGGCTGGACATACTGCCAGAAGGACAGACCATAGATGGACAGCCGAAATTTTAGATTGGATTCCAAGGGACAGGAAAAGACCCAGAAAAAGACCACATGGGAGATGGGTGGATGAAATTCGTAAATATGCGGGAGTGACATGGAGGAGACTGGCACAAGACAGACCGTTGTGGAGGAAACTTGGGGAGACCTTCGTCCAGCAGTGGATTGATAATGGTTGACAATGATGATGAATGATGATGTGGACCAAAGGTGAGGGTTTAGTGGGTAAAAATCTCCCAGTATCGCCAGTAGGAATGCAAGTCCCAGGTGATCTCTTAGAAGATTTCCTTGCGCCGCAAAAAAAAAAAAAAAAGAAAAAACACACATGAAACATGTAATTAGAAGCATTTTCTCAAAGGTGTACAAATCACATAAAACAGATAAAAACATGGTGACCTTAACACTATTATGATCTGTTTCTTAGTTTTACTTCCTTGTGCAGTTTGACAATATAATGACATGTATTTTATAACATGTAATTATGACAGTTGAACAAATCACTTAAAAGAAATGACTTTACCAGTGAGGAAATCTGTTTAGTTTTACTTGTTTGTGCAATATATGCTGTTATGACATTTGGAGTTACATAACCTATTGGCTCGTTTACACTTACATCGACTTGTTAAACGCTTTCTACTACAGAAGCACCTTGAAAATCCTTGGCCTCCAGTTAAAGATTGACTCGATGCTGCTGTTCTTAATGATATTTCATTATCAGGAACTGATTTCAAAATAACGAATTTCTCTTTAAGAACGGTGAACTCACTTCTGGCTTTGAAACTCCACTCACGTCGGTGGGAGAGCACGCTGCTACACAGCTCTGCAAAAGTTCTAACTTTGGCCAGTTTCTCAAGGCCGAATCTAGAACTGGCCTGCCAAAGCCCGAAGTACTAGTAAATTATTGTATATTTTTGGCTTTAGCCAAATGAGCTGGCCAAAGCTAGAAGTGGCCGGTCATTTCGCGAAGTGACCAGACTTCAGGATTTGGCCGTAACATACATACCTCGTTGCCCTTGGACAACATACTGTGCCACTCACTTATACTCTCGAACAACAGGACTGTGTCAACAACATACAGCAACCTGTATGTACGGAAATTCCCAACACATGAACTAGTACTGATTTGTATTCAGCGCTTACAGTTCCTCTCTAAAAATATATTTGGCCTACAGAACACGGAATTCCCTGGTGTATATCCTCTCATTTACTGACAGCGAATAAGCTGCTGAACTTCGGTGGACAGATGAGAAATTGTGTTTTCAACATGGTATGACTTTGGGTTTATCCCTTATTTTAAATTATAACTATGAATTTGAAAACTGAAAACTTACTTGCCGTGCTTTATAAAGAGACGACAAATATTTTAAAGAACGATTTGCATAATGCATCTTACTTCTGTATGCATTTGAATAGACAGATGGAACTTTTAAAATGAAAGCTACGTAAATCACATGTCATCCTGTTGCGCCGACTTTGTGCTGAAATTATATTTAATTTCCAATATTAAATGAAGTATTAATCATATGGCATTAGATTTTCCATTAGTAATTAAAATCAATGAAATCATTTTGTCATAATGTAAATTGAAACAAAGTTTGCGGTGAATGCCACAAATAACGGTGAGTACGTTTTTTTGCTAAGCAGATATTCAAATTGTTTAGCATTTGGTACATTAAATTTAATTGCTCAAGCAAGCTTTGATCAGATTAAGTGCATTCGTTTAGATGTGAAGTTATTATCGTAGAATCCTCCAATAGGAGCGGTAAACTTACGAATAATTTGAAAGTGTACTGCCTCAAATGAGCTTTGAACTATAATCACTGAATCAAGGCGTATTGACCAGATATAAATCCCTTTATGAAAGGCTCCAGAGAATGCTTAATGCTGAAGGACCACACTGGATAACTATTGATAAAATAAACCCGGGTCACTTACAATTGGAAACTGGGGACTCATACTATAATCACTGAATCAAGGCGTATTATTTTATTTTTGATTCCACCATGAGCAACTCAAAAGGCTATAAGCATTCGCCCGTCGATAATTTAGGGTCACTGGTTCCAGGGAATGGAGAGAGCCGGTGCCGTAAGATACACACAACATCCATGCCTCATCGGGATTCGAACCCCGTCCCCTTTCGGACGAATGATCAGAAGCCATCGCTTAGACCACTGCACCACCAGGGCGGCATCAAAGCGTATTGACCATATATAAATCCCTTTATGAAATACGTCAGAGAATGCTTAATGCTGAAGGACCACACTGAATAACTATTGATAAAATAAACCCGGATCATTTACATTTGAAAACTGGGGACTCACAAAACTGCAAAGTCGTAAGGTAAGCGGTTATTACATCGCTAAGCGGTGGAACACATATTGTCGTTTGCCGGTGGTGCGATAAATGAATAGCCTTAAAAAAAAACAATTTTGGGACGATATAGTTTCTGCTGACAGTGGAAGAAAGAATCGGGCATTGATGGTAGTGGGAAGGATGACACTCAGAGCTGCACTTGAGGTGTAACGTACCAGGAGATGTGACGTACCTGCCAGAAGGACGCACACGACATAAAGGCAGATAGGAATCAGAATAAAACGTCCGCGTAGCTCAATTGGTAGAGTGACTTATTCCAGAATGAGGATCCGGGTTCGAATCCTGGCGTGGATAAAAACCACGGAGAAATTTACTTCGTTATAATGGCGCCCGAACTATCTGGATGACCCGACCGTTCAAAATCTCGCAATGGTGTGATGTTATTTCCACACCGCGATATAGGAAAAATAAGAGAATCCCTTCTCCAGCACTTCGAATAATAAAAAAAAAAGGGGGGGAGATGATGTAACGTACCAGGAGATGTGACGTACCTGCCAGAAGGACGCACACGACATAAAGGCAGATAGGAATCAGAATAAAAGGTCCGCGTAGCTCGATTGGTAGAGCAACTTATTCCGGAATGAGGGGACCTGGGTTCGAATTCTGGCGCGGATAGAAATGACGGAGAAATTTACTTCGTTATAGAGGGGTGTTGCAATGTTCTCGGAAAAGCTGAAAAATGCATGGATGGGGATTTGTAAGAAGACAAGTGCAGTTACAATGATATATGCTAAGAAGCCAAAACGTGCATAGATCGCGACCAAAAAGGACCTGTGTTCATTGGATGATGCAAACTAAAGATAGAAGGAAAATCATGTATGGATAACGATGGGAAGAAAGCCACTCTCATTTACGGTGATGGAATAATACAATGTGCACGAGGAAGTATAACGATACACTTTAAAAACTTTTGCAGTATTTTGCACCAAAACAAAAACTTGTGCCACATCAGCTGCGCCACCTTTTCAGCATAAGGAGATTGGTGGTGTGTGAAACACACAACAATGTGTAGCAATGTGTCAAATTTCGCATAATAATGGTGGATACCATAAAATGCGTAATTGCATCATGTCGCCGGGTGTTTCGTGCACCTAATAATGGTTTACCATTTCCCTAAAAGATGGTGCAGTACCCCTTTTTTGTGCAACATAACACAACATTTTTAGCCTTGTCGAAAGAAAGGCGCAAGTGCACATTTGAAGTACTGGTGGGATGTAATTCATTTGGAGGAAAGGCATGGGAACAGTTGTGGGATAAAGGAGTACCTTGTTGCTAGGGAGAGACGTTGTAATCTTCTGAAAGAAAGACAAAGATTCTGGGATAACCTTTGGAAGAGAGATCTATACGCGCAGATGCACACCATATTATTCTTTCAGAAAAATTCATAATTTCCTCATGAAACGATGATAGCCTTATGGCCCTTGCTGAATACCGGACAACGATATCAACCCTAGGCCTATTAATAATACTTTTTCACACATTTCCGTCCTACAACTGCGATCTGAATTAACAGTCAGAAATTATTGGAGTTAAATCTGTGTGAGACCGGGCACGGGATCCCGAAGAAGTCTCCTGATGCAATACACATCACACGCCCTTCTTCCTGTAATTGTGGTTCGGATGAAAGCTAACTCTGCTCTTGCTGTACATATATTTTCCCCAACTTGTCTTGGTATTGTTTTATTCATCCCTTCCGAAATCTTCTGAAGCAGAATTGATATTTATTTCTCGACCTGCTATTATTCTGAGCTATTTTGCCGAGCGTATAAGTTCCAAAGTCTCCCAACACCATGGCACAGTTTTTAGATTTTAGGCATTGCGCCCTTAAACTTCTTGATGCAGTGAAAAGAACAACAGCTTGCCGGAATGTTAACCCTACATTAAATAATTCATTTCAGCTTCCTTCACACAGGAAAGAAATTATAGTTTTGCGTGTTGATTTTTCATGGATTTAATGACCACCCTGAGCAACTCAGGGCTGTAAGCTGTATAGCACCCCAAATTTAAGGCCACTGTTTCCATGGAAGACAGAGAGTCAGCCCCGTAAGATAAATACGTAATCCACGCCTCATCGGGACACGAACCCGGACCCTACTTGGACGACCATCCAGAAACCGACGCCTCTGACCAATCAACCGCAGGGGTGGTAGAAGTTTGCATGTCTTTTCGTGTACCTTATGTGAGAGTACTTCAGCCGACTATTACGTTTGGTTTCACATCCTTCGATTTTTATCGGCATTACAAGGAAAACGGTCATCATTTCTGAGACATAATAAGTTGGAATTCCGCACTACGAAGGTTTTTCTTTGAACATGACGTCTTTTAACGCCACCCATGTATTATTAGAATTACGTCGAACACCTGTGGTTACTTCTCAAAAGCCATGGACAAATAGTTTCTCTGACATAAATATCCACGTGATATTAATATGAAGCTGAAATGTCACTCGCATGACAGTAGATAAACACATAAGGTGAAATGTAAGTGGCAATAACAAGAAGCAGCGCAGCAAGTCATTAATGAAAATTAGTGTAGGATTTATGCGCTGAGGTGCAGTAAAAGATGTTCTTGTTATAGTTGTTTCGAAGCTTCTGGATAGTTAATACACACAATTGACGTGGATTAGGAACATCAAACAGAAGTCGTCGCTCTTTCCACGTTTAAAAGTGAGTCGCGGAAAATTTCTCATCGTCCCAGTTATTTGTTCAGTTGCTGCTTACCATCTTTAGTGAATCCTCAGCATTCTGCGGGGCTCCAAGAAGCACCCTGCCATGTGATTTAGCAGTTATTCGTATGTGAGTCTGGAGAATTCGAGGCCACTGTGGTGCAGTGGTAGCATGTCCGGCGCATAACTGGAAGACCCTGGGTTCGGTTTCCGGTGGCGGCCGATGAGAATTTTTCCGTGACTCACTTAAAAACGTGGAAAGAGCGATGACTTCTGTCTGATGCTTCTGAATACTTTATGAAGGCTTTTCCTTCTTTCCTTTTTCTTTGTTTTTCAGAGCTTTGTGACATTACAGAAATCTTCTGGAGAATACACCCAAAGAAAGGAAGAGAGGTATATGACAAGCATCGCTCTTTTGTGTAATTGGAAAACCCACCAAGTGTTTTTTTCCATGGGGACTGGACAGAGCAAACAACAAGTAAACATTCTCGATGTCGCTATCTTTGTGAGTGTGGACAAAAAGACATTGAAATCAGAAGTGCTTAGCGACTTGTGTGTCTGTATGTCCGTATTTTCCCATGGAAAAATTATTTAGTGTTCATTTCTTTGTTTTAGAAATGAGCTGCTTTGAGCGAAAGTTATTCTGTGGATCTTAAGTTATAAAATCGTGGAAATTCAAATTATGTATACACTGAAGAGCAATTGAATTAGAGATACCTGTCTAGTAATGTGTAGCACCAATTTCCGCCCTGATGACGGCGGCGATTCGTCTCAGCATGGACTCCACAAGACACCGGAAGCGTTGGGAAGCCATACGAATCCACAACCCCTGAACAAGCTCCCACAGTTCACGAAGATTTGATGGAGGGGGTCATCTCTCTCGATGGCATCACAGATGTGCTCGATGGATTGAGGTCAGGTGACCTAGGTGGCCAAGGAAGCGAGGCCACGTCGGTGGAGTGTTCATCCAACCATTCGGATACAATTCGGGAGCGATGGCACGGTGCATTGTCTCGTTGCAGGATGAGGTCCCCAGTGGGATGTTGAAAACGCACAAAAGGGAGCAAATGGTCGTCCACGATATCCCGGTAACGTTAACCTGTGAGAGACGATGTCACACGTACCAGGAGTCCTATTTCAGTCCACGTAAACAGTCCCCAGACGAGAATGCCACCCCCACCAGCTTGAAGAGTACCCTGCTGGCAAGAAAGATGCATCGCTTCATGTGGTTTGCGCCCAACGAGATAGAAGTACGTAGAGCGCTTACGTCGGGGAACAGGTGAAGCCACCGGAAACAAGTGGCAGCCATGTTTGATGAGGTACAGAACGATTTCCGTTCCGTGTTAAGAAAGGGAGTTTTCGTAATATATGGTTTGATGTTAAATAAGGATATAACTCAGAAATGTTGTTATAAACACCTAGGGGTGAGACTAAAACTTTAACGTATCAAATAACGCTTTTCATTGTTAGTTGGCGGCAATAGTGTTTTAAAAAGAAAATGATATTTTAATGGATGCAGCTTGCTCTCGTTGAATAAAATCTCATGCCGTAATTTTTCGACATTTTACAAATTTTTTGGAACCAATTTTCAGTGAAATATAAGTCAGCGGTAATAGAGTAAATGGAAAAAAAAAGAAATAAAAAAATAAAAAATACAGTTGCAGTCAATCCGCAATTTCGGTAAAAATCTTAGATATTCGTGGGTCATCACCATGAGAATGCTGAATCATCCCACAGCTTATCACTCCAAATACATAGACGCCAAATATTTTATGAGAGTTTTAAATGAAAAAAAAAAAAGTTCGAAGAAAAACGGAAAACAAACAATGAGTTTACATAGCCAAGAGGTACCTATATTAAAATACTTTTACCAACTGCCCCTATCTTATATAATCAGAAGAAAACTACTACTTAACTGGTTTTTATTTAATAAAAATTAAAAGTCCTTAGCACTGGGCATGTTTCTAATCTGTTTGTTAGCCTTAACATTCGACAACACAGATCTGTAAGCCTTATTCGTGGGTAGGCAAGGCAATTGTGGTAACTTGACCATAATAAAGGTATCTCCCAGTACATACACTAAATACTTCACACAATATAATTCTCTCTCTCTATGTATATATAAGACCCAGAAGACGACCTCATGGGAGATGAATGGAGGAAATTCGAAATCATGTAAGAGTGACACGGAGGAGACAGGCTCAAGACAGACAACTGTGGAAGAAACTTGGGGAGGCCTTCATCCAGCAGTGGATTGATAATGGTTGATGTTATACATATATCAGTAAAAAGAAGTAAAGCACACTCATGTAGTAATTAGACCACATCAACACTGCACCTTGCTGCAGGAATTAGACGTAGTAGAAATAACCATGGAATTAACCAGAAGTAACCCACTTTCATGTTTCTAGACAAACATGACATAGAATAAAACAACTCAGAAACCCCAAACCACTCTTTAGGGAAAGACATCTGGAGCCCCAAAGTTAAATCATAGCTTAAGTGTTACCGAAAAAAACCCAGAAGACCCCATGGGAGATGGGTGGCTGAAATTCGAAAGCATGTCGGAGTAACATGGAGGAGATAGGCTCAAGACATACAGTTGCGGAAGAAACTTGTGGAGACCCTCATCCAGTAGTGGATTGATAATAGTTGACAATGATGATAATGATATATATATTTTTTGATTATATACAGTATACATATATTGTAATG
Source organism: Macrothele yani (assembly GCA_039090855.1). NCBI lineage: Eukaryota > Metazoa > Arthropoda > Arachnida > Araneae > Macrothelidae > Macrothele > Macrothele yani. The sequence continues at coordinate 139,696,445 of CM076994.1, forward strand.
ATAATAGTTGTCAATGATGATGATATATATACCATTATCAATCCACTGCTGAATGAAGGTCTCCCCAAGTTTCTTCCACAATTGTGTGTCTTGAGCCTGTCTCCTCCATATTACTCCGGCATGGTTTCGAATTCCATCCACCCATCTCCCATGAGTCTTCTGTCCCTCGAAATCCAGTTCAAAATTTCAGTCGTCCATCGGTGGTCTGTTCTTCTGGCAACATGTCCAGCCCATTGCCATTTCAGTGGTTTCACTCTCTCTCTCTGTATATATATATTCTTTGAGTTGTCTGCATTCTTTGCATGTCTTTTTTTGGTATCAAAAGAAAAATCTTTCTACACATCCTGCTTTTCTTTTTAGTTAAGGCCATACATACAGTATATATATATACACCTGGTTATGATGTCGCCCACCCTCTCTTTCTCTCTCTCTCTATATATATATAAAACATTACGTATAAACATTACTTACCTTTTTCCTGTATTTTTTATTCTGTCAGTTTACTTTTTGATGTATTTTAACAGCAGGAATAGGCTAACCCACTTTTTTGATGAAAATTATTTTATTTATGTATCTACATATGTTTATTTGCTATGTATTATTTAACTATCTTCCAAGGTTTGTCCGTTAAGAAAAAGAATTGAAAATAATTATTCTTAAGTGCAGTTTAAATAAACTTGGTGACCTAATATATGTTGTAGTTACAGATATATATATATATATATCAATTCTGTAACTCCCCTGTGACCTAGGTATAGACAGACATTGGGGCAATATGATGCTCCAAATGCTATTTACAGTTAGCAACACCAGTACCGAGTAGCTAAAAATAGTTTTATGTACTTTTTCAACCTAAAAAGACATAATTTTTGGTATCAAAAGAAAAATCTTTCTACACATCCTGCTTTTAATATCTGGGCAGGTAAATTTTCTCTGGGCATGTATTATTTTAGATATTTTTCAATTGTATTTTATTTTGTTTCAGTATTAAGTATTTAATATTTTTTTATTTGCACTTTCATATTTTACTTTTTTTTTAAGAAGCCTAGTTTTTTGTTGTCCCAAAGCTGAAATTTTGTAGTTTTCACCTGATACACATTTTGGCAATTGTTAAGATGTACTGCACATAGGTTTTTTTTTTTCAATTTTAAGGGCACAGCCTCTTATTACTGTGAAGTGAGAAATTAACAACCACTGATTTGCATTTATGATGTGCAAAAAGTTTGGCGAGCAAATGTTTATGTTTTGTGTTGTTGTTTTGTGGGTTCCTTCAACAGTCTTGCTGGAAATACAAGTGCGTTTGATTTGTATTTTAGAGAAATACAGGCACAACTTGTTCAATTCAAAGAAAGATTGATTTACGTGAGTGATATTTGTTCAATACTAACCTCTCATATATATGGTTGATGCAAAAGGAATAACTGGCAATTTATACATGGACATACTGACTGTACATTTATCATGAATCAGAGGTCACATTCTTCAAAAAAAAAAAAAAAACACCACCTATCACGCAAAAATCAAATGCAAGTAGTTATTACAAAATGTTGCTAGTCCCTTTCTTTTGTATTATTCCACAATTTTTTTTCAATTGTCATTTCATAATCGTTTGTGCCAGTTTTCATAAATATTTTATGTTATTTGCATTTTTGAGGTACCATTGTACTCCCTGTTTCCTATTTTCAGTTTTAAATCAATATTGCCTGTATTTTGCTACCCAAAAACCCCACACATTGTACTAACACATTCACAAATAAAGAGTATTCTGTCAAGAAATTTTCAAGCTCCCCACTCTCACTTTGTTGCAGTAATACTACAGATTAATCACTAATCAGAGACAAATGCCTAGAACACAAGCTGGGTGACCCTGTGCTTTCAGATAAAATACTAGATTGTTTCCTGACAGGTGTCAGCAAGCAATAAATTTATATTACCAATCACAATTATTACTTCTGCAATTTAAGTAACCATAAATTGATTGCTTTACCAGTATTTGCTATCTAATGGGCATTAGCCATGGGTACATGATCTTTATCACATAAAAAGAAATTGCTGCTTCCTAAGATTTTGAAATATTTGTTGTCTTGTCAGACAAGTTGCAAGTACTTTGTACAGATTCTAGAATATATATGCAAGTGCCATTTGCAAAATATCCTCAAATATATGTAAAAAAACAAACAAAAAAATACTAGCATAAGTAAAAATTGTTCCCAAAAAGCCTCAAAGTTGGTAACTCACAATTAACCTCATCTTCCCATAAACATGATTCAGTGTTCACTTGAGTACGACTGTTTACAAAATATAAGGAATAGAAAGTCTTAAGATAACACAGATATTGAAATGGTTCATCTGCTGGTTTAATCACCAGCTACACCGATTAGATGTCCTATTTTCTGCGTTTGATTAACTTAGCATTTACAGCTCAACTTTATTTAAAAATGCTTACTTGTGAAATGTAGGGCTAACCTTCCAAAAGTGGAGTAAATGGCATTTTATTGTTGAAATAAATATCCAAAATGTGCTGATAATTGTGAATATTCACAAAACATAGCATGATCGCCGAGCAGCTGAAAGAACCGAGATGACTCCTTGACAGTTGACACACGCAGAATTTGTACCTCATCAAAGATGGCCGGCTCTCCCCACGTTGGCTTCAGCTGCCACAGCAGAGAACCAATCACAGAAGCACTCTATGTATTTCTATCTCGTTGTTTGCGCCGTACTCGTATCCTGCCATCCGCATGTACCAACGTGAATCTCAACTCATCAGTCCAGGCAACATTTTTCCACATGTTTAGGGTCCAGTGGCGATGTTCCCGCGCCCATGCTGATCCTTGCACCCTGTGATGTGCGGTCAGCAGCGGTACCCTCGTGGGACGATGGCTTCTGTACCCAATAGCGAGGAGATGGTTCTGGATGGTGTGGCTGCTTTCATGTTTTTGTGCACCAGCGTTAAATTGCCGAGTGATTTCTTGCCCTGTGGCCCGTCTATCCACTGTAACAATGCGAGCCAGCCGGCGATGGCCCCACTCATCCACACGCTGTTGTCCACGGCAGTTGGCCCTTGCAGGGATGGTTTTTTCGGACTCAATGTACTCACGGTGCACCCGTGACACAGTGGCTCGTGAAAATCCCAGTGCATGCACTACTTCCGAGACGGAGTGACCCATTCGTCGGGCCCCGACAATTTACCCACGATCAAATGCGCTTAGATCCTTCTTCTTACCCATACTGCGTCCGACTCTTACTGATTCCCGTCGCATCACTCCTTATATTGTCGGATCGCTGCATACGTCAAGTCGTTTCCGTTTACATGGCCGCCCACAGCGCCACATTTTCATAACGCCAGCTGTCTCTAATTCAATTGCTCTTTAGTGTATTACAAAGTCTGATGTGTTCAATGTACGCTACTGACGCTACTAATGGAAGCATTTTATGTTCGTTACTGCTATCCATTTGCTGATTTGTATTAGTCTACAGCTAGTGCTTTCCCAAATGAAGTAAGGTGTAACTCCTTTACCGTTGCCTCCAATATTTTTTTCGTAGCCTCGCGTTAAGTATACGGTTAAAAAAAACTGTTACGTAACTTGGAACCAGTTGCGTAACTTAGTAGGATGGAGTAATGGAGGAGTTCTGTTCTGGCCGCTGGATTTGAATGTGAATAAGAATATCATACACAGGCTGTGGATACAATTCCAGAACAGTGTAAATGTTGCGAGACGATTAGTTCATGGAAGACCAATGATTACGACTGAGAGCATGCAGACGTCATGGAACCATAAGGTTTGCAAAATTCTCGCCTGCTGCACTTGAGTATAACCTCTGCAGTGGGACGACGATAATTGGTTCAACAGTGAGCAGAGCACTACAAAAAAAAGTAGCATGTATGCCAGAAGGGCAATGGTCGATGTTCGATTTAACAGAATGACGTAGACGCAAACTTTTATCATAATGTCGACTAAATTCTAGCCTGGATTTCTCTCTCTCTCTCTCTTTGTTTTTACCTTAACCACTAGTTTTGGCTTTCTTAATTTTTCACGGTCATTCTTAATGTTACGCAACCACGAATATTTAATTGCATAAAACATTCATCTGAACCTGTGGCCTTTCATTAATTATCAAAGTACAGCTTTCATTAAGAATTACGACCCGATTTACTTGATTGTATCATACATTTAATAAAAATCGTTGTCAGAGTTGTATACCCATTTAATCAAAGGGGCAAAAAGCAGTGAGCAGTAATTCTGCTTACTAGGATTCTGCTGTTATTGGAACGGTCGACACCATCTTCTACTACATCTTCACTACTGTCGTTCAGAAATTGTCGACACCATCTTCTACTACATCTTCACTACTATCGTTCAGGAACTGTCAACATCATCTTCTACTACATCTTCACTACTATTGTTCAGGAACTGTCAACACCGTCTTCTACTGCATATTTACTACTATTGTTCAGGTACTGTCGACACCATCTTCTACTACACTTTCACTACTATCGTTCAGGAACTGTCGACACCATCTTCTACTACATTTTCACTACTATTGTTCAGGAACTGTCGACACCATCTTCTGCTACATCTTTACTACTATTGTTCAGAAGTTGTCGACACCATCTTCTACTAAATCTTCACTACTATTGTTCAGGAACTGTCGACACCATCTTCTACTACATCTTCACTACTGTTGTTCAGGAACTGTCGACACCATCTTCTACTACATCTTCACTACTATTGTTCAGGAACTGTCGACACCATCTTCTATTACATTTTCACTACTATTGTTCAGGAACTGTCGACACCATCTTCTGCTATATCTTTACTACTATTGTTCAGAAGTTGTCGACACCATCTTCTACTACATCTTCACTACTATTGTTCAGGAACTGTCGACACCATCTTCTACTACATCTTCACTACAATTGTTCAGGAACTGTCAACACCATCTTGTACTACATCTTTACTGCTATTGTTCAGGAACTGTCGACACCATCTTTCACTACATCTTCACTACTATTGTTCAGGAACTGTCGACACCATCTTCTACTACATTTTCACTACTATTGTTCAGGAAATGTCGTCACCATCTTCACTACTATTGTTTCTTGGAAGGATCATCTAAATGCAGTGTGACAAGAATCAACCCATATTCTCTCATTGCTCTTCAGTTTTTAAACTTAAAACAGATTTAACCCTCTTGATCATCGAAAGGGATTCTTTATTTGTCGTTAAGAGTGGGAGCTAATGCACAACTTTTTTAATAAGTTCCGAATACACGGCTTGGGTAGAATTTCTGTTCAAAAGCAACAACAGCTACGGTGAGGTCGGCGAGTATTCCTATTAATTTTTCTGGTGTCTGTTTGCGTTTCAGTTTCTCAAACCACATACGATATTCTAAATTTGCTGTTGCACGAACCACAAATTTTGAAAATATGGCTTTCATGATGCAGTAAATTAATTTCGTGTCCATCCATACCTTACAGATACTGCACAGAGATAGCTGTGTTTTCGCGGGAGTAGAGAGAGAAAGTGAGATACAGGAGAAGACAGCACACATGAAAAGAGCAAGAATCAGAGAAAAGTTGTGGAACGTGTAACAAAATGTATATTCAAATTCCGTTGTAGTAACTACAGCTAAAACCTGATTAATCTTACTACCTTGAGGAGCAAAACAATGCACGAACTGTATGTAGCTATGCCGCAAATACTCATTTCGAAATCACCACGAAAATACATATTTAAAACAATACTACAGGTGAAACATTTGGGATGTCGGACCGCTAGAAACGTCCTGGCTACATCCCTGTGTATAAAGCTACCTTTTTGCAAGTTTTCTTGCGTTTATGTTGTAAACCCCTCAAGAATACCTTACACTTAGAAAAAAGAAGAGAAAATGAGACTGTCTTTAATTTTCAACAAAAACATTGGTTTTTAAGAAGGGAACAGTCCTACTCTCATGCTTACACAGAATGAATTCTTACAGACATAATTAACGTCAGAGACGAAGATCTTCGCCTTTTAGCATTTTCTCTAGGCTTGTTTTGTGGATGTTGTCATGAACAAAAAAGGGATATTACCAGCTGGGACTGGATAACAATGATTTTAGCTCCGATCGTGAAATTAAGATATTTCTAGTTAGTATGATGATCTTTCCAAAACCAGTTTTATGTGAATGACACTTGTAACGTATACTTTAATTTACCTTTCTTTTTGGTTCTTCAATTTTGGTCCATTCTCCTTAAGAAGTTTCGAATCTTAACGCTACATTTTCTCTCTCGGTGAATGTTATTTTGGCAACCTAACGTTAGGTCGAAAGTGAACGACGTACGTTAACGAGACTGATACAAGTGATGTTTACGATTGTATCAAGGCTCTCGTTAGAAGTCGGCTAGAGCGTGAAATCATTGCAATTGGAGAGAGATTGTTGAGAGAGCTCAGATTACTTTGATGTACTATTAGCGTTTGATTTTATATAAATTAATTAATTCTTTCACGTTGAATATTACGCTTTTTTATCACTGGAGTCAAATTGTTGCCGAGTGGTAAGACTTCAAGAGTACTCGGTGTAAAGATAGTGCTGTTTTAGCAAAAGGTTTTTTGAACACCAAATTAGAATTATATTCCATCTGTGACGTTGTGCTGACATTTAAGTGTCTAAAGTGGACCTAATAAACAAACTAATTACTGGAAGTAGAAGATTATTTATTTATTTACCTAGCTGTTAGTGTCATTTAGTGCCTAAGTAAGTGTTTAAAGTTTTTTAATTAAGATTTCCGGAGCACGAGGTTCAGCCAAGATCTGTTGAAGCATTACACTTAAGTCACGAAATGCTTCACAGTAAAATAATGCTGGGTTTTTGTGTAACATTAGCAATTAACAGGTATCTACAATCAAGTTACACAAAAACATTACACCTTAGAGTAAAAAGTTGTAATGGTCTGAATGTTAGAAAAGCTAAAATAAAAAAAAAATGTTTTTCTTCTTCTCTTTGGAAAATATGACATTCTCCACATAAAAGCAAAAATAAGGTATTTGTTGAAACTTAGAGCGTAAATAGACAATGAAAGACAAATTAAGGGCTTATACACGCAAGAGTAATTTCCTTGCATCTTCAAGAAGAGATACTCATCACAAAATTTAGGTTTTAAACGTCGCCAGTTAGTCAGAAATTGCATAACTTCTATTAGTTTAGCGGGAGGGAAACGGCAAGGATATTTAAATAACCTTGTATTTCAACTTCTGGAATAGGTGGTACATGAACCAAAACTGTCACTTTCTTTCGTCTGAGTTATTACGGATTTGAGGGTAGAGTTAGTCTACTGTGTCACGGACAGTTCACTGTCCCTCCGGGTGTTTCCTCAGTGTGACGAATGTGACTAGCCGAGGTCACTATTCAAATGAGACGCTCAAAAGCAAACAAAAAAGGAGAAATAGAAGAAAAGAAAAAATATATATGCAATCAAAGCAACTTGAAAGGATTTAAACTTTTTATATTTTTATAAAGTGAAAATTGCGTTCCCAAAACATTGGCACAAAGAAGGGGGGGGGGAAGAGTGGATAAAAATTAAATATTAAATACTACCTGCTTTCTAAATTACCAAAAAAAATATTCTTTGTCTACGATAAATAGTAGAAAAACATTTACATTTTAAAGTAATCATCGAAACCGTTAAGCGTGAAGATTATTTCTCGCTTGAATTATTATCTGATAAGCAAATTAATTGTAGAAAACATCGCTAAGACAACGTGCAAAAAACAAGCTTGTAAAACTGCCAAACTACTCTGAAAGGCTTAAATGTATGAAATTGTTTGTTCTATTTTTTCGTTCATAAGTAAACACCGAAAAAAACGACTGATTTTTAACAATCATCGCAGTAATAACCTCTTAAACCTTGCTTTCTTTTATCGCATTACTAACGCTTAAGGTTGTCACATTGTTTTAATGTTTGTAAACAAAATAAACTTACTACTCAGGAATAAATTAAAAAAATGAGTTGAAAATTCATGTCAGAAAAATGACCGGTTTTAAAACTGTACCTTGAATTGGGAATCGGAGGTCCGGCTCCAGATAAGTTCCGTGCTGTTTGTGTTGAAGAAGTGAGGCAGTGGACATAAGGTAAGAAAACACCCATGCGATTAGATGAGTCATCTGTTCGGAGAGAACAAAAAACCGACAATGATGCCTGCTACTTTTGCTCCTGTAGTTGGTTTTTTTTTTTTTTTTTTTTTTGAGTGGGGGGAGGGGGATAACGACCACCGTGAGCAACTCAATAGGCTATAAGCAGTCTCCCGTCCCTAATTTAGGGCCACTGACTCCAGGGTAGAAAGAGAATCAGAGCCGTAAGACAAACACAACATCCATACCTCACCAGGATCCGAACCCATCTCGGACGAATGAACAGAAGCCTTCGCTTGGACCACTGCGACACCTAGGCTGCCTTTTGTTCCTGTAATGCACAAGAGCATAACACTAAAACCAATTATGAGTGACTACTGTTGGGTGTTGCGAACAAACACATCACAAGAAACACATACACGGTCGAGTCACATTATTCTGACCACCAGCTAACATCAAGAGTAACCTCCGTGTACATCGTGGACAGCAGCTAAACGTGCTGGGAGTGACACAAAGGTGCTGGAAGGTGTTCACAGTTATGTGGAGCCATGCTTACTGCAGTGCATCTGGCAGCTACCGGAGAGTGCGTGGTGGAAGATCTATAGAGCGAACAACACGATCGAGGTGGTCCCAGAGGTGCTCAATTGGGTTTATGTCTGCGGAATTAGGGGGCGACGGAAGTACTTTGAAGTCTTCATCGTGCTCTTCCAACCACACTCGGACATTTATAGCTGTGTGACGCGTTGCATTGTCGTTCTGGAAGATCCCATCCGCCTCTAGGGAAACAATCAGCATGTATGGGTGTACGGGGTACACAAGGATGGATTCATAACGAATTCGATACATAGTGCCTTCCAGAGGTATGAGTAGACCCAGAGAATGCCACTAAACCATTCCCCAGACCATAACGCTGCCCGCACTAGCTTGTGTTCTTCCAGCAATGGTTGAAGAGTGTTTGTTGTCCGATGTTTCTCGCCTTATACGCCAACATCCATCCGTTCGATGGATCAGAAAAAGTGACTCATCGGAGAAGACAATCCTTTGCCAATCACCGGAGGTCCAATTCCGATAATGCTGTGCAATTTAAATCTTTTGTGCCGATGCACCTTCGTTAGCATAGGTGCAGTGACCATTCGTCTGCCTCGGAGCCCCATGCGCAGCAGGACGCGCTGAACTGTCGTTTTAGATACGCTTCCGTAGCCACCTGGTTCATTCGGCAAGTGAGTTGCTCCACTGTAACGTGTCGATCGGCCCTCACGCACCTTCTCAGCCGACGTTAACGTCTCACATCAATGGCACGTGGTGCTCTACAGTTTCCCCTTCGCTTATTCGCAATGGTGCCATTTCTCCAATCACGATACACTTTAACCACAGCAGCGCGTGAACAGTTCATAAACTGCGTTGTTTCAGAAATACTGCCACCCTTGGCCCGAAAGCCGATAATCATCCCTTTTTGGAAATCTGATAAATAGCTCCTTTTATCTAAGACAGCAACGAGTGATATGTTTTCAGAATGCCTACATCACACTTTATATACACTCCAAGCCAGCTCACGACACGTTCCTTCTTTCATTGACTACGCGCTGTTGACGTCAAAAGTAGCAGGTGGTCACATTAAAGTGATTCGACTTGTATGTGTGTGACTACTGTTGAGTGTTGCGCAGAAAGACATCACAAGAAATACATAAACGGAAGTGAAAGATGTGCAGTTGTGGAGAGAAAAGACAGATATTTTTCAAGGAGTCTGAATCTCATTTGTATGTGCATGAAAAGACAGATATTTTTCAAGAAGAAGTTTAAATTTCGTTAGTATTTGCATGAATTATTTGCATGTGATGTCTGTGTACCTTATTAAAATCATTTGTTCTACGTTTTTCTTATTTGATAACCTTCCAGTTTTCTCTTATCGTGCCCAAAGTGCAACATCATTTCCTGAAAAAAAATCTACGTGATATAGTAAAGCTAAAATCACTCATTTGCAATCAGCGCAACAGATACAGATGTTTAAACATTTTTAGAACGTTCCTGATTTGAAATTGCAGGAAATAAGAGAAGTTCAAAGAATTGAAACTGGCAACAGTGTGTTAGATGAACACGAAAGTGACATCTACTGCAATTAAATATCTTCTGATAAGAAAATGACACAAACAAAATGTGGATAGAAGGTTATGCTTTTGCTCATTACGAAGAGAAATATTCGTGTTCTGTAATTAAAAATCGCTGTGAAAATCGTGGAATTGGCATTACTAAATGTAAAATAAGCAATATTATTAAAAATAGAGGGGCAAATTGTCAACATTGCTTTTAACAGGAAAAAGAACACCAAGCGAATATACAAAGACGGTGCGTATTGTTACGACTATTTCAAAAGTAAGGTGTCTGGTCTTAAAAGAAAATCCACCGACACGAAGAACGATCGCTAAGTCTTTAAAAATCTTTGTATCAACTGTAAAGAAGGTAATAAACAAGGATTTGAATCTGAAAAAACAACAATATAATGTTCGCTGCCTTTTGCCCAGGCACGTGACTCATCACAAACGCAAAGTAGACTTTTTTAATGAAAATCACTTAGCCGGATACAGATGGATATTTATTGATGAAGCATGATGTGGTATTGATATGCAGATGGACTACTGATGAAGCATGCTGTGGTATTGATGTGCAGATGGATTATTGATGAAACATGATGTGGTATTGATGTGCAGATGGACTACTGATGAAGCATGCTCTGGTACTGATGTGCAGATGGACTACTGATGAAGCATGGTGTGGTATGGATGTGCAGATGGACTACTGATGAAGCATGCTGTGGTACTGATGTACAGATGGACTATTGAGGAAGCATGATGTGGTATTGATGTGCAGATGGACTACTGATGAAGCATGCTCTGCTATTGATGTGCAGATGGACTACTGATGAAGCATGCTGTGGTATTGATGTACAGATGGACTACTGATGAAGCATGCTGTGGTACTGATGTACAGATGGACTATTGTGGAAACATGATGTGGTATTCGTGTGCAGATGGATTACTGATGAAGCATGCTGTGGTATTGATGTGCGATGGACTACTGATGAAGCATGCTGTGGTATTGATGTGCAGATGGACTACTGAGGAAACATGCTGTGGTACTGATGTACAGATGGATTATTGATGAAACATGATGTGGTATTGATGTGCAGATGGACTACTGATGAAGCATGCTGTGGTATTGATGTGCAGATGGACTACTGATGAAGCATGCTGTGGTATTGATGTGCAGATGGACTATTGTGGAAACATGATGTGGTATTCGTGTGCAGATGGATTACTGATGAAGCATGCTGTGGTATTGATGTGCGATGGACTACTGATGAAGCATGCTGTGGTATTGATGTGCAGATGGACTACTGAGGAAGCATGCTGTGGTACTGATGTACAGATGGATTATTGAGGAAGCATGATGTGGTATTGGTGTGCAGATGGACTACTGATGAAGCATGATGTGGTATTGATGTGCAGATGGACTACTGATGAAGCATGCTGTGGTATTGATGTGCAGATGGACTACTGATGAAGCATGCTGTGGTACTGATGTACAGATGGACTATTGTGGAAACATGATGTGGTATTCGTGTGCAGATGGACTACTGATGAAGCATGCTGTGGTACTGATGTACAGATGGACTATTGATGAAACATGATGTGGTATTCGTGTGCAGATGGATTACTGATGAAGCATGCTGTGGTATTGATGTGCGATGGACTACTGATGAAGCATGCTGTGGTATTGATGTGCAGATGGACTACTGAGGAAGCAAGCTGTGGTACTGATGTGCAGATGGACTACTGATGAAGCATTCTGTGGTACTGATGTGGCGAGTTTTATGAAAGTTACGGCGAAATATTCCTGTCCTGTTCTCATACCGGCAGTACTAACCATAAACCTGTCACGGGTAATAAGCGCTCACTTCTTATTTTCTCTTCCATGACCCAAAGTTTGTATAATGGGAAAGAGCAGATTCCCCAGACGTGGCATTATGACACTGGGTAGAAATATGTGAATGACACATCTCTTTCGTTTCTTAGGTTCGTCGCCATTATTATGCCCTTTTAGCGGTAATGAATCAGAAAGAATTTGTATCACTCACCCTCCTAAACGAATACTTTGAATAACAACACTACGCGGAAAGCAACAGTTTTTGATATCCAGCAGCGTTCGATCTGCTTCTTAGACAGCAAATATACAGGGTTATTACAAATCAAATAGACAGTTCCAACATTTTATAATACCTAGTATGCAGTGACACTCACGTTGGTCCGTTTTGTAGAGAAACTTTTAAACGTTTCTATACCAACTTACAGATGTTCGATGTGCGCACCCTTAGTCATACGGCATGTATCAATGCGGTGGTCGAATTGTTTCCAAACACTCGTTAACATATCTTCATCAACTATAACAATAGCTGTTGTAATACGTTGTTTCAGATCAGCTAAATTAACAGGAATCGGATGTACAAAGACCTTGTCTTTGGCATAAAAAAACGTCAGGGTCTTAGAACCGGACTTCGTGGTGGCGAACATGGAAGTGACATTATGTCGCTTGTTGCGCGGCCAATCCAGCGCTTTGGAAGATTTTCATTGAGGTAATTTTTAACTTCCCGATGCCGGTGGGCTGGTGCTCCATCCTGTTGGAAAATGAAGTTGTCTCTGTATGCGTGCAGTTTAAGAATGAACAAAATAATAAGCATGTCGAGGCAAGAACTTCCTGCTACAGTGTTTTCTTGCAAAAAGGAGCCACATACTTTTTCTTTTGTGAAATATAGCACAGAACACATTAACATTTGGGGAATCCCGCACATGCTCCACTGTGGCTATATGATTTTCAGTCTTCCATATGCGAATGTTATGTTTGTTAACTTTCCCGCCTATGTGAAAAGTCTATTCGTCGCTGAAAATTATACGCTCACTGAAACCATCTTCTTCCGAATGATCCTGCATTTCTGCGTAGAAATCGCGACGTGTGGTTCTGTTATTGTCATTTAGACTTTGCAGTAACTGCAGTTTCTAGAGAATCAGTTTCAGCGGCTTCCTCAAAATGTTCCAAACAGTCGATTGTGAACTTTGTGACTGCCGACCCGTCATCGCTGCGGATTTCCTTGGGATGCGTTGGTGAATGACACCAACACACTCCCCTTCTTCATTAAATACACGTGGTCTTCCTGGACTTTTACACAAACATACTGTTGTTACAAATTTCTTGTGCCAGTTGTAGATGGATCGTCTACTTCGTGGTGATCCCTTGAAACGTGCCCTAAAACGCCGTTGCACAACAGTAATAAAATTGTTTTTTTTTCCTAATTCAAGCACACAGAACGCCTTCTCCACAGCATTTTCGGCCATCTTGCCTGACTGATCTCGTGACAGTGAAAACGTAAAATCTTTAAGTAACACCATCTATGTAAGGAAATCATTTCTACTGGTGATAAAACGGTACATCGTAAGTGTCAATATCTTACATAGTTTTAGTTTTATGTAAATGTTGAAGAAGAGGAAAGGGTACTAAGGGTGCGATTGGCACCCTGAGATCCTTGGCTGAAGGAATGATCGACAGGGGGCGCTCCCTCTACGTGTTTGTTTTTTTTTATTGAAGGTTTACCGACCATCGTGAGCAACTCAATGGGCAGTCGCCCTTCCTTAACTGAGGGCCACTGGTTCCAGGGAAGAAAGATAGCCAGTGCCGTAAGACAAACACAACATCCATGTCTCAGCGGGATTCAAACCCGTACCCTTCACGAACGAATGGTCATAAGCCATCGCTTAGACCACCGGGGCGGCCCCACTACGTATGTTTCATTGATTATAAGAAGGCCTTCGACATAGTGCCTTGGATAAAACGTTTTCCAATCCTAAGAAGATTCAGCATAGAATATAACAATATCCAGCTTATCAAAAATCTGTATGGAAATCAGGAAGTATTGATTTCAATTCAAGAGGGAATGACATATTCAGCCCCAATAAATAAAGTTGTTAGGCAACGATGTTTGCTATCACCTGGTCTTTTTGGTGTATATGCCGTAATAATGATGGAACAGGCCTTAGGAAGCACCAATGAAGGAGTGTATGTTAATAAAGAGAGAATTAATGCCATCAAGTTTGCTGACGACCAGGCAATAGTATCAGTACCAGATAAATCATTACAGCGCATGATGTCAAAAATACACAAAAATGCAATTACCCATGGAATGAAGGTAAATAAAAATAATACAAACCTAATGGTAATAGGGAAAGATCCAGAACAGGCATTCCTTAAAATTGAAGGACAATTCATCAAACAAGTTAAATCATTTCGCCATTTGGGTTAATTATTACTGAAGATGTAAAAAGGAAATTAGAATGAGACTGGGGATGAAAAAAACCGTCCTTTGAGAGAGTCAAAGACTACTGACTGCCAGAAATATAAATCTAAAATTGAAGAAGATAATTTTAAAGCCATATGTTTTTTTTTTTTTATTATTGGAGGTTTAACGACCACCGTGAGCAACTCAATGGGCTATAAGCAGCAGTCGCCCGTCCCTAATTTATTGTCACTGGTTCCAGAGAAGGGAGAGAGCCAGTGCCGTAAGACAAACACAACATCCATGCCTGACCGGGATTCGAACCCGGACTCCTTACGGACGAATGATCAGAGGCCAACGCCTTAGACCACTGCGCCACCGGGGCGGCCGCCATATGTTTGGCCAGTAGCTCTCTGCTGCTCTGAGACATGAGCATTGGCCAAGAGGGAAATGAAAAGGCTGGAGGCATTTGAGATGTGGAGTTATAGAAGAATGGAGAGAATACGTTGGCTCTATAGAAAGACTAATGAGGGGTCCTGAAGAAGAGTGGGAGAACCCATGAATCTGACCAAGATGTTAAACAGAGGAAGAATGTTATGGATGGGACACACATTGCGCCATAGAGGCCCGATTCTGAAAGTATTGGAAGGGAAAATTCAAGGCAAGAGAGGAAGAGGGCGGCCAAGGATTAGTTTTGTGGCACAGCTACCCCAAGACATTAACAGCAGGACATACTATGACTTGGAGAAGGCGGCGGTGAATAGAAAGGGATGGAGAGATAGAGTACATCTACTGAGTAACCAAGAAGAAGAAATAAAGGTTGAAACTGTCTATTTCGTTTGTGATAACCTTGAATTCGTTTACCCTAGTTAATTAATTGGAGCGGGGGTTAAAGGGTTAGAAACTACAGGTATGAAAATCTTAACGCTGATATCTCAAATTAACAATACTTTTAAATCTTTGAAGCTGTGTGAGAACGAAATTTAGAAAAAAAGGAATGGTATTCGAAAACTTACTATACAGCTGTATGTTCATCGTATATTCCTGTATGATCATCCAGGAACTAACCGTAGATCTGAAGGACTGCGTGAAACGCTTCCAAAACAACAAATAACTGTGACCGTTAGGAGACCTGGAAATCAAATATAGGTCGAATTGAAAGGTTTCGGTGCCATCAAACTGCACAGGCTTGTAAAAAAAACTGCACAGGTTTGTTGTCAAAATCCAGTAAGCACGGCGGACAGCAAAGAGCTTTCAAAATTCTTTTTTCTTTCTTGTAACCAAAACAGTAACTTCTGTTTGTGAAAGCAGCACAGATGTCCGAACCTTACGCCATTTTTCTTGATACGCACTGTTCATACAGTATGTCATTCACCAAATCACAGCTGGCCTAAAAATATGAAAGAAGTGACTCTTTCGTGTTTCCGTTGTTTTCTATGGTCTAGACAAATGACAAAAGAACTGCGTTCTCAGACTTGACCCCAAAATGTCTTACTCACGAAACAGCCTATGTATCGTATGAATCCAATTTATTACATGCATAGTTGCTCGCACGTTAATACTTTCATTTTCAGTTAAACCTCTTGAATATAATCGAATAAGTACGCTACAAATATCTTTGTTTAGATCAGATTTGTATGCCTCGTTTACGGTTGTTTCTTTACGTAATTTTGCGAATGTCGAGATTACAGTAAATAAAACTGTTTCTTGCATTATTTATTATCTCTTGTCCAGCAGCAGAGAAAGTTGCGTAGCGGCGAATTTCCAGCTGCGATTTGGCATGTATTTTTAGGTATACCGAGCCACTGCGAGATAAGCTTATCTCTGACTCAGCAGGATTTCTTGCGTGAAATCCGTTCTCTTTGTCACAAGCCTTAACCTTGCATCCACAATTCAGTTCTTGTTAATCTTTAGTGCACTGATATAAAGAAATCTATTTTAAAGACTACTTTAGATTCGATGAACGAGAAATCTTTAATGCATTTCCTCTCGCCTTTTTTTACATTAAAAATGAAGAAATCGTTCAAAGTTTCCTTTGGGTACCATTTCATGTTTCTGCGATGGGATATAAAGAAACGAAATTTTCTTCATTTTCATTAAAAATGAAGAAATCGTTCAAAGTTTCCTTTGGATACCATTTCATGTTTCTGCGATGGGATATAAAGAAATGAAATTTTCTTCATTTTCATTAAAAATGAAGAAATCGTTCAAAGTTTCCTTTGGGTACCATTTCATGTTTCTGCGATGGGATATAAAGAAATGAAATTTTCTTCATTTTCATTAAAAATGAAGAAATCGTTCAAAGTTTCCTTTGGGTACCATTTCATGTTTTTGCGATGGGATATAAAGAAATGAAATGTTATTTATTTTCATTAAAAATGAAGAAATCGTTCAAAGTTTCCTTTGGGTACCATTTCATGTTTCTGCGATGGGATATAAAGAAATGAAATTTTCTTCATTTTCATTAAAAATGAAGAAATCGTTCAAAGTTTCCTTTGGGTACCATTTCATGTTTCTGCGATGGGATATAAAGAAATGAAATTTTCTTCATTTTCATTAAAAATGAAGAAATCGTTCAAAGTTTCCTTTGGGTACCATTTCATGTTTTTGCGATGGGATATAAAGAAATGAAATGTTATTTATTTTCATTAAAAATGAAGAAATCGTTCAAAGTTTCCTTTGGGTACCATTTCATGTTTCTGCGATGGGATATAAAGAAATGAAATTTTCTTCATTTTCATTAAAAATGAAGAAATCGTTCAAAGTTTCCTTTGGGTACCATTTCATGTTTCTGCGATGAGATATAAAGAAATGAAATTTTATTGCCTTGGTGATCACACTAATTAAGAAATAAACACAAAGACGCTAGATGAAGAAATGTCTTTTAAAGGATTTCAATGAAAATTACAGGTGAGTTACATTATCATATATCCCAATAATGCCTGAGAAATAAACAAATTATCATGAATATTAATACCCAAATATGAAACGTAAAATATCAATTGTAACACACTTTTTAATATGGTATGTGAACACCTAAGACAGTAGTATGGAGTCTACAAAGTCTCATCATGTTGCAAATCAGGGTGTCAATAAGGGTTTGAGGGAGCCATTGCTATTCTTTCAAAATGTGAAAATCTGAACTACTGGAGGTTGGTGCGATTTGTATGCGACGGGCAATTCGCCGTTCTAGAGAATTCCAAGATTGTTCTAGCGGATTCAGGTGGTCTGAAGGGACAATCCGTACTACACTTGCTTCATTCTCTAGGTAGTTTTCTGCGAAATGAATAGACAAAGTCGTCGTTCTTTCCACGTGTTTCTTCAATTAAAAAAGAAAAGAAAGAAAAACGTTTCCAAATTAGAGTAAGGCGAACGCAATCGGATAGCTATCGAGAGAACTGGGGTTCGATCCCAGCGGTGTCCGGATAACAATGGTTGCTCTGTGTTAATTAAAGAAAAGCGTGGAAAAGCCATGAGTTTGTCTATTCACATTGTCTGCACGTATTTGGAAGATTTTCACTCCACGAAACGAGTTCTGTTAGGACAAGCATTACCATCCATTAAAACAAAATCAAGGCCAAATTCTTCTAGAAATATTCGAACATAAGGTATAAGGATTTCACTGCGATATCTTAGAACTATTACTGTTTCTCCTGGAAAGACTTGAAGGTCTATGCGGCCCATGGACGAGAGTTTTTCTTCTGGGGAAGGAATTTCTTCTTTCAAAGTCAGACGGAATGAAGATTTCTCGCTTAATCGCAATTTTTTGCTCATGATGTTCCGTCTGCCATGTGTTATTGTTAAATATCATTTTATTCCGTAAATATTTGTGTTTCAGCTTTTAAACGAGCAATCACTTTGTGTAAACAGAAGTTGGATGGTGAAGAGGTTTCTCTCGTATCATGATCAGAATTAGAAATGAGTCAAAACTTTTGGACCCGGAGTCGACCCGGAACCGGCTGTCACATAACAGGACCCGACCCGGACTTTACCCGAACTAATCTGCTTTGAATTTCGAATATAATATCACCACCATCATTACTGCCAATCATTATCAATTCACTGCTGGATGAAGGTCTCTCCAAGTTTTTTCAATAATGGATGGAATGTCTTGGGCCAGTCTTCTCCATCCACTCATCTCCCACGTGGTCTTCTTCTGGGTGTTTTCCTGTCCCATGGAATCCAGTCTAAAATTTCGGTTTTTCATTCGGTGGTTCGTTCTTCTGTCAAGCATGTCCAGCCCATTGCCATTTCAGGGATTTTACTGGATCATGATGTCTTCCACTCTTGTCATTATGCTTATCCACGATTTTCTCTTTCTATCTTTCTTGGTTACACCAATATGCATCTCTCTTTGCCTCTTTCAGTTGCCTGCAGCCTTTGTATGTCTCTTTTAGGTAAGGTCCACGTCTCTACTGCGTACGTAATCACTGGAAGGACGCATTGATTAAATGCTTTTCCTTTAAGACATATAATGGCACATTGCTCTTAAAAAGTGTACTGTTTCTTCCAAAAGCTCTCCAACCAAGTTTTTTACGCCAATTAATTTCTTCATCGCTGTGACCCTCACTTGATATTTGCTGTCCAAGGTAAATGTAGGAATTGGTTATCTCCAGCTTTTTTGTATTAACTGATAAGTACCAAGTCTTCAAAGAAAATATCACCTGATATTTTCTTTAAAGACTTGGTACTTGTAATTTTTTCACTTAAAATATCTAACTTTTGTTCATTCTTTTCGATAATCTTGAAAGATGCGCCGATTTTTTAACTTGTTGCTTCGCTCTTTAACATCATTTTGTATCTAAGATTAAAACAAAAATGCAACTGTGTTAAACAACTTGAAAGTACAATTGTTATTTTTCAAACTAAGGCAACAGTGTTGTACAACCATTTAACTGTGAAGAATGTCGTTATGCATAAAATTATTGTAACATGTTTTTTTAAGAAAACGGGTGTGCTTATGTTATCACTATGTCGGACCTCCATCCTTCCGTCTGTGAACGAAATGTATCTGAACCTGTTAGTCCGATTTTACCTATATTTTTCCATTAGATAGACTCAAATGTGAGAACGATGATTCTTGCCTGTTTTATTTTTTTCGATGCATAATTTCGTTGCTAGAGGTGGCGTAAATGCTGATGCTATACAATTCAGCTATATTTTGTTCCGATCATTGCTTCCAAAAACCAGATTGAAACAATTCCGTCTTCGTCCGGTATCTTTTAAAACGAAGTCTATTTTGGTACAATTTCTTCAAACTGTGCATAATTTCTCCGCTAGTAGGCGCACATGTGTTTCGAATTTTCTCCTTCGAAACACCCGATTTGAAAAAAAAATGTTGCGTCAGGTACAGCTCACGGAGAAGAATACTTTGCATTTTATTTCTAACCCTTCGTGACTAACAGTTTTGCCACTAACCGGCGTAAGTGCATATTTCTGTTTCGGATGTTTTCGCAGCAGTACCTGCGCTTCTAAACACTCGATGAAACATAATTTTTTCAATCAGATAACTGCATGCTGACGAGGAGAAATATTTGGCAGATACTTCCCGCTCCTAATAATGCACAGTTTCTATTTTTTAGAATATATCTCTTTCTAAAAGGGCTATTTTAGGAAGTCTTTTGATATCCGGTACTATTCACTCCATGGAAAACTTTACATGTATTCCTGGAATTTTATGGTACACAGAGGAGTTTATCAAAGTTATGAAAACACCGACTGCGACTGGAGTACATCTAAAGCGCCTGTATGCAAATCACGAGATCACTCGTGATCAGGGTCGTCGCCAAGGGGATGCGAGGGTGTGACAGAGCCAACCCTGAAATTTTTCTTGTCCATGCTGCCGCCCACCCAGTTCCAGATGTGTTATTTTTCAATTTTTTTTAACTTTAAAATATAATCTAGACTTTGCCAAGTAATAGAGTCTGGTGCTTTTCGTCTTGTAGCATTACATATTTCACCTTAAGAAATGCGTTGTTTACTTCTCCATAGAAATATTATTGAAATAGCATCCACTGAAAAATGAAAATTCAGTTGTTCTCCGCTCTTCCAAATTCTTAGTTAAAGCCCTTTTTCATGTTAATATGGCCAGGGGCGAATAAGGAGGATAGATAGGAATTCACAGAAGGAGGCCATTGCTAAATAGTCTGTTGTTTGTTTGTGCTACTAAGTAAGGAATTCCAATATTTAAGTCTGTCCTGGGACAATGAGGGAGTAGGACGTGGCTGACGTCAGATGAATGCAAGACAAGGTTGATGTCTCGAAGGAAGGGAGTTATGGAGGAGGAAGGTATTGTGCCTGCGTGTCTTTTTTCCCCTCAACGAAATTCACGAAAACATTTGCTTTCAGTCCCTGTTCCTAGGCATAAAATTTTCTTTTAACCAGTGCGTGCTACTGGTATCGTTGGCAGTAAGACACGTTTGTTATACCATTATGTAACTATTTAGGTTTTATTAATTTCATTAAAAATGAATGGAAGCATTAATATAAAAAAAGACCCGAAATTCTTTTGTATTCCAAAAGGTGCAAAAACTTCAAGAAAATTTCAGAATTAATGAGTATGTAACCCAGGGATGGGAGGATCGCACTAATTCCTTTGCATTCCGTAGTAGAAAGCGTTAAAAATTCTTTATTTCCGGGTTTCGTAAATAAAATTGCTATCAAACTTGCTCCAACAAAAATCCTACGCTCCTACCCGTCGCCCATCCTAATTCCAAAGTCTAGCGACTACCCTGCCAGGGATGTGAGGTATAGAAAGAAGTGCAGTTCGATGTCGGCTATCACGTACCAGTGCCACAATCGAAGGTGAAACAGTTGCTGTGGGCTAATTGTCGACAATTTCCGATCTCAGTGACCTCAAAAAACGCATGGTCATTGGCGCTAGTCTATCAGAAGCTTCAGTATCTAGAAAGGTAGAAATAGTACGTGTTACACGAGGAACTGTATCTAAGATCGTGACAAACTATCAATAAGTTAGTAAAATCATACAATGCATTGATTATGATACGCTTTCCAACATACCAGAAATCATTACTCAAGTTGTGAGGATAATGGCTGTGGAATAAATCTCGCTCCTGTGCCCTGACCTTTGCCCCATTTCGATGATATTCAACACAAACGAACGGTTCAGTATACCTCCGGAACAACGTGATAAAGTTTTGTCGCAATCAAAGCATTTTTACGTAAGTTATGACGCATAAGTGCCATGGAAGGGATCCCTCTCCTATGTCCTGACATTTGACCCCATTTCGTTCATTTTTAATAGGATTCTTTCCCAGGTTGTCCCCTACCACATACTAAACTTTTATCGAAATCGAACCATTTTTACGAGAGTTATCGTTCGGACAGACAGACAGATAGACGGACAAAGCTGTAGCATATACGCTTCTTCAACCTACGGTTGGAAAGCGTAAAAAAGGACACAGCGTTGCCTCCAAACGTGCAAATTGTAAACGCCATACGAAGATGTCAGATAGGAATAGGTAAACGCTGGCACGGATTATGCAGCGGAAGTTAAAGACCACGGCACAACAAATGTCAGAAAACTTGAACACCAGTCGTAATGATTCCGTTCCCGTCCTAACAATTCGTCGTGAACTCCATCGTTCTGGTATTTATGCCCATGCAGCAATCCACAAACTTCTCATACTCAACATCAATGCAACAAATGTGTAAGGGGATGCAGATCGCACGAGGACTGGAATCCTAAAGACCGGCAAGGTGTCATCTGGTATGATAAATCACTTTTCACATTGTTTCTCACCATTGGTAGAGTGTACAACCCCTTTGGTGCCGACTATGAAGCATGGAGGGGAATCCCTAATGATGGTGGGTACCATATCATGACATTCCTTAGGGCCATTGGTTGTTCTGTAGGATCGTATCACATCTGCAACGTACTAATCCATTCTTGGAAACCACCATCACCCAGTGTTGTAGGTATTGTTCCCTAATGATCGTCCTTGGTTTCAAGCAGATAATACACCCATGCATTATGTGAAACGTTTCAAGTTGTGGTTTGCAGAGTATGAGGATGAAGTAAAGTAGCTACCCTGGCCACCTCAATATTACTGAACATTTGCAGGAATATCTAGAGCAAAGGTCAGATCATACTTTCCACCTCCAAAATCACTGGCACAGCTGCGACACATTTTACAAGAAGAATGATCCCAAATTCCATTATCCTATGTACACTATCTACCAACAAGCAATTGGACACCCCTGCAATCGACGATATCTGCGGCCCTGATACACGTCACGGCCCCGCCGCCGCCGTTAAGTATCGCGTGGGAAACAACAACGCAACCAGTCGCATGCAAGATGCCACGCAGTTCGGAGCTCTCTGATTTCGAGAAAGGTGTAATCGTCAGGTATCACAGAAATGGCCGATCCATACGTGACATATCCAGCGAGTTGAAGTACCCCAAATCGACAGTGGCCTACGTGATTGGCAAGTGGAAGACGAGAGGTGACTGCCGGGATGTGCCCCGACCCGGCAGACCCACAAAACTGGGAGTTAAAGACCGACGGGTGCTGGCCAGAGAAATTCGAAAGAACCGCACCAAATCGATGGACCACATCCGCGAGGAGTTTCAACAGGCATCCGGGAGTGTTCTTTCGATGAATACCATCCGTAAGGAAGCCCATCTGCTTGGTTATCATGGACGGGCTGCCGCCCACAAGCTTTTGATCACCAAGTCCAATAGCGCTGCTCGGCTAACGTGGTGCAAAGAACGTCGACAGTGGACCGTTGAACAGTGGAAACAGATTCTCTGGAGCGACGAATCAAGGTTCACCCTCTACCGTTTGGATGGCAAGGTCGGGTTTGGCGTCTGCCTGGAGAACGCCTCCTGCCGGAATGTATTGTGCCAACTGTGAAGTTCGGCGGCAGTGGAATTATGCTATGGGGGTGTTTCTCCTGGTATGGCACGGGACCCTTGGTCGCAATTCCTGGTAGACTCAACGCCGAGTCCTACTGCACCATTTTGGAGGACCATGCGCTTCCTACGTTGTGGTAGTTTTACGGGGTGGACCCATGTTACTTTCAGGATGACAATGCCACCTGTCCTGTTGCGAGGTTCACCATGGCTTGGTATCGTGACAATGGGGTTGATCGAATGGACTGGCCTGCGCAGAGCCCGGACCTTAACCCTATCGAGCACCTCTGGGGAGAGTTGGAGCGTCGACTTAAGGGGTGCCCCCCCCGTTCGAAATCGGTGAAGGAACTGACCTGTCTTTTCAAAGCCGAGTGGAAAAAAATACCGCTAGCCGTCGTACAACTCCTGGTTGAGAGTATGCCCTGGAGGGTCGCAGCTGTAATCGCCGCTCGTGGAGGCTCCACCAACTATTGAAGGTGAATAAACTTCGTTTTCCTTTGCTATCACAAGTTTCCAATTACTTGTTGGTAGATAGTGTATATGTTTTGCATGAGTCTATCCCAAGTCAAACTGTTTCTGTTCTGAAAGCCGAATGTGGGCGTAGAGCTTATTAACAAAAAGTTCTCATTTATTTATTTATTTGATGAAAGGCTTAATGACCACCTTGAGCAATTCAATGGGCTATAAGCAGCCGCCCGTCCATAACTTAGGGCCACTGACTCCAGGGAAGGGAGAGAGCCAGTGCCGTAAGTCAAACACAACATTCATGCTTACTGGGATTGGGACCCTGACTCTTCACGGACGAATGGTCATAAGCCAGCGCTTAAACCAGTGGGGCGGCTATTTATTTTTGCAACTCTGTTTCTAAAAATCATCTCGAAAAAAATCTTGCACTTATGATATTCTCTGCGGAAAAGAGCGCGACATTTCCTTTTCAAATAGTGAACAATTTTCTCGTTAGAATGTGTACATTAGAAATTAATTTTTTGCTAGCTCTGCATCTAGAAGTCGCATCTGAAAAATTATTTTTTCATTGCATAACTTTTTCAATAAAATAATATTCTGCGCATATTTTCTCCTTTTCTACAATTCACAATTCTGCCGGAATTTATTCCTATTTGATATAATATTCCGATTTTAAATATCTCTTGCAAAACTTCGTTCTTGTACTTCACTCTGAATAATAATTTGGATCTTCAAATTACTCACAGTTTTATTCTCGGGGTATAAATTTATAATGCGTTTTACTCCATATATTTCTAATTTTTCGATTTGAAAAGTCTCTTCATCCTCAGATATCTTGTGCTACGAAGAATATTTTTCGTACAATTCGGGTTTTTCCTCAACACATTTCTGCTGATAGTTGGCGCGTAAGTGGCTATTTCTATTTGTGGATTTTTACCGACTGTACAGATCCGGGTAATGTTTATTTTTATTTATTCCATTGATTATGAAGAACAAACACTGCATGTTTTAAATAATGAGCAATGCTTTCACTGGTGGGTATAAAAGCATTCCCTTTTTCGCTGAATGTTTTCTTTTTAAAAAACTGGTTTGCAAAATTCGTTTCCTGTCGGAAAGGATTCAAAAGATGTGCACATTAAACCAGATATTGGGTGTCATCATCTTTGTTCTTTTCTGAGATACATATAATGACATTTATGGGCATAGAAGGCCGTAATGAGTTGCACATCCTGATTTAGGACTAATGATTCCAGATAAAGAAGTTAATAAGCGCCGTAAAGACAAACACAACTTCCCTATCGTCTCCTATGATTCGAACTCTTGTACTGCACTGTGTGGACAAACGTGACTGGACACCTGCCACGCAGGCGCAATGGTGTGCTCTCGCAGCAGACACATTTTTTGATTCGGTATAAAAACGGGAATGGCAGTACGCTCAGCTAAATTTATCACTAAATATCCGCCGTGCGTTGCATGCGCACATTTAGCCTTCGGGCCCTGGGTATGAATAAGGGCGTCTTCCTCCGCCTTTCTACCTCGCTTCCGTGTCACTTTCCAATCGGGCACTCTAACCCAAATCTCCTAGCTTACTATTTCTAAGGGTTGTTTAAGACCTGAGGTCAGACTTTTTCCCTTTCTAAAATCCTCTACATATAATCTGATCTGTTCTGATCGCTCAGATCAATCGCTGTTAAATGGCTAGCTGTCTGAAGCTCTCTGAGTTTTAAAAGGGCGTTATAATAGATATGAGCATAAGAAGCATTGCTGATGTCAGACATGCCTCTGAATCGACTGTGGCCTTTGTCATCAACAAGTGGAAGAAGACGGGACATTGCAGGAATTACCCACGAAACTGCAACCCAGTGACCGAAGGGTGCTGCAGAGGGAAAATCAGGTCCCTACAAATGCACGTCATAGCACATGAGTTCCAGATAATCCCAGATGTTTTGGTCTCCACCAAGACACTTCGAAGAGAGTCACATACACTAGGGTATCATGACCGAGGAGCCCCCATGTGCTTCTCATCAGAAAGACCAATAAAGCCACGCGGCTACGATATGTTAGAAGCACAAAAATTGGATATTGGAGCAATGGCGGCAGATGCTATGGTGCGACGGATCCCGCTTCCCATTATTCCGACTGGATGGACGTGTCTAGGTTTGGCAGTTACTCGGAGAACGTCTGCTTTCAGAGTGTACAGTGTCAACTGTGAAGCACGGAGGGCGGTGGAGTTATTGAATAGGACTGTTTCAGTTGGTATGGTGTGGGTTCACTGGCTGATATTCATGCCAACATGAACCCTGTGCTGTATACTGATATCCTCTGGATAACTCAATGCTCCCAATTTTGTGGCAGTTCTACGGAAGCGACGTTGTTTCTTCCAGGACAACAATGACAATTGGCATGTTTCCAGGACTACAATTAAGTGGTATGAGGAAAACCAGATCTTGCGGATGGACTGGCCTGCTCAGAGCACGGACTTCAATCCCATTGAACACCTATGGGATGAACTTGGACGACGGGTGAGGTCTAGACCAACATGACCTTCTTCACTGACAGAGTTGGTCGATGTACTCAAAGCGGAATCGAGGAACATCCCGCTCTCCCCGTACTCAATGGACTTGTAGAGAGTTTAACTCGACGGATGGCTGCTGTAATCTCTGAAAATAGAGGACCTACCCTCTACTGATGTAAATACAGTACTGTTTTTCTATTTACTTACAGTGTCCAATCATTTTGGTCCACATAAAGTAGTAGAAACCGGAGTGTCGCGTCCTAGACCGTTCGTCTAAAAGCATTTTTAAAGATGAGTTTATAAAATGTGCTACGTAGAAAATGCTACACCAGGAAATATTTGTCGGAGCGCCATGTCAATCAGTGGGTATGTGTCGACACAGTAAGGTATCCAGTGAGGGGGCGACTGAGGCGATCATTCCTCGTAAAGGATACCTTTGTTTTGTAAAATCCAAAATCGTAAATAATTAATATATTTACTTTTGTAAAATTGTAGTCGTAAATGCACAAATTTCCGTAAAAGTTTGCGGAGCAATTAAAATTTGCTGAGGATTAGGAGACAAAATGTCCTGTTCTAGCGTCAAAGAGAGAGAGAGAGAGAGAGAGACGGCATAAAAAAACAACAACTAGAGTTGCAGAAACAAAGGAAGCTGATAGAGGAAGGGGGAAAATGGTTTTGACTGATCACGAAAAACAATGGTTGGGTTTTATTTAATGTAATATTTTTACAAATTTCCAAGAGAAAATTGCAGTAAGACAATGAATGGAACAGGAATGACTTAATGACGTGCAGTAAATAGAAGCTCTTTTCAACAGAAGTGGGAACAATGCCTTGCAAAAGAGTAAACGGATGTTTTAATGACGAATTGCTGATCATACACTATATTAGCAAAGGTCACTGGACATCTAGAAGAGAAACACAACATAGCTTTTATTGACATACATTAGTACGGTGTCGGTCTACCTTTTGCCGTAATGCATGCACTGACCCTTCGAGACATGCTTTCGACAAGGTTTTGGAACACAGCGATAGGTATGCGCTTCCATTCAGTACATAATGCTGCCGCTAACTGTTATTTAGTAGTAGGCCTTCGTTCAAAACTTCTTATGAGGCGCTCTAATTCATCCCACAGGTGCTCTATTGGATTAATATTAGGGCTCTGTGTTAGCCAGTCCACACACAATACGGAATTATCGTCAAACCACGCCGTAACATTCCTTGCTTTATGGCTCGGTGCATTAACCTGCTGTAACCAACAAGGCTCGGTTCTATATTATTGCCACAGAGTTCGTAGGGCATACTTGTCCAGAATGTCGAGGTAGACGTGCTGTTTAAAAGGTTTCTCCACGATAACCAATGGGAGTACACTGCCAGCTCCAATTTGACCGTAGGAACAGTACACTGTGCTGAGCATCGTTCCCTCGGCTGCCGCCATACCCACACACGGCCATCAGACTGATGGATCGTTCTTCTGGATTCATCAGTCCATAGGACCCGTTTCCATTGATCTACGGTCCACGATAAATTTTCTTTACACCATGCTAAACGACGAGTAGCATTCCAAGTGGAGGTGAAAGGTTTCTGAGCAGCCACACGACCTATGTAACCCATGGAATGAAGTTCTCTGCAATTGGTACGTGTACATACCGAGGGTCCAGCATTTTTACTCACCTGTACACTGAGGTCTTGTGCAGTACTCCGTCGATAAGCTGTAATGACTCTCCTGAGGCTTCGTCGTCTTCTATCTCTGATTTTCTTTGGTCTGCAGGTACGTTTTGCTGCTTCATGCCCGCCATGTGTCTTCCACTTTTTAAGGACATCCAAAACAGTTGACTTGGTTATGTTTAAACGCCTCTCGGTTTCTCTTATAGACAACCCCTAATATAACAACACCCAACAATCTTTCCTTTCTCAAAGTCAGTTCTCTCCCGCCGCGATATTTTCACTCAACTTCACAATGCGATATGATCGCAGTCAGCTGCATTTTTATACCGTTTGCAGATGTACCGCGCATCTTAACAACGCAGCGAATCCTTTCATTTGCTTTTGAAAGGGTGCCCGGTGACTTTTGTCAATGTAGTGCATTACTTAGGCATGATTCGATAATTCAAGCTAGGTAGTTTTCTATTAAATTAGGCCGTCTGAATAGAAGGGCTGATATTTATTTTGAAAGATTCTATCCCGACTTGATATTTAAAAAACACGGACCTTGTTTCCGCACAAAGCAGGCAACTGAACGCTATGAAAAAAGTGCTGAGTTTTCAGTTGCTTTTCACAATTTGTCATTTAGAAATTTAGAACATTTTTTTTTATGAAATTATTTTTCAAACGTAGTGCAATGCCAGTGAGGGAAGCTCTGCCAGCTTGTTTGTATGTGTGTTTTTTTTACCAGAGCAACCCCCACCCCCTCAGGAAAGCTTCTGGATCCGCCACTGTGTTGACGTTAGGTTTACGTAAATTGTCGAAGTTGCGAACCAATCACGTGATAGATAAGCTAGGAGACATCCAATCACGTGATAGCTAAGTTTGGTCTACCTCACGTAGAAATATAGTTAGAGGTATCGTGACATAGTTGAGATTCGTCACTTTGTCCACAAAAAAAGAAATTGACACACCAACAAGGTGCTTCATATCGATTATGGATTATAAGGTACGTAATGGTATTTACGTTCATGGGTGATGATATTTATTTTTAATTATATAATTTTCCGTGTGAATAATCATTGTATGACCCATG